>CM040466.1:13482710-13524609 GCA_022758105.1 Pangasianodon gigas
GGGGCAGGGTAACTGTCTCACACACCGCAGATCCGCGCGCTCTGTCGGGGTTCGCGTGCACGCCGCAGCCTAGCAACGGCACAGCACCCTCCCTGCTGAGCTGTAAATATCCGGTAAGACCAGCACAAGGCGGATTCTCCCGTTTCTCACTGTGAGGAGGTAGGCACTGGAACTTTTAGGGTTTTTTGGGGGGGTAGCGTGTCATGTTTATTTTCAGTTTGGCGCAGTCAGAAGATGAAACCAACTTAAGACATGCGTAACGCTTTGTTTTTAGCCTAATTCCTGCGTTAACTCCTCGAGGCTGAATGATTTTCACAAGTTGTGTTTACATTTTAGGGATAGTCGCCAGCTAGCGTTTGTTATACACACGTTTTTGTTTTGTTTTGTGGCATCAAAGAGTATCCAGGAGAGGCGTTTGAATTCCGGTCCAAACTTCCGCCTGGATTAGCTCATTTGTAAATAAAACACTAGCAAAAGATACAGAGACTATTTAAAAAAAAAAAAAAAAAAACCCGCACGCACTCAATACAGAGTTTGTGAAATAGTATAACGGTCTGCATGGGCTATAAAACTGTCTTTTTTTTTTTACGTTTATCATTTTGTACTGAAGTATTACTCGTCCATGTTGGCCAGTGTATGAAAACTGACTACATTCAAATCCGCACACTGTTTGTACTGTAGACATGGGGGGAAAAGTAGCGTCTTAAAGGGTTGTGCAGTTTGTCTCTATGAACCCAGGTCCAGAAGGTCCAGAACCCTACAACAGAGGGGTACTTTTATAAAATGTTCCAAGTAGAGCTGCTTTAGAAAGCTAGAACCCCTAACCATCCAAAGAACCCATGAGAAACCCCTTTTAAATGTGTATTATGCTGTTCTGGAGATATATCTTGCCTACAAGCTGCTCGATTACAGGACAGATGCCCCATCTGTCAAATAATCAATAAAGTAAATCCTTACTGAGGCCATTTCCATCCAGACTTGGTGCTTGGGTGTTAATTATTCAGTCTGATGCACAGACCAAGAACCCATTGGTTCATCTTTGGGTTGGTTGAGGTGAATTGAATTTTTCTTTGTGAGCTATGGAAGGTACTAACCTGCACCTAGGTTTTCAGAAAAGCCCTCCTTCTTCATTCCTTCTGAAATTCATCACCAAGTTTCAAAGTATGGACAGTTTGTATGGAGCAATATGGACAAGTCTGTTTTTCAGATAAGCCACAAATATGGTGTAATGGGTGCTGTTTTTTTTTTTTTTTGAAAGTTGTTTTTATGTGCCCCCTGGAAGAAGGACTTCACTGAGATAATTATCAATCAGCTGATCACCACTGTACTGGTCCAAGCAGTAAAATGAAGGCTTTGCATGAAGAAACTGGTATTTGACCCTTTTTTATTGGTACCCAGTTTTATTGGTTTTATTTACCCAGACAAAAGGGACTTAAATGAACAACAGACAGTTAAGTCATCAGTGATGTATTGAGGTTTATTGATTAGTCAGGATAGAAACAACTGTTGTTATCTTGTTTTTGTGCGTGGTAATGCTGGAGGCCTCTGGTTGCAGATTGGTCATTGCACTGCATGTGTAACCTTTTTGGAGGTTTAAGATTTTTTATTTTTTTTGCTGATTTACAAAAGCTGCCTATGATCCAGTTACTATCTTTTATGGGCTTGGGAAGAAGCACAAGAAGAAACAAATGCAATTGTTCGATTAAAAACAACTCCATGTTATATGAAATCTTAATGCTTAATTCTTCGCTGGATACCGATGAGATCTTATTGCAATATTTGTATTTGTAGAAGCTTTCTGTGCTAGAAGGTCCCACTGGATAATGTTAAGAAGAGCTTCTCTTTAGCGTACATTTCAAAGCCTTCCTCATACTACTGCCCTCTTCCTTAAACATTTGCAACACCTCCTGCAATATAGCCCACGTGCAAACTTCAGTCTTGTCATGCAGTGTTAGCTAACTGTCAAAACGGGCTGCTTATGAGGAACTGGTTTTCTTAAGAAAACCATGAATACGTTTGACACATATTAGAAGCTTCATCAACAAGCAGGTGATATTTAATGCATTCTTCTGCTTCTTTGAACTTCACTTTTGCAGGCACACTCCAGTGCTAAGGGCCTGCCATCAAACTCCTACATACACACTCATCTGTTTCCAGAAGCATGTGCTCAGATAGAGCTAGCATTTAAACAAGACCTCTTCTTCCATTCAGAACAATGACTGTCCATCCTGGCTCTTTGTTATGTAATAATATCTGCACCTCTGGAGGGGAGTCGTGCCCAGCGCACTCGTCTCTCTCTCTCTCTCTCTCTCTCTCTCTCTCTCTCTCTAATGGCTCTGCATGTTTTGTTCAGGGCCTGTCACCATGGAGACACACCTTGCCAGAGGCCAGCTGAGCACTGTATAGCCCTAAATGATCAGGACGGAAGGAGGAGGAGAAGGGTGGAGAGAGGAGTAGGGTGGATAAGGGAGGGCTGGATGAGAGGTTTTCCTCTTCTCTCTATAAAGCTCTGGCTTTAGTAGGGGTGTCTAGCATTTTGGAGATGATAGACTCTGGAGGTTATGCTCAGAGGGTAACAAAGTATTCAGTTTAGATGAATTAACTGGATAGTTTATGTTGCTTAGGAAACGGATTGCAAACTGAAAATGTCTGGTTTGAAAATGTCTCTTGCTGTTTAAAGATTAGAGCAAAATTAGTACAGAGTAAATGTGGTTTAACTAGAACAAAGTCAAATTATATGTGAGAATAAAATGCAGTTTAGCAGAACTTGATAGGTTTTTTTTTTTAACTTGGTCATGATAATCTGTTGTTTAACGTTCCAGTGTCTCATGTCCTCTAGATGGCGACGGTGAATGACTCGCGCCTGCTGCAGCAGCCCTCTCAGAAGGACGCAGCTGATCAGAACTTTGATTATATGTTCAAGCTCCTGATTATTGGCAACAGCAGCGTGGGCAAAACCAGCTTCCTGTTCCGCTACGCCGATGACTCCTTCACCTCAGCCTTTGTCAGCACCGTAGGCATCGACTTCAAGGTCAAAACTGTCTTCCGCAACAACAAGCGGATCAAGCTACAGATCTGGGTATGTTTGAGTAAACGGTTATTTATCGTTTCTTCAAACTGTTATAGTATACTATCTATATAAAGCTCCAATTATCTGTAGTTTCTGTTGGGGCTTCAAGAGTCTGAGACTAAGACAATGTTTTGTTTTATTGGCTATAGAGTCAACTAGAATTCTGCAAAATTCATTGGCCTTCTCCGGTTTCTGCGAGAAATTACAATGTAGTCTATTTTTAATGCATCCCTGGACACAGGTTAAGCTTAGTCCTAGACTAAACTGCTCTAGACAAAACGTTTTTAGACCAAGTAAAGGATATAATGTACAAAACTAAAAGATAGGTCACCGAAGAGGTTTCTTTCATGTCATGTTTGATACTCCTCATTGTTTTATCATTACATATACAAAGATCTGAAATTTACCTGGAAAATGACTTACAGTGTCTAAAAATCAGAGAATACAATCATAGGTTCAGTTATTAGGGACGGTATTGTGATTTTCAATCAAACCTCTAATTGACATAGAAGCTGGTTTTTTTTTTTTTTACAGTTATGTAAAAAGTTATATAATACAGTTATGCTCCTGATTGGACAACCTTACAAAAAAAAATGATCTGTAATATAATGCATCATAGCTTTCCTTTTTTGCCAGTGTTAACTTTGTGTAGCAGAGATGCCAAACCAGACGGCAGACAATTCTTTTTCCAAGCCACAAATCAGCATTTATATCAAATCAGTACTGGCACTTTGTTTACTCAGGCCTTTCTGCTTTCTTCCTGTTGGCTACAGTGAAGTTGAAATATAAAACCTGGCACTAACCTTATGACTGCTTAGCAAAACTATGAATCAAACCAAACATTAGCCTACTTGTTATACAGTTTTTGCATACTAATTATAATGTGGTGCCAAGTGCACATTATACTGCTGGAAATGAACAATTTAGCATTACAGCGTAGGCAAAATTGCTGCTATTACTCTGTTTTTTCGCTCTTTATATATATATATATGCTTCTTAAACCAACACAAAAACTTCTTGCTCTGCTGCCAAAGACATCATTGCACATACATAATCCTGAGGCAGCCTGTTCAGGTTTGTTTTTTTCAGTTGTATAATCTGGTTATTTAGAAGCGACAACGGAGCAGGTGCTAATTGTTGCTTGTTTGCTTGTTTGTTTGTTTGTTTTTGCTCAGATACATCAGCTAAACCTATTAATGGCTAACTCATGCATTCAAAGAGCAATTTTAGAGCCAGAAATATAACAGATTGTCTGGACCTGTGCAGCCTTGTGCCTTTGTGCAGGTTTATGAAACTAATATGGCTGATTTTAGTTCTGAATTCTCAGTTGTCCATATAACTGGAAGAAAAAAAATGCAATCTTCTCATAAATCAGCATTATTGCTTGCATTGAGGTGAGTGAATACATGAGTTAATTCATGTTCATATAATGATATAAGACCAATACCAACAAAGAAAGAAAATAACCTCCAAACATATTTGATTTAAGCAATATAACTATGTGATTACATTTATATCATTTTACTTATAGTTTTTTCAGTACTGTTGCATTTTATTTCTTCCCATTCATGAGAAACCTGAAACCTGTTGTTCCTAGTAAATCTGATGCTAAAATAATAACAAGACAAAAATCGGATATTTTGTCTAATCGTTGCTTTTTTTAGTTTATAATTTATTGTAGGCCATCATACACAAATCTTAACTGAAACAGCTCTTGTGCTTTAGCAAGCTTTCCTTGCTGCTCAAATACTACTTTATGATCAGGATGTGGGAGTCACATTTGTCCCCTTGGAAAGGAAGGATCTCTAATTTGCTGTGCCTTCAAACTGCAAATGATTAACCTTTCTTCAACTACCTCTGTGAAATATGGTACAACATTATAGACCTCGACGGTTTCCCTATTTGCTTCATAAATTGCTAAGATGTAAATTTCTCATCTACATTTGAATCTCTGTACCTTTTAATCCTACCATGTGAAATATTAGGTATACTTTAAGCTTATCCAGAAAGCTGTGTATTACAGTATTGCAGTAATAGCAGGTAGGATAATTGATGTGCACTCTCATAGCAGGGAGATGAAATAAAGTGGCACTGCTTGCAGACCCTCACGGACTCCAGAGTCTTGTTAATGTGCTCAGTGGCATCAATCCAAAGCTGAAATGGCCTGTTATTTGCTTGTGCTACCTTTTCCAGGGGGCCCACAGAATGGTTGCCATGAATTGCTTCCTGACCAAACCACGCCTCTGTTCATTCCTTTCTAATGCCAGGAAGCTTAGCTGGCAAGGGTCATCGCGAGTTATCTGCGGTTGTAGTTTGCCTCGATATTTCTCCACCACCTCTTTGATTTTCACAGGAATCTTTAGTAGATGTAGGAGATTGAACCATGACTCACTCACAGCCTTTCAACAAGGAACAGAGAACAAGTACTTTCACTTTGCTTCACTGCCCAGTAGTGTACATAGTAATTTGCAAGAAAGTAAACATATAATTCCTTTGGCATCTTATTAAAACTGCTTTTGCTCTTGCTAGGTTTCTGCTAGTCTAATGCTTCAGATAATTTATAAGATGTGGATTCAATGCTTTAAACATCTAAGCACTTTCATCACCTGTGTGTGTGTGTGTGTGAGAGAGAGAGAGAAAACTGTGTATAGATAGACAGATGGATGGATAGATGGATGGATAGAAAGATATGATAAAGAAAGAACAGTTTTATGCAAAGTTCCATAAAGTAAGTGTGTGTTTATCCAAACATGGTGTCTCTCCTGCATGGGGCCACGCCTGCTGCTTGGAACTGTCCACAGAAAACAGGATATGACACGTTTGTAAAGGCCACGATGACGTTTACGCTATTGACTTCTCTGTCAGCATACAGCGTTATCACAGGGAAAGCCAATGTCCTTTTTTGTTTATTGATTGTATCTGTTCTTAGCTGAGTAGTTAACCAAAAGGAACAAGGCATGGACACTTATGAACACTTTCTTATTGGAAAACTAAGCTATGTGTAGTGCTATAGGCAACTTTATATGTGTGTATGTATGTATGTATGTATATGTTTATTGCAACACAATATTAATGTGACACACATACAGGGGCTTGATGTCCAACCTGAGTGATACACTACGGTTACCTGAGCAACCCTCTTTCATATGCAAATAAGGGTGCCAGACCAGGTTTCCAGGCGACAGTGGGATAGTTGCCGTGCCAACCCTTTACCTGTCTGATCTCAGCTCTTCTATTTGGTAAACTTTAGGCACAAAAGTCTCTGATGTCAAATTTGAATGTTTTCTGCTGATAATTCAGTTACCATGTTTACACCTGGTCATTTCATGATTACATCTGGATAGGGACTATATAAATTGTGGGTGTAACTTCACGTAAAATACAATAATTTAAGTTTAAGCTCGCTTAAACCACTTCACTTATGAGATGCATTTTAGCCAGAGCTGCATCTCTCCAAGCCACATCTGAAATCAAAGCCTCTACATTATGCTATAACACACATGATCCTTGGCTGGACACATCAAAGTGTTTAAGAAAATGAAAAAAAGGCACACGGACAGGTCAGTATTTTTTTTTTTTTTTTTTTTTTTTTGTGTGACCAGTGGTTCTCTGATCTGATAAAGTAGAACTAGTAAAATAAAGTAGAGTAAGTAAAGTAGATGATAAAGTTCATGTCACTTGTACACACTGGTGATAAATTAAGGGAAAAGCCATTATAGTAAGGTGATGCGCCAAGCCAAGCCACCAGAACAGCTCCAATGCACCTTAGTACAGATTCTACATTTCTGGTTAGATGAACACCATTGTTCCAAAAGATATTGGTGTTTTGGTGTTGGTGTTTTTTTGATGGCGGTGTAGAGTGCTAACATGCCAGTCCAAAATCTCTTATAGATGTTCAGTTGTGTTGAGATATGGTGACTGAGAAGGCCATAGCATATGATAGCATATTTTCATACTCTCGTTGTTGTTAACCAGATGAGCTAGTTTGAGTTTTTCAGATACTGTTGATCTCCTGGGACTTCCACACACAACAGTCTCTAGAGTTTACACAGAATAGTGCAAAAAATGAAAAAACTTTGAGTGATCGATAGTTCCGTGGGTGGAAACGCCTTGTTGATAAGAGAGGTCAGAGGAAAATGGCCAGATTGGTTTTAGCTGCCAGGAAGTATGTAGTAACTCAAATTATCACTCTTTACAACCATGATGAGCAGAAAAGCATCTCAGCATGCACAAAACATCGAACCTTGAGGTGGATGGGCTACAATAGCAGAAGACTACATTGGGTTCTACTCCTGTCAGCCAAGGCTATTATGGGCACAGACTCACAGAAACTGGACAGTCGAAGATTAGGGGGGAAAAAAATCACCTGGTCAAAAACACCCTTTTCCAGTCTTCAACTGTCCAGTTCTGGTGAGTCTGTGCCCATGATAGACTCAGATTCTTGTTCTTGGCTGACAGGAGTGGAACCTGATGTGGTCTTCTGCTGTTGTAGCTCATCCACTTCAGGGTTTGATGTGTAGTGCATTCTGAGATGCTTTTCTGCTCGCCACCGTTGTAAAGAGTGCTTATATGAGTTACTATAGACTTTCTATCAGCTCAGACCAGTCTGGTCATTCTCTCTAATCAACAAGATGTTTCAGCCTGCAGACGTTCTGCATACAGGATGTTTTTTTGTTTTTCGCACCATTCTGTGTAAACTCTAGAGACTCTTGTGTGGGAAATTTCCCAGAAAATCAGCAGTTTCTGAAATACTCAAACCAGCCCATCTGGCACCAACAACCATACCATGGTTAAAGTCACAGAGTGGTTAAAGTCACACTTTTTCCCCATTCTGATGTTTGATGTGAACATTTCCTGTAGCTCTTGACCTGTATCTGCATGATTTTTTGCATTGTGCTTCTTCCACATGCATGAATGAGCAGGTGTACAGATGTTCTTATTAAAGTGTATGATGAGTGTATAATCATAGATTAACACACCCAGAATAAAGGTATAGAATGTTTAATAGTTTCAATAACGTTTACACTATTTAAATACTTGAGAACCACTTACTGCTATCATTTCTGTCAATGTAACAATGGAAAATTAGAAGTGGCTGCCCTCTGCTGGTTCACAGTAGCATTTACCTCACTATACCCTACCCAACTTCCAGTTCAAAATTAGCCCAAGCAGCAGTAAGTGTCCACTACATGTTTGAAACCCTGAATGAACCTCAGTAAACAAAGCAAGGCTTTATGATGAAAATGGAGCAAGTTTTACTTAATCAACCCATAGCTATCTTGTTAAAACAGAGCAGAGTTGCATTGTACTGTGCTGTATATTTTACCTTGGCTTTGGGTTTGTTTTGTGCTAGGACACAGCAGGACAGGAGCGCTACCGAACCATCACTACAGCATATTACAGAGGAGCCATGGGCTTTCTGCTAATGTATGACATCACCAACCAGGACTCGTTTAATGCTGTACAGGACTGGTAAGTGAGGGGCAGAGGGTAAAGGGAAGAAGCAGAATCGAATACCTGGGCTCCTAGGCAGAATCCTAAGCAGGGCCCCCCAGGATCCTAAGCAGGAGCCCTGACCACCCTGCCCCAAACCCCAACACAATCCTTTTTTTTTTTTTTTTTTTTTAAACTGACCATAAAATCTACAAATCCAGACCCAGCTCCTGAGTGGCACAGCAGAAGAGCATTCACCCTGTCGTCAGCAGACTGTGACAAAATCCCAATCATGCCACAGCCATCTGTGGCCGTGAGCCAAGGAGTAAAATTAGTCCTGCTCTCTGGGTAGGAGGAATTGCATACTCTCTCCCCTGTCAATCACAGTGACACTAGCCAATAGTGAACATCTATGTAGTAATGTATGCAGAAGAGGGTAGATATTGCTTTCCTTTGAGTATGTTACACTGCCCTGTGACACAGCATGAGCAGCAGTTCAAAAAGTTGAGATTGGCTGGCTTCTCGTGGCACAGAGGACACACATTTAGCCTTCATCCTCCTGGTTGTCTGTCGCATGATGTGGGAAGCTGGCTAGTGGGTGGGAATTAGCATGTGACCAAATTGGGGAGAGAAATGGAGGGAGAAATTCAGGCCCACACACTAATTTCTGAATTTATTTCAGATTCTGTGACTTTACATTCATTAGACGTGTTACAGCGTAGTGGCCTAATGGGTCACTTCAAATCTCTGCTTGTTGAGGGCTCCCTAGTGGCCAGAGCCTCTTAGCATGTGCCCAGTGTCAAATTTGTCAATAATCCAATCCATCTCAGTAATCCATGTACAGAGAGCAGTCAATCTATATGGTTCAATGAGTTGACCAAAAGAGTATTGAAAGTTCTGTACAGTAGTCTGTATATTGTGATAGAAGAACACATAATAAGCTGGTCTCTTTACTCTCTCTCTCTCTCTCTCTCTCTGTGTGTGTGTGTGTGTGTCTGTTGCCTTTAGGGCTACCCAGATTAAGACATACTCATGGGACAATGCACAGGTGATTCTAGTGGGTAATAAGTGTGACCTAGAGGACGACCGACTTATTCCAACAGAAGACAGCCAGAGACTAGCTGATGAACTAGGTGAGAATACACATTTGCATCTCGACACACTACAGTACATATGGCAAATAGACCGCACTCACATCTTTGCACAAATGCCTATGTTAACATACTAAATTCCACTAAATGCATTATTCCCTTGCTGTACTCCAATAATATACACTTTAGTTCCACCATTCCTTTCTTCCAGGATTCCAGTTCTTTGAAGCAAGTGCCAAAGACAACATCAATGTGAAGCAGGTGTTTGAGCGGTTGGTGGATGTAATCTGTGAGAAAATGAACGAAACTATGGAGGGAGATGGTGGTCCACTCAGCCTCAAAGACTCCAACCTGCAGGACTCTCCAAGTGAAGGACATAGCAGCTGTGCCTGTTAAAATACCAACCTTACACCATCTTACTTGCATTCCACCCTACAAACTGCACCCTTGTCTCTGTCCCCCTGCCACACACTTGTCTTCAAAGGCTTCAGACTAGCTCTCTGACTAAGACTTATTGTTCTGGATTAAGATGTGTTCTGATTCAGATTCTGTAAACCTTTCTCATATTTTTTCGATATCTGTCAAACCAGTATTCTAACTCAAATTCATTCAGCCAATCAAGTGAAAGTCTTTAGTCTGTACAGCAGTCCATATGCATGATGTCTCTAAAGCATTCCTGCTATCAGAAAAGGGGTGTTTTGTGATTTAGCTAATCATAAAGTCACGGTAGGTGGAAGCATTTTCTTTGAACTTGAACTAAGGTGCAGAGTGCCTTAAATCACTTAAAATCTTCTTAAACCTTGTTGCAGCTCATTTTAACTCCTCTCACAACTGCACTAAGAAATGCACAGGCTGTGTGTTAGCAGCTTACAGAGATAAACATCTGTCCATCCACACCCATCCATTTTCCTCTAGCCCTCGCACTCTCTGTTGGTTGTGTCTCTCCTATCCTCTGAAAAAAAGCTTGGGAGAGCTCTGTGGCTTAGCCCACAATGGATGTGTTTGTGTCACATGCAAGCGGATAGCCCCATTTTCAACTGCCAATCTGTACCAGACTTGGCCAGTGTACTGTCTGTCTTGTTTAAAACTTTAGTTTTAGGAGGAACCACGTGTCACTGCACCAAGCGTGAAACACAAATGAAGACAAGAGGAAGTAAAATTTACAGTAATGATCATGTTACATTTCATGTCAAATATTTTTCTTAATGGGAATGATGGAAATGTTTATTCTAGAAAAACTTCTAGTAAAATGCTGCATGTGGCTCAATGGGAATAAATAGAGCACCATCACATAACCTTTGAATTAATGTTCTAAACCTGTTACACTAAGTATTGAATACCTTGAACGCTTCCTGCTTTTTAGTATTTCACATACAAAGCTCACAGTTAAATGTCAGCTCTTTTCACAACATTTCATTTCAGTATAAATCCAGTCTCACTATTTTTAAGTATTACATTAATGTACAATTTGCTGAGGTGAACCTTATGGACTCAGTATGCTTTAAACTTTTAAGCTTTTAAGTGATGTTTTTGTGTTTAAACCATCAATGCATTGAGGCTGTAATGTATGATAAAGATCAGATGTATATGCTAAGGGCTTGTGGAGGCGAAAAAGAGGGTCATGTGTGTCACATGTTTTGTACTTGTAAACCTTGTTTTTCTTTAATTTGTTACCAGTGTTTCTTTGTACAACATACCACCCATACCTGTGTCCAGATCACACGTCACAGTTGTGAAGTACAGAAGAGAAACTGTACTGTTGTGTGGCAGAATCATTCAGTAAGTGAAAATTTTGCAGATCATATGGCTTGTATGCGTTATATATGCAGGGACAGCTCTGAAACTTGCAGTATGGTGATGACTCAGGCTCTACTCATCTTTATATTTGTACTAAACTCTCATGTGATCAGCTAGTGCCATCATTGTGACAGAATGTACATATTGCCAACCTCAAAACCTCTGACATATTGGCTTGTATAAACTTGGTGTCAGGAATGCTTTCCAGGCCTAAATTATATCCTTGAGATGTGACCTGGTCAGTGTGATAACAGAAACTAGAGAAAACTCTCTGCAGCATCTCAACTAACCTCCACCCCTTCCCTCTCCCTTTTCTCTATCAATTGCCAAACATACAGTTAACTGTTATGATCCGTTGGCACCACTCAGCAGAGATACCCTGGTCTCAATTTTTTTCTTTAATCTGCTGGTTTTTTTTGGCACTGGAATGTCTCATACATACTGTACCTTTAATAAAGCTTATAATTCCTCACATGGTAAGGAAGCTGGTCCACCTTTTATTAACATTAGCTCTTTGTTGTTGTGTTTTTCTCTGCCTTTGGTAAAGAACTTTGGGGTGCAGAGGGCCACTGATAGCATCTGATTTACGACTGTACACCACATGGCTGCCATGCTGTGTTTTATCTAACTATCCAGAGAAGTGCACATGACAAATGGGGCTTCCTGTAGCATGTTTTCTTGGTTGCCACCGGTAACCCACAACCTCCTGAGGCACATAAAAACAAGAGTCAATTGTTCTCCACACCATAAATATGGAAACTACATTTCTGTCGATCAGGTAGCTGGAACACAAAGTCTGGTCTTCTGCTGAATTAAAACATCTGTGAAGAAACTCATCCATCAACTATTGCCCCAGTGTTCCAGATAAGCACTAGTTTCTAATTCCAGATGAAAAACGTAATATGCATAAATTAATATGACCTATTAATTTGTTCTTGTCAAACATACTTTTTATGATTTGTAGTAAATACACTATGTGGCCAAAAATGTGTGGACACCTGACATCAAACCCATATGTGCCCATTCCAAAACCATGGGCATTAACATGGAATTGGTCCCCCTTTGCTGCTATAACAGCCTTCACTTTTCAGGGAAAGCTTTCCATTAGATTTTGGAGCATGGGTGTGGGAATTTCTGCCCATTCAACCACAAGAGCATTAGTGAGATCAGGCACTGATGTCAAGTGAGGAGGCCTGGCATGCATTCAGTGTTCCAATTCATCCCAAAGGTGTTCAGTGGGGTTGAGGTCAGGACTCTGTGCAGAACACTCAAGTTCTTTGACAGCAACTTTGGCAAACCATGTCTTTATAGAGCTCGCTTTGTGCACAGGGGCATTGTCATGCTGGAACAGGTTTGTGCCCCTTAGTTACAGTGAAGGGAAATTGTAATGCTACAGCATACAAAGACAACCTATACAATTGTGTGCTTCCAACTTTGTGTCAACAATTAGGGGAAGAACCACATATGGGTGTAATGGTCAGGTGTCCACATACTTTGGCAATATAGTGTATCATAGATTTGTGATTAATTAGTGATTATAAATTGGTTCATTAATGTGTCTAAGCTATATTATATAAATACTTGTGTTCTTATCTTTTAATTGTTTATATATAAAATGAGATTTTAAACTTAATATTAAGAGCCGTGTTAATAATAATAATAATAATAATTATTATTATTATTATTATTATTATTATTATTATTATTATTATCAATTAATAATTCATTTAAATAATTACTATTGACAATTTAATTATTATTATTAGTAGTAGTAGCAGTATGAGACAATCCCTAGCAAAGGCTTTTTTAAATCTGTAATATGAAAGTGCAGGAAAATCTTTGGTAGGGGAGCCATGTAGACTACTCAAACACATTTCAGTAAAATTAAGCAACATTATAGATTTTAGATAGTTTGGTCATTTTCTTGCTCTTGGACAGAAACTAAAACCCAGCAGTTAATTACCAGGTTTAGTAGAGGTGTGTTAGAGCAAAGAAACAAACTGTGTTGGAATTTGGATAGGCCTGGCTTAACGGAACTGTATGGTGTGTAGTTCCATCTCAGCAGGTTTACGGTTCAGTCTGGGTGTCAGTATGAAAAGAAATGGCGATGTGGTTGAACAATAAGATGGATTCTGGCAGTGCAGGGGCGGGTGAAGTTGGCTGCATCTGACTTTATCTACGCGGTAAGGACGCACTCGGACAGGCGATAACGCGCGCGAGCGCAAAACAAGCGCGCCTGATACATGCTGATAAGAAGACCGGTTACAGACTAGCGAGACTTTTCACTCTGTACTAACAGTCCATCTGAGCCTCCCAGTGCCCACACTCACTAATTCACCTATACACCTGTACATTTCGACTTTATTTATAGCTCATATATACGTAAAGGACTACACATTTTTTTAAATGAAATTGTTTTTCTCAATATAGCAGGGCGCGAGACCAGCACGCGCTTTCTTACCACTCGTTTTACCGCCATCACAGAATTTATAGGCTCAAGTTAAGCCACGCCCACAAACAACTTCACTTTAAGGCCCCGCCTCCTTATTAGTGTAAAAAAAAAAAAAGTAGTAAACACTTCAGTCGCGTATTTGCGTTTTTATCTGACGCGCTGCATAAGCGGTATCTGAGGCACAAGCTGTACAGAAGACAACACGACAAGGCAACTGTAACTGCGTAATTATGCAGAGGAACAGAAAGCGCCACCGCTTTTGTTCTACACGACCAAAAAATGTCCAATGACAGGAGAAACATAGTGGTGTTGTGCGCGCTTTCCTTGGCTTTAGTCGCGAGTGCGGGGCAAACTTTTGAAAGCAAAGGTAGGACGCGATTTTATCTGTTCCTTCAGTAACAATGCTGTCTTCTATTCATTATTTATCTCCAGTTCTGGGTGTATACAGTACTGTGCAAAAGTCTTAGGCACATGCAAAGAAATGCTGTAGAGCAAAGATGCCTTCAAAAATAATGAAATTAAATGTTTCTACATTAAAAAAAATACTATAAAGAGCAGTAAACAGTAATAAATGAAACAAAGTCAGTATATGGTGTGACTGTCATCTTGCAGAATTTGGTTTTACTGAGCATCTTGCAGAAGCAGACACAGTTCTTCTGGAGACTTTGACTGTCACACTTGCTTCTTATTTTTGCAGCAAAACTCAGCAGCCTTCATTATGATTTTCTGTCTGAAAAGTGGTTTCTTATGTAATATGCTGCTTTCTTTACTGACATACGAACATTTTTCTGTAATTTTGTGCTGGAAAACTAATGTTTGGAAATCTAACATGTTTTTGTACTAAATCAATAATGTAGAAGTCATAAAATAAAAATCTATAGCAAAGTTTGTACTAAAAAAAAAATAGCGTGCCTAATACTTTTGCATGGTACTGTACATAGTTTTATGCATCATGGTTCTCTGTAGGACATGTTTGACCTCAGCAGTTTATGACACAATAATGTAAATAAAATCCCATTTGACAGTTACTCAGTTGCTTCGTGATGAGCCGAGGAACATTAAATGTTTTTCTGAGACGCTGAGGGACTTCACCTGTTTCTGGGAAGAGGAGAGCAAGAACAGTTACATCGGTCAACAGACATTTACCTTCATTTACCAATACCAGTAAGTAACTGATGTTATGAATTTGAGAATTCATAACATCTAACCAAGTGTCAGTTTATCCAATGCAAAAAAGGGATCTATACTGTACATTAACTTTATATACAGGCTATTACCTCACATATATGTACAGTGGGGTCTAAAAGTCTGAGAGCACTAGTGAAAATGCTTCTGTTTTGCATTATTTGATCATTTTATACAACATTTTTCATTACAAATTATATTACTGACCACAACTTGAGTGAAAAATAGAATCTTTGAAATATTTACATGAATTTCGGAGTTTCTTTTGTATTTGGTGCGTCCCCTTTTTGCTTTAATGACAGTGTACACTCAAGCTGGCATGGACTCGACAAGTTTGTGCAAAACCTTATGAACCATTTTAGCTCAAATCCATCCAAATCCATCTGTATTTTGTACAAAGCAGTTAACATGGTTAATATCACAATTTTTTGTGCAAAATCTTGAATATTAAATATTCAAGATATTGAACATTTACTTTCTTTGTTTTAAAATATTTCAAAATTCTGAAACCTTTTGTTTTTTTCAAAATTATTCTGTTTATTTTAAATGAAAAAAATCCCAGATTTTCAGTGTGGTATCAGACTGTATATAGGCCTACAGTCCATCTATAAAAAATCTATTCGGTTTGGTGTGACTATGAGAACAATCACCTAATAAGTCCTTTGTGTTTAGGAATGAGAACAGCAGTGCGTGTGCTGTGTCTGAACTGCCTATACAGGGGACTAGTGGTAAAAGGCTGTTCTTCTCCAGTATCCCCAAAACTCAACACTTCGCTCCTCTCCAGCTACGTGTGTTTCAGGGGGGGAAAGAACTCTACAACCGCAGCCTCTTCATTGACCATGTTGGTGAGTCGACAGAGCTCAAGTAGATACTTTCTGTTCTACAGGAGGTAACCAAGTTAATTTTTTTTTCTCTTGTTGTTTCTCAGTTTTACTGGATCCTCCTGCTAACCTGACTGTGGTGAGCACAGGGAAACAAGGGGAACTGATGGTGAGCTGGCTGCCTCCTGCCGTGAAGTACATTGATGACAGTTTGATGTACGAGATCAGATATGTGGCAAAAGGGAGTCCTATGAGGAAGGTAAGCATAAAAGTGCTCACCTTTTGAACGTTTCCTCTCAAGAATACATTCTTGAAACATTCTGATATTGAAAGTGTTAAAAACTTAGTAATTTAGTTGGATTCACTGACATCACATCTGGAGCCATGGCAGAGCCTAAATCATACGAACGTTTCGATATTTGACGATATCACTGAATTTGCTACGATACAATATGATGCTATTTGATTACGTAGCCTCTGATTGATATGTGACCAGCTTTGTTCAGAATCTGGGGTAGACCCACCATTAATTCACAAAAGATTATAACCTAAAGAAGGACTATTTTACAGGCAAATCATCTTGCTAGCCTAATATATACAGTTTAAAAATATGAATAATTTCTTACACACCAGTTGTTGATAATAGTCACTGCCTTTTAAATCAATGCATCAATCCAAATCATCGGATTGTTATACCCCTAGATTTCAGAATATGGCACCTGCTATCCTTCTTAAAAACAAAGAAAATCTTAGTGGACCTGCAGCTGTTTGTTAATACTTTCTTATAACTTAGAATGTCCAGTTGACCTGGACTTCCACTAATGTATCTGTTTCTTTTTCAGCCTGAGATGTGTAGTATAACAGGGGTCATGGTGGCTTCGTGGTTGGTTTCGTGGTTGGTTTCGTGGTTAGCATGTTTGCCTCGCACCTCTAGAGTTGGAGGTTCAATTCCCACCTCCGCCCTGTGTGCGCAGAGCTTGCACGTTCTTCCCGTGCTTTGGGGGTTTCCTCGTGGTACTCCGGTTTCCTCCCCCAGTCCAAAGACATGTGTTGTAGGCTGATTGGCATCTCTAAATTGTCTGTAGTGTGTACATTTGTGCCCTGTGATGGGCTGGCACCCCGTCCATGGGACACCCTTGTGCCCTGAGTCCCCTGGGATATGCTCCAGGCTCCCCATGACTCTGTGTAGGATATGCAGTACAGAAAATGGATGGATGTTTAGTATATCCACAGACACCACTTCCATTAATATGGAGTAGATTGTAAACTTTGGTTCTGTTTCAGGAAATAGTGAAAGCCAGCACAAAATTCACCCTGCGTGGCCTTCAACCAAGCAGCAAATACAAGGTGTTGGTCCGTGTCAAACCTGACGGCATCACCTATGATGGTTACTGGAGTGCTTGGTCAGACCCGGAGTTTGGGACTACATCCCCTAGTGGTAAATGTTATTTAAGTGCTGTTTAATCAGTCTGGATCCAATTTAGTGTCACAATAATGACCATAATGCTTTTCTTCCTCACTAGACCCCCTGATTGTGGTACTGGTTCTCATCATCTCTCTGATCCTCATCCTGCTGTCTCTCACTATGCTTCTGTCCCACCACAAGTCAGTAAAATACATAATATACAATATGACATTTTTATTGTGAACAATAAAAGTAGTACCATTTTATAATAAGAGCACAGCATAGAATCTACATTTGAGTGACAATATAAAAGACGAACAAGTGGAGTCTTATGGAGAGTTTGTGTGAACCATTACAGATTCCTGCTAAAGAAACTGTGGCCTGACATCCCTTCACCTGAGCACAAATTCCCAGGCCTCTTCACAGTCTACAAAGGAGACTTCCAGGTACTGCTAATTTAGTGAATTAGTATTGCTGTTGAGTACTCACATACAAGCACAGACAGGTCCTTTAAGTTATAACTAGCAAAAGAAGCCTTGTGTTTTGCTTGAATTAAATTTCTTTCAGACGAAGCATGGACATTTTTCCTTTTTATATTGTCATATCAGCAAATTGCAGAATCAATAACTCTGCCTGAACAGCTTTCTGGTTAAAACAAAAGTCTTGGTCTCAGAAGGGACCTTCAGAGAACTCTGCGGTAACCATTTTGTTTGTACCCTCAGGAGTGGCTTGGCCACAGTAGTGGCAGCAGATGGCCAGTTCACATATGCACTGAGGAGCTTCCTTCCTCTCTGGAGGTGCTGTCTGAAGTCAGTTTAGCGCCACCACTGACAAGTCGCACATCTCCCCCGAGGCCAGAAACAACACTCAGAGCAGCTGACTTCCTGAGAGAAGAACCACAGGCTATAGAAGAAGCAGACGATCAGATAGAGACACAGGATGTGGATGCAGGTTTGACTGACAGATGGCAAGAACCTCCAAACAGCCACTGGTTGATGGAGCAGCTAAGGGCTTTTCAAGAGCACCCGGAAGTCCTCTCCCATTCATCACTACTTGAGTCACAAGACACGTACGTCACCCTCAACCAGAACTCTCAGCGTGCCCGGGGAGAAGTGCAAAGGGATGATAGCTTTGAGGAGTCATTGCCCCTGCAGGTTCTCTTCGCTAGCAAAGGGTCCTCCTTGATGGCTGCCTCAGATTCTGATATCGGCTCCCTCCCGCAAAGTTCCGGATCAGGAAGACTTTCATCACAGTCAAGTCTTGAATATCCACATCACACATGGCCTCCCAAAGGGCCAGGATATACCTACATGGCTGTGGCAGACTCTGGAGTCTCCATGGACTACAGTCCAATGAGCTTTAGCAGAATAACAGACATGGGTAATGGCACCATCTATGCCAATGATTACAAAAATGATATTCCTGGACACAAGCGACCACTTACTGGTCCCATCCACTATGGATATTGATCAAAAATCTTTCTGAAAAAATAAAACAATAACAATTTCAAATCTAATGTTGAAAAATGATGTCCAAGTATGTCCTTTGGGGAGTCATGCAAAAGACTGGATTTTATATGCTCATGGAGATGGTAATGGAGTTCAAACCAGGGTATCTTCACTGCTTCCTTCTGACACTTTCAGAATGACAATGCAACAGTTGTGGAATGTAAGAATCTCGTGGAGACAGACAGTCATGCCTGGATTAATAATAAATAAGCTTACATTCTTTTTGTACTACATTTTTGATGAGGTTTGTTGAGGTTTAAAATATTTTTGTATAGAACACCAAATACTACCTATAGCCTTTGAAAAGATTTTAATTTTTTTGCCAATGTAAATAGTGGTTGGTTTTCAACTCCTATATTTTGTTTTGGAGTTTGTAGGACTGTGTGTCCATCCACTTTGTGTCTGTTGGTTACCCATAATATTAAAAGGGTTCAGCTGTTGTAAAATATGTAGATAATTTTTCAGCTGGCATTATATGGGTTGTAAAAAAAAAATATAGATTTTGACATAGATCACATGTGCTATCATATTTTTCAGTTATGTCAGCAAATACCAAAAGCAAGCGTGTCTAACAGTGCATCTGACTTGGTCTTCTTAAAAATCTAACAGTCAGTTCAATCGCTTGACCCCAAGTTTTGCATCTATAAAATATTGTGCTTTCTGTAGATTTGCAATACGTATGGTGCATAATACAGGTATCATTCATCTACAATTTATTTGTACAAAAAAAAAAAATCCAAGTTCTAAAACTGTTTACTATAGCAGCTGAAATGTATCAGTCTGTCAAATGCTATTTTAAGGCCTGTAACCTCTTCCTAACTATAGAGACATTTTTGGACTAAAAAATGAAATAAATGAAAACAGCCAAAAATATATATTGTGAATGTGACAATAAATAAATAGATAAAAACACAACATCACTAAGTATTACAAATATGTTGTGTATTTCAGTAATTACTGAGTCTTTACTTTCCAGAGAGCTTAAAGTTTCACTGAGTAACCCAGCTCTATCAAGTCAATGCACCATCCAAAAAAGGGACGAAAGTGACTGTTTAAATTCCCTATATTTTGTGTAACACACAGTAATTATGTCATGAAGTCATGTAAGTAAATAAATAAATTCATACAATTCGTAGTCAAATTTTTTAATTAGTGTTTGCAACCTTACACAATGTTATATTTAATTAAGTCTGAAAAATGTATTAATGCTTAATGTCAAACAATATAATTTTATAGATGAATTAGAACCTACTGTAAATACTACTGTAGCACCCAATCATTTGGCATGTTTTTAAATAAACAGTCTATAATTAAGAATGATTGTTTTACTATTAAAACCTTCTCAGGTTTGAGGTTTTGTGTGAGAAATCAGTTTTAATCATTGATGGTGAAAACTACATTTAAAAAAGATATTTGTATTTTAAGCTTTTTTGTTTCGTTTGCAAGTCTAATACATTTATGTGTAATAAAAGAGCATTTATGCCTTGCTTAGCTCTTCCAAATACAGGGTGTCTCAAAAGTCCCAATAGGGGAAATGAACACTTTTTAGCAAAATGTCTTCCAAAATTTTTCATACTTAGTTTATATTATATTATATTATATATTTTTTTTTTCAGATAGTCTTTAAGAATGCCTTTGACAAAGACCATATTGAAATCATTCTCATGGCTGGATCAGGAAGCTGTCACAAGGTTGCGATGGACTTTAACAGGAAACATGGCAAGCACATCGCACACGACACTGTTGCCAAACTTAACATATTCAAAAAGACTGGAAGTGTTGCGGACCAGCCGAGAAGGGGACATCCACGAACATCCGCTGACAAAGGCACAACTGACATGGTACTAGCATACATAGTCCCCTCTCTATGCAGACTTTTGGGACACCCTGTAGAACCCCTTTGCTAAAATGTCTTATTTTGAAACTGTTAAATGCAAGCATCCCTATATCTTCATATAAAATAAAGATTCAAATGTTCTTAGGCAAGTTTTATGTTTGTTTGAGGTCATTTTTGAGGCCATAATGTCTTAATTTATTAAGATTCATAAAATAGTCAGACCAAAGTCAACACAGATTGTTCTGTTCCAGTTCCCACACTCTATCAGTGTTCTATAGCTCTATTGCACTGAATTGTGCCTAAATGGAAACTCACACACACATACACAAGTGTTACTAGAAAGCAATGTGAATTCTGTTAAAGTCAGCTGCCAGTGTTAAATTTTAAGTTTCCGACATTATTTAATCTCTTAGATCTGACATTATAATGGAGCTGCACAATATTGCACCCTAGTCTTTATTTGGAGTTAATCAGAATCACTTCACTGATTATATATATATATATATATATATATATATATATATATATATATATATATATAAGTACCTTGAACATGAGTGTGAATGTGATTGGTTAATTAATGGTTAATGCCCCAGGGGTGTGCACACTTACACAATTAAGTTATTGTAAGTTTTTTCTTTCCTAAAATGTTTCTATTTGTTTTTCACTTGAATTTTGTTGGTTGCTATATGACATTAATGGTGGAAAAATATCTGACATGATTTATCAAAAACCTGCAATTTTAACAGAAGTGTGTAGACTTTTTATATCCACTGTATGTATCACCATATATAGGTTTGCTCACAAACCACCTACAGTAGTGTTAGATACAAAAAAAAAAAAAAAAAAAAAATTGATGATAGTTTATTCTAGAAAAATTAAAATAAATGTATTTTTGTATTTAAAAATGTATGTTTTTTTATTCATACAAACATGTCTATGTACCAAAAAGGGGGAGGGGGATCTTACTTGAACAAGTATTATTATCTTTATTTAACAATTTTAACATTTTACAAGTTTAAAGATTAAGTACAGAATTTGAACAAACCATCCGCTGCTTCCAGTCAGTCTGTAACAAAAATGACTTACAAAATATATACATGCATAAAAAGATATCATGTTATCCACAATATCTCAGAAAAGCACATTGTGACAATTTATCACATCATCATATCTCCCAGCTGTAGCCTGTGTTTTCTGAACAACCAGTTGAATCCTAACTGACTGAAAACTTTATCTGAGCACGAGAGGATGGTTCATTGTAAAACCATGAAAATGTACATTTTATTTTTACAATTTACAAGGATTTATTTGTTACATTGTGTCTGAGTGTGGAGCACAGAAGTCTTTTTTCTTCAAGTATATTTATTAAAATAAAGTCCAATAAACTCTGTGACTAGTCATGTTTCATTTCCACAATCAGAATGTTGTACCTGTAAGGTCTCCTCTTTTGGTGCACTTTCTGGCCTGAACTCCAGTGCCCCATTAGGCTGCATCACCACACGCCACTGCAATCCCAGACATTTCTCTCCATTACCATACCCATCAACTTGCAGTCCTGGACCCGAGAGATGCAGCAGCCACTCGTTCTGCGCTTCTCCGCTATTTATCACTTTGTGTAAGTTGCACCTCACCTGCAGATAGCGCTCCAGGACTAAGAGGATGGAATCCGGGGCAAACACGTCGCCTCCTCGTCCTTCCCGCTCAGGCTGATAAGAGACAATGACCCTGCATGGAGGTTGTTGGCTTTTCTCACTTCTGGCCTTGAGGAAGGCAGCCGTGTCGTGCAGGAGGGCTACGATGTGAGCAGCTGTGCTCTGAGAATCTTGCTGTGGCCTGTCCAGAACACGCACATACCGCTCCACTCCATCTACAATTAACAAGGAAGGAAGCGGTGCAGACTCAGGCACCAGCTCGTGAAGGGACGCCACGTCCTCCAGCAGCTCCTCCAATGTCTTGGGATACACAAACCTGATTTTCTACAAGGAAAAGGAAAATCCACCATAAATGGCTTGAATATCAATATATCTATCTATCTATCTATCTATCTATCTATCTATATCAATAAGTGATCTTCAGCTGTGCAAAAGGTTTATATTATGATTAAATTCTGAGTTGACTTTTTTGCTTTAAATTTTTTTTTTTTTATCAAGAATTTAGTCTATTTTTACTTTGGCTACTGGTTTCCTAAATTACATGCAGTGCTGCATTTGGCTACCTGCAGATAGCGATACGAGTGGGAATTCATCTCTACCTAAAGAGCGAGAGTGATGCAGCAGCTCTTTAGTCGTTTAGACTATCCAGCTCTCTCACCTCCTCATCTGTACACTCTGCTCAAACAGATCAGCTTCCAAAGCCTCAACCAATAGCCTTCCAATGATGCTAATACAACTGTTCTTGTAAGCTTGTCATCTCATAGATGGCTAACTAGTTGAGTCGTGTCGCAGCAATAACGCGTAAGCAACTGCGTTATCCAGCTGCACTGCAACTTTAGTTGTCTTCACTACTTAATCATTGAATTTCTTATTAGGATGACATTGAATGGTGAGTGAGAAAAGAAATTCTTGCTCTGTTGTTTTTAGGCACCAACAATGAAACCTGACAATCACTTACATGTGAGATCATTTAAATATTTTTTCCTGTTAAATGCCATTGTATCTGCCCTAGCAATGTGATCTTGTGACGTCAGTGCAACAGATAAGCGCTAACTTCTCAGGAATAATAATGACATCACAGCTAAACACGTCACAACGTGACGTGCAGATCCTCCTGCCCAGATTGTTCCTTTTATTTAAAGGAAAATTCATCCAGAAACACACTACATATGTCTATGGGTGAACTTTCCTTTAAATAAAAGGAACAAGAAAATAAAAGGAACAGGAGTCCATCTGAGTCCATCTACAAACTCAAAGATGCGTCCTTCATACCTTTCTAAGCAGTTTCTATATAGTGGTGATAATGGATATTTGTAAATGTGCTTTAAAAAAATAATTTTTAAAAATCCTGGCAATGTTATTCACGTTAGCCAACTGGCTAACAAAATCAGTGACAATAACCACCCTTCGGTATGGCTGACATGTTGTATCCAAAAGAAATGAATACATCAGTGACTTCAGTAGCGTTCCTCATACTTAAAAACTTCCATATATGGACACAAAGACACGCCCACATTTCCATTTATGGCCTTCAAAGGGCGAGCACTCAGAGCCGTTCTCACATTAAAAAACTAAGCTGAGTTTGGGGTCCAGTTTCCCAAAAGAATCACGCCACAAAAGAAAAGCACAAATGGTAGGCCTAGCATCACACTGAGCACTTTCTCTAATAGTTAACCTTAGGGTTGTTTTTGAAAAATACACCCTAATAAGTTCATTTAGAGCAATGAAGTTCTTCTAAAACTAATGAATTTAGACTGAACAACCATATTTATGAAAATCAAATTATGACATTTTAAGTTACCTTCAGACTGTCAGGCTTCAGAGATACGGATGAATCCTGCACAGTCACTGGAAGGCTCTGAATTTGATTTGGTGTGAAAAACAGCACTTTGTATCCCATTTCTGAAGCTGCTGTTATAGCTGTCAGGAGTAACAGCGACCTGTTGATGTTTTCATCCCCAACCACCAAAGTGCTGCTCTCCGGTTGAGAAGAGAGTTTCATATCACCTGATGCGTGTACCTGTGAACCAAACCGTCGGAAAACGACACTCAATATGTCAACCATGCTTACTTCACAAATATATATAGGTTATTGTGACCACAGGAGATAACAAGCTACTATGCTAGTTTTCACAACGCTAAAAACAGTGACGCTATAGCAAGCCTGCTAAGTTTGGTACTTGTTTCCCCCGCGAACTGAGAGGGCACCGCCCACCTCACTGTGATTGGACAGTTACAAGGGACTCTCTTTATTTCGATTGGATATTCAATGTGTCAATGCACTGCGGTGTGTCGCCGCTTTTCAACATCATCTATTTGCGTCATTGGAGTTTTATGTAATTTCGATATTAATATCATAATAAAAACAACTCAAACAATTAACACCAACATGTTCCTGTGTGAAATTTATTATTTCATATTCTGGACAAAAAAAATCCACTTCCTTTAAAGGTGCTTTCGTACTTCCGCTCAGCTCAAATCCCTTTAAGAAAAACCACAACAACTCAACAGCTGATATAAAGATGGCGACTCTGTGCTCAGAAGTGACCGCTAGTCTGGCCTCGAAAGACCCCGGGAATGAAATTCATGCTATTTTACGGCGGTGCAGGGGTCGACCCAGGCTGTCAGACACAGACCGAGCTCGAAGACGACTCGAATCCCGGAAAAAGTACGATGTTAGACGAGTGTACCTCGGAGAATCGCACAAGGTCTGGAGCGACCTGCGACAGAAAACCTGCATGAGCGACGCCGGACTCGCCGAGTATTTAATCCTGCTGAACTCGGCTTACGGAGAAAGATACCAGCAGAAATACTGCGTGTATGTGCAACATTTCTTCCTTCTTAACGGCTAAAGTAAAATGTCTTTTATTGTTAAAAACAATGTAGAATTATGTCAGACTGATCTGAAACAATTTAAAGTTTGATCCACAAAAATAACGCTCTTGTCTTCTGTTCTTATCCTGGCAGGAAGAACTTTCCAGAACTGTGCAGAAATCAGAAAAAAGGTAATGTAATAATCCCTAAAGGTTCATGCATAAAAAAAAAAAAAAAAGTTACTTGCCATTCATTGTGTGCAGGCATCATAAATCTAGGCACTGTCAGATGGATTTAAGAATAAGTTAAACCAGGGATTAATTAAAATCACACACACACACACACACACACACACACACACGTTTATACTGTTAACACGATGTGTTAGATCAAAATGTTCCCAAGTTCACTCTTGTTGTAGGAGTTCAGAATATCAGAGGTGCAACAGAACTCAGTTCAGAGATCATCTTTATGAACGGTGAAAATCCTTGAAGAAAATCAACTCTGGGATCACACTGTCTGGCAGCACAGGCCACCCCGGGGTAGTTTGGGACAACCAACTGTCCTTCTTTCTTCTCGTTGCAAACCTGACTCCATCGTGCAAGGTTCTCCTTTAAGCATCAGGACGATCTGGCAGTTTCTATCTACAGAGGCCACTCAGATGTTTGTTCAGTCTCTTGTCATCTCGAGATTGCACTACTGCAACTGGCTTCTTGCAGGTCTTCCCCTGTGTGCCATCTGACCCTTTCAACTGATCCAGAATTCAGCTGCAAGACACCAGAAAGATACCACATCTCCCACATCACTCTATTTCTGCATTCCCTCCACTGCCTTCCTGTAGCTGCCTGTATTAGATTTAAATCGCTGATGCTTGCATACAAAGCCGAAAACAGACCAGTGCCCGCCTACTTGAAGGCACTTATTACTCCCTGCTTTGCACCACGTTCCTTTCAAGCCTCTAGCACGGCTCGATTTGACCCACCATCCCTCAAGCTACAAGGAAGACATGCATCAAGACTGTTCTGTGTGCAGGTAACCAGGTGGTAGAAAGAACATCCCATGGCTGTCCAAACAACTGAGTCACTGACTGTCTTCAACTGAAGACTGAAGACCTACCACCAAGCACTTAAATGAACTCTAATGTAAACAATATCCATTGACTTGTGTGTTTTTTTTTTTTTTGGTTTTTTTTGCTGTACTAACTTCTCTCTAACAGGATTTTAGCTTGATGGTATTCTTAGACCCTGAACTATTGAACTAGCATGTGGGTATGTTTCTGATGGAGTCTACAAAGTGCTTCTGTAAGTCGCTCTGGATAAGGGCGTCTGTTAAATGCTGTAAATGTACATGAAGAGCATGCCTTTTTTTCTTCATGTAGGGAAGAAGGTGGCTGCCACGAGCTTACACAACTTGGTGAGCTGGTATCAGCAGCACTGCCAGATGTGCTCTCATGAGCCTGAGCTGCGGTCTGTGGAGCCAACGCTGGGCCTGTCCACTACTGTGGTCTGGCAGTGTGATGCTGAACATTCATTCATACAGCACATTTCATGGCCTGTGGGAGGCAGTAGCGAGTCTGACGAGGATGACAACAGTGGTGAGCCAGAGCCAAAGAAAAAGACAGCTGTCCAGACTACAGCAACAGCTGTGAGCAACCAAAGGACATTGGCAGGTGTGGTTGTATGAGTAATCATAAATCAAAGAAAGCCCAACTTTCTCTAAAACACAGCAAAATGTGTGCATGTGTGTGAGACAATGAGGAATACTTAACATTTTTTAACACTTGTATTCACAAGTTGTTTTATTTGGCTTGCATATATGACTTTTTTAGATGTCTGCAGTTCTTTATAATTACATGTTTTTAAACTGGAATTATGAAAATTCATGGAATGTTAGGAGTAATTACAATGAGGTAGATTTGCAGTCACTGCTTGCACATACAGTGCATTCAGAAAGTATTCAGACCCCTTCATTTTTTTTTCCACATTTTATGTTGCAGTCTTATGCTAAAATGCTTTATTTTTCCCACATCAATCTACACTCCATACCCCATAATGACAACACAAAAACCAGATTTGTGATAACTTTGCAAATTTATTAAAAAGAAAAAACTGAAATATCACACTGACATAAGTATTCAGACCCTTTGCTGTGACACTTGAAATTTAGCTCAGGTGCATCCCATTTCTTTGAAATGTTCTACACTTTGATTGGAGTCCACCTGTGGCAAATTGTGTGTCTTGTCTCCTCAATGCCTCTTGCACTGAGGAGAGGCTTCCATCTGGCCACTCTGCCATAAGGCCCAGATTGGTGGAGTGTTGCAGTGATGGTTGACCTTCTGCAAGTTTCTCCCATCTCCACACATGATCTCTGGAGCTCAACCAGAGTGACCATCGGGGTCTTGGTCACCAAGGCCCTTCTCCCCTGATTGCTCAGTTTGGCCGGATGGCCAGCTCTAGGAACGGCAGCTTCTAGTTGTTCCAAACTTCTTCCATTTAAGAATTATGGAGGCCACTGTGCTCTCGGAAACCTTCAATGCAGCAGAAATTTTTTGTAGCCTTCCCTGGATCTCATGGCTTGATTTTTGCTTTAATATGCATTTAGACCTTATATAGTCAGGTGTGTGCCTTTCCAAATTATGTCCAGTCAATTGAATTTGCCACAGGTGGACTCCAACCAAACTGTAGAAACATCTCAAAGATGATCCAGAGAAATGGGATGCATCTGAGCTAAATTTCAAGTGTCATAGCAAAGGGTCTGAATACTTATGTCAGTGTATTATTTCAGTTTTCTTTTTAATAAATTTGCAAAGTTATCACAAATCTGTTTTTTGTGGTGTCGTTATGGGGTATGGAGTGTAGATTGATGTGGAAAAAAAAATAATTTAAAGCATTGTAGCATAAGGCTGCAACATAACAACATGTGGAAAAAAAAAAAAAAGAATACTTTCTGAATGCACTGTATAATGCCCATCATTTGTCCAGATACAGAAGATGAACTGGAGAGTGCCACAGCAGAGGTTTCTAAAGTGGCTGAACAGATGTCCTGCACAGCTTTCAGTCAACTCCCAGAATCCCACAGTGAAGCTGTCACATCCTCACCCTCCCTGGGAGACCAGGTCATGTGGGAAACGGAAGCAGAACAAGAACAGGAGCTGGCCATGGCTGACTGTGAAAATGAAGTGAGAGATGACTTTCCTTTGGTGGAGGCAAGCGACTCAAAGTCTGAAGTTTTAGGTCATCATGGTCCTGGGACAGATGGTTATGAATGCGTGGTGGTCACGGCAGCTTTGATGGAAAATCTGCAGGGACCGGACGGAACCAGTAATTTGACTGGGGGCATTGAAGAGAATGGGGCCGGACCAATTTTGGGAGGAATGACCCACACACCCACAGCAGCCACTCCAGTACAAGCAGAGCTCTATGAAACACAGGCACTGCAGAGCATGGTGGGCAGCTGTGAGCTACCAGACCAGCATGCTACACTGCAGGGCTCACAGGTAGGTCACTCTGGAGATATGTTATTGCTGAATTACAGAAAATCGTACAGTGTAAGGCCAACTTTACACTGCACACAAAGCCTACTTTGAATCTTTGTAGTGTTGGTCAGATAGTTAATTTATAAGTCCAAGTGCAAGTCTTATTTATTTATTTATTTATTTATTTATTCATTCATTCATTCATTCATTCATACATACATACATATATACATACGTACATACCCACTCTGCTCCATTGGTTCCTTCCTGTTTCAAATTCACTTCTCTCTAGCTGATCATAATCACAGGATCCAGTTATGAAGCGATGACCTCTGAAGGCATTCAGCTCAATGTGGGTGGCGGAGACGTGGAGGGGGTCACGTGCACAGTGATAGAGGGGATGTCTTACAATCAGATGTGCCAATCAGAAGCAATCATCCAGAACAGCGTCTCACCTACAGATACCATGACAGGTATGATAGAGCTGCACTATGTTTTCATCATTATAAAGGCTGCGTATCAATTTAAACACGTCAGGAGTAGCACTGCAGTCTAGTAGCTCAATATATTATTTACTTACTGTGCTAAGCTTGTGATCAAAGCCACACCAGTGACTATTAAAGCAGTTCACTCGTGCCACCTGTGGTCTTAAATGTACCTTTTAATATATGATCGAAATGTAACTCTTACAAAATACTACACATCCATTTGTTCATTGTAAAAAGCAGTAATTTAATATGTTGTTTTCCAGACCTGAGCGAGAAGCCAGCGTTAGAGCCTAGTGAAGAATCACGCCGTCAGAAAGATATTCAGTGCTCTCTCAGCAGGTCTGTGTGAATCTATAGAGGGACAATTGGGTTGTTATACAACAAAGTGAGATTTCTGAGTCACTGCCTTCATGATCATGAAGCTTACTTTAAACTTACTATCTGTCTTCCTTATTGTTAAGATTTTTGATATTAACTTTTCATAGAGATGATGCAAGTTTTAGGGATGAAAATCGTGTGTGTGCATGGATGCAACCTTCAGGTCTAAGAGAAGTCGTCAGGGTCCAGTTATTGAGGCAGATGGCATGCTGAAAATGTTCCACTGTCCATATGAGGGCTGCAGCCAGGTGTACGTGGCCCTCAGCAGCTACCAGGTGAGTACAACTAACACTACTCTGGTGCTACACTGCATAAATGGGCAATTAGAGGCTTACTTGAAGAACACTCCTGTGACTGGTTACAGCTGCTTTTGTCATGTGCTAAATTGCTCAAATCTTTACACTAAAGAATTTACACTAAGGAATGTACTTTAATACACACTAAGGGGTGTTTTATTTGTAATTATATTGTTGCCTTCCTGATGCTTACAGGAATAGGAAGTAGCCTGGGAAAAAGCAAAGGTCATTAGCCTTCATAAAGTAATGGTTTTTTTTGTTTGTTTTGTTTTTTGTTGGTTTTTTTGCCATACTTAAATGGAAAGCTATTTGGTTTACCATTAAAGGCAAGCATAAATGGTGTACAAACATTATTTTGGATTTTATTGTAGTTTGATTTATTGTTTAATGTCTCTGTTACCTGTACCTATAACGTTGGAGTTTTTTTGATCATCATAGTTGAATTTGCAGACATCATTAAAGTCATTATGTTGGTTTAATTTCACTGGAAAAGTAAGTGTAACAGCCCGAAATGTATACCAAAAAGTGTTAGTTCACTCTCATTAATGAGCACTTGGGTGTGAACCTGCTACAGGAGATAATTGGCACTTTCGTTCATTTTCGTTCAAGTTCATTTTAGCAATAATTAACAGTACCACAGGCTACGTAAGATGCACTGATTCTGGTTTTCTTTCTAAAAGAAGGGACTGCAAATGTAAATTGATCTTCAGGTTTGTCTGTCACAGAACCATGTGAACCTGGTACACAGAAAAGGCAGGACAAAAGTGTGTCCACACCCCGGTTGCGGGAAGAAGTTTTACCTATCTAACCATCTACATCGGCATATGATTATTCACTCGGGTAAGCGCACTTCCACATCTTCTGCTTATGGTTGCGCTCACATATGAAAATTATTTTTCTTGTGGTAAGTGTATGAGATTCTTTTGAAAAAGGTGTTTAAGCTGGACACTTGCCTACACTACTCATCAAATAGAACACAAAATAACATACGAACAAATCTGCATCTTCATTGCACTTTTGTACATCAACAAAATGAGTGGTGATTTTTAGCTGAAATAACTCGGCTTCAGCTGCAAGTTTCTACCTCCTAGCCCAAAATTTACATGTCATATGCATATAACTCACCCCAGTTTATCCTCATATACACTTAATTTACATTAAACACGCCCTAATTTACGCAGGTGTAGTAATGGTGAAGCACTTAAACGAAAGCATTCAGTAGGCTGTGGAGAGCTGTGGAAAAATTAAATAGAAGAGGGGACAAAATAATTTTTTTTTTTAAAGTGAAGCTAGGGATGCTTTTGTTCAAGGTTATCAATTTGTTTGCTTTTTTAATGTTGTTACTTATGATGTATAATATATTCATTTTGATTATTTAACAAGCAGTTTTTGGGTTGTTAAAATGGTATGTTCATATTTACATGCATTCCATTCAGATGTGAGATTGATCATACAAATATCCCAAAGAGTAAATTGATGAATAGCAGCACTGTGGAGTTTGTGTATACTTTGGTTTACGACCAATTTTGACTGTACTATTTGATGAATAAGGCCCATTGTCCATTATGTTGTGTCCAGGAGTGCGAGACTTCATCTGCGAGACATGTGGCAAGTCTTTCAAACGCAAGAACCATTTAGAGGTGCACAGGCGCACTCACACGGGAGAGACGCCGTTACAGTGAGTTTAACCTGATCTCATTCAAAGACCTGTTGTGTGGGTTTAACCTATTAGGTTTATTGTTCATAGATTGTTCAGAATTATTTGTTCACGTCCCAATGCAATAAAAGTACACACACACACACACACACACACACCGATTAGCCCTAACATTAAAACCACCTGCCTAATATTGTGTAGGTCCTCTTTGTGCTGCCAAAACAACTCTGACCCATCGAGTCATGGACTCCACATGACCTCTGAAGGTGTGCTGTGGTTTCTGGCACCAAGACGTTAACAGCAGATCCTTTAAGTCCTGTAAGTTGCGAGGTGGGGCCTCCATGGATCAGACTAGTTTGTCCAGCACATCCCACAGATGCTCGATCGGACTGAGATCTGGAGAATTTGGAGGCCAAGTCAACACCTTGAACACTTTGTCATGTTCCTCAATCCATTCCTGAACAATTTTTGCAGTGTGGTAGGACGCATTATCCTGCTGAAAGAGGCCACTGCCATTAGGGAATATCGTTGCCATGAAGGGTTGTACTTTGCCTGCAAGAATGTTGAGGTAGGTGGTTGCTTTACATTTTAAAGCAACATCCACATGAATTTAGGACCCAAGGTTTCCCAGCAGAACATTGCCCAGAGCATCACACTACCTCCATGGCTCGTCTTCTTCCTATAATGCATCCTGGTGCCATCTCTTCCCCAGGTAAGCGACGCACATGCACCCGGCCGTCCACACAATGTAAAAGAAAATGTGATTTATCGGACCAGGTCACCTTCTTCCATTGCTCCATGGTCCAGTTCTGATGCTCATGTGCCCATTGTAGGCACTTTTGGCAGTGGACAGAGGTCAGCATGGGCACTCTGACTGGTCTGTGGCTACGCAGCCCCATACGCAGCATCCTGCGATGCACAGTGCATTCTGACACCTTTCTATCATAGCCAACATTAACATTTTTGTGCTACAGTGGCTATTCTGTGGGATCAGACCAGATAGGCTAGCCTTCGCTCCCCACGCACATCAGTGAGCTTTGGGTGCCCATGACCCTGTCACCTTGGACCACTTTTGGTAGGTACTAACCACTGCGTACCAGGAACACCCCACGAGACCCAGTCGTCTAGCCATTACAATTTGGCCCTTGTCAGTGTCGCTCAGATCCTTACGCTTACCCATTTTTCCTGCTTCCAACTCATCAACTTCAAGAACTGACTGTTCACTTGCTGCTCAATATATCCCACCCCTATCAACAGAAAGTACCATGGAAAAGCTGAGAAATGGCCTGTGTGAAAACGTAACAACACAATCCCAAAACAATTTTCTGTTTGTGCCTAAACAAAAATTTTTTATTTGGGATGCACCAATCCCAATAGAAAATAGAATACCATTTTTTGGTTTTCTAATAGTTACTGATATCAGAGCTCTGGATATTGGCTAATACTCAATTCTAATCGATCTCTGACATCCTGTAGGTGACTGAGCTTTAAAAGGCAGGCTTTAAGGTATGCTGTGTCCTCTGTTCATGTACAAGATCTGCTGTGTCAGTCAACATAATGTTGATGGTATAAAATCTAAGTTTGTCACATCTGATCTGATACTGATCTAGTGTTTCAGGCCAGCATCACCCTGATACCAATAAGCTGCATAAGGTTTTCTTTTTTTTTTAAAAGACAAATGAAACATGTTCAGCAAGCTATGATGTCATTCCAACATCCCGTATAGACCTTACCAAAACAGTCTGCTCTATATGTACTAGCTATAAAGTTATCTGTGCTGTCTTATCAGCACATAGGGGGCTGCTGACTTGACAGCATCAATAACACCCTTACAGTTCATCACATGAGTTTAACATTGTTTATCACATTGGTTGAAATTATGCATTTTTAATCCATGCAGGGTTTTTCTGACTGCACTTGTCAATAATAATAATAGATCACTAAATCACCTGGCATGCCATCCCTCTGAACCTGTATGAAAAATAGTGGCTTCATCCTTGCAGGTGTGAAATCTGTGGCTATCAGTGTCGTCAGCGGGCTTCCCTCAACTGGCACATGAAGAAACACACGTCGGAGGCACACTACAACTACACCTGCGAGCACTGCGGCAAGCGCTTTGAGAAACTCGACAGTGTCAAGTTCCACAAGCTCAAAAGCCACCCAGACAGACAGACCACTTGAAAGAGTGTGTGTAGAGAGGAGGAAAGATGGATATATATATATGGGCTTCTGTTAACACCAGTTTTATCTAGGCTTGTAACTGATGGGCAGAGTGTACTGTTTGTGGTCTGGGCACTGAGTAAGTGCACAAGGGGGGAGGAGATAACGAAACAAAGCATGAAGGAAAGACCTAAAAAGAATAGTGGTCTAAAGAGGCCAATAGCAGCAGAAGTTAAACCTATATGTGTGAGGCATAATTATTCTGTGTGCTGTGCTGGTCACAGCTTTCATTCACCAGCTTTTGGTGTTGCATGGTTCTTAAATGTTTGTGTGTATTGTTTACAAAGTGTTTATGTTCACATTCTACTCTAAATCGTCATCTTGAGCTTTATAAAATGTGTTTAATTCATATGTGTTTAAACACATTTTATGTGTGAAATTTTTTATGATGAACGTCTTTTAGGTGGAATTAAGTGCACAGAAGGGGTAGAGTGTGGAAATTGCCACTACAGAATTTATTCTGAATTCTTTTAAGAAGTGTTGCAGCTGAAAACAGTTATTTTTCAACATGTAACAGGTGAATATCTTTTGTGTCATAAAATACAAGGGCCAATTATGTTCCACTGTGATGGACTGACGTCTCAGCCAGGGTGCACCACCTTGTGCCCAGTGTTCCCAGGATACGCTCCAGATAGCAACACTTCATCCTGGTTAGCAACGTTACTGAAGATGAATGAATGTTCTAATATGCATATGCAGGTTATTGCAACACCAGCTTACCAATAGCAAAGAGTGGAAACTGAAGGATTGGCTGTGTTTCACATTTGTGTTTTTATGGAATCTGGATTGACTACACAAGCACAACCTCAGATCTGTTTTAAAGTGTACAGAAGCATTTCAGCTGTTTAGGGCTGAACTATTTAAAATAAATGCAAATATATTGTCAAACTGAAAATGTTCAGTTTTAATAGCCCTTAGTCTTCAGGAACTGAAGCAGTTTCAACAGAAGAGAATGCTTGTTGATGTCCATGTGTCAGGTAATAGATGTAAAAAATAAATAAATAAATAAATAGTTAAGACATAAGTGTCACTGGGACAACAACTGAAATCATTATAGTTATAGTCAAATGAGACCAAAATTAAACTTTTTGGTCATGAACACTATCAGTATATATGGGGGAAGATAGAAGAAAAAAGGAAATGTCACCATAGCTGCTGTAAATGTGGTGGCTCTTGGGGTTGTTTGAAGATTCCACCAAGTACCATAATATTTGTTATTCATAACCTGGCTACCTCTGCCAGGCAGTTAAAGCCTGGCTTTATAAGGGTCTTTAAGCTAGATAATGACCCCAATCATATATCCAAATCCAAAATCCACAGGAACACAGTGAGTTACAGTGGTGACCTCAGTATCTGAGAATAGCCCACATATGCAAACTTAAGAATATAAAGACTTTGAAATGTTCTGAATGGAGGATCTAAAATCCATCTACAAATGTCTCCAATCATGTTTGCCATTTCAGGAAGAGGCTCAGAGCTGTTATTCTTTCCAGGAAAGGTTTTATGGAATATTAATTTGTGGGAGTGCCAATAATTTGGAAATCATTGTTTTGCAGAATATGTTGTACTTTTTTTTTGTTCTGTTTTAATATTGTGTTATAATATAACCATACAGTATCTCTGTATGTTTAAACTCACAATGTCACTAATTGCATGTTCATGTCATACAGTTATTGTTGTTGATATTCATTAGGGGTGCCAATATTTGTGTAACAGTCTGACTACATGTAGCTATTCTGTTGAACTTTGCTTTTTAATTAGTGAACGAAAGACTTGACACACACAGCTGAGTGAATTGTGGGAATATGTAGGACTTTTATTGCAATACTGTCTAACGGTGAATGAAAGTAAGAGTCAGTCAGTGAGATTGCATTTGCTTTATCATAACTGGTCTTGTTTGTTCTTTTATGAACCTGTATTATTTATTAATATGCTTCTTTGTAGAATAGATTTTTACATGAGACTGTTATCCAATATGTTTTTAAACAGATTTATTCAATCTTCAGTGTATGCTGGCATTTTTGATTATTTCTAGCTTCTGGTCTATTTTTTCCCCTCAATCTTTCTTCTCATTTTTGAATGAAACCACTTTAGCAGTGGTACCTTATTAGTTTATACTCCTAGATACACTGAGAAGAGCAGATGTGTGTTTTCGAGGTGTTTGAAGCCTCATGCTTTTGCCAGTCATTCATTAGGTATAAACACTGTAATTGGTAGTCCCTTAAAAGTGTTAATACATTTGCATATAATGTTTACAGCCCATTCTAATTGTTCTCCAACCAGAAAGCAGGAAGTGTTTCAAATGTAACCTCTCACTTACGTGCATAGTATCCTGAAATAGAACTGCATGGTTGCTCTTACAAGGAAGTGACTGTATTACAGTACTTCAATTCTCAGGGGAAACAGTCACCAACTATTGTATTTCTCTGAAACCTTTAGCTTTTATGGTCCAGCTCATTTATTTCTGCTACATCTAAGCACCTTGAGTTGACAATCATTGTGTTTAAAGGCCAAATAAGGAATAACATTTCAGCACTTCTGGTGTTCAGCACTTCTATTTCTGGTGTTTCTCTTCAGTAAGATTCATTATGATAGCAGTCTTATTATATTGAAGTTGGTGGAAAGTATTAATACTGTTTATCAAACAGCAGTTTATTCTGGGGAAAAATGACCATCTCCTTTTCTACTATATGATGTTCTGCTTGTGCTTTATCTGAAACTGTGGCCCTTTTTGAACAGGCAGAATAAGCTACAACCGAACTGCATTTATGTTGATCTTCTGTCTTTACTTGCACATAAACTCTTACAGAGAGCTTGAGTATTTGTTACACCAAATACAGCATTTATCCAGACTGTGTGTGGGTGTGCAAATTATTATACACAAGAATCTGCATGAATTCAAATATCTGTGATGAGTGTTGAAAGGTAATGGATTAACAAAGCATAAGTCATTGTTCATTTCATAACATTTCTCAGGGATTTGAACTTCATTTGAGCTATTTTATTTTGAATGCCAAAATGCCATTTAGTCCACTATGTTGTTTCACATTATTTTTATAGCAAACTTCTCTGTTCTCTTGTGTTCTATTCACTTTTCTATACCAACTTTGAAGTCAAAGTTTGCAGCCACACCTCCAAGTTAAATGAACCTGTAGTTTTTAATGGGCATATATAATGTGGAATAACAAAAGATATTCTGGCGATCAGATTTAGCCTTGCTTTGTTGACCAGCTTTTCTTAAAACCTCTTTGTGGGCTTTATCATAGTGAAACCAGATTTTCTAGTTGTGGGTTTGGCTGCCAGGTTAAACACTGGATGAGCCTTTGTAGAAAATAATTAATATGATGAAGATATTTGCAGGATTATATTTCTTTATTCTATATCCATCTGTCTTTTATAATGAATACATCGTGAATAGTTGAATCATTATTGTTTGTCCAGGTACAATTGAGTAAAATATTTTGTACTGTATGTCAGATATAAACAGTGGCACTTAATTTCATGACTAATAAACCTCACTGCTATCCCATAGGTCTTCCTAAGCTAATATTAAATAGTATATCCATTAGCCTTATCTAATTCTGCATTGACATTGGATGGGCATAGAAACATTAATGTTATGTACTGAATTTCACTTATACTTAAAGTAGAGACCTTTGAACATTTCATCCTTTTCAGTACACTATATACACCTGTACCCATGCAATTATCCAATCAGGAAATCATAAGGCAGTGGTGCAGTGCATAAAATCAAGTCAAGACCTTCAGTTAATGTTCACATAAAAAAATCAGAATGGGCAAAAAAATTGATCTCAGTGATTTTGACCTCAGTGTGGTTATTGGTGCCAGACAGGCTGGTCTGAGTATTTCAGAAACTGCTGATCTCCTGGGATTTTCATGCATGACAGTCTCTAGAGTATACACAGAAGTGTGTACACAAAAAACATCCAGTGAGCAACAGGATGAGAGAGGTCAGACTGGTTCAAAGTGACACTGGTTCAAAATAAACACTCTTTATAACCACGGTGAGTAGAAAAACATCTCAGAATGCACAACATGTTGAACCATGAGACTGATGGTCTACAACAGCAGAAGACCAATCCTTGTTCCAATCCTGTCACCCAAGAACAGGAATCTGAGGCTACCGTGGGCATAGGCTCATGTGCTTCAATGCAAGGGATAAGACTAAAGGAAAATCTTATCTTTTCTACAAAGGAGTTATCAATATCACATCAGCAATATCACAAACTTGCTTACATTAACAGGCTGACCTAGAAATAGTATAGTGTGTGTGTGTATATTCCCCTATTAAATAATCTCTTTGTAGTTCCTGTACCTCAACAGCAGTCACATGCCCGGCAGTGACATCATACTGTTTGGCTTTACTTCATTTAATAAAATTCTACTCTGTACCAGTAAACATGAGATGTATGATGTGTACACAGGCAAGCCTGTCCATTGTCATGGCCACCACCGCGATGCACCCCCTCCCTTCTCAGGTGGGACTTTCTCCACAGGGAACAAAGAACCGTCACTCCCACTCACTTCTTTCATCTCTTCTCTCCTCCCTCCCTCCCTCCCTCTGGCAATTGTATACCTGCTGCAGTTGAGCCAGAATGATAGAGGCAGAAGTATAGAAAAGACTAGCTGGCGTTTTGTATTTTCAGCCCTGTTTTCTGTGGACACTCAGAAATTCTAAGCTCCAACGCAGCCTCCTGTGATCTTACATTCTTTTCAATCTCTTCAAGTCTTCAGTAAAGGTAAGAATCTCTTTCTCTCGCTCTGTATTACATGAATTTCCCTGGCGCAGGTTCGTTCATCCTTGCACTAAGCTTCTTCTCTGAAATTCACCCACAAACTACCCCAAATAGACATTCTGTCATTATTTTGAGTTTGAAGCGTATCTCTACATTTCCAGTGAACATTTACCACAGTGGACCCTGATTCTTGTTTATTTTTAGTTTCGTCTAGTTTTTTTAATGTATATAATGGACGTGTCTTTAACAAAAAGTTAAAAATTGGCATTATGTAATTGGCTTGGCGCTTCCATCTCTGGGATCTCAAGGGTTCTCCACAGGTTTAGCCATCTCCAGGAAACGTCCGTCACCAGGTGTGCCCAGGACTTCCAGCTCATTGCTCCTCAGAAAAAAAGAGCGATAACAATGAGATGAAATAAAGGGACAACAGGAAATAAATCCAAAAAACCTTAATTAAGAAAGGAGAGCCTCATTAGCATGTCTTCTCAGTGGCATTGGATAATGTGTGTTAGTTCTATTGCAATTAAACATCCAGCTCCTGAACTGTCATTTAAAATAGGATAGAAACTGAATCTCCATTGCTGTCTTTGTTTATACAAAGCATGAATGTTCCTGATCTCATCAGGTTACTCACTAATTCAAATGTTCATGCAAAACCTGGATGACCATCATGCCATGTACAAAGTAAAACAAATGCTGTTGATGAAGCAAAACTCCAGTTCCCAGTTTCTGTTTTCACTGAGTCTTTTGATATTCAGGCTGGTTACATGTGACTGGGTACTTAATAAGTCACTGAAGCAACTCACCAGCTGGTCAAGTGTGATGCTGAAACGGACCGTGGACACTGGGAGTTTCCTGTTTCTATGCATATAGGCCATGTTAGGGAGACAGAGAAAAAAAAAACACCTCTGCAACTAAAAGCTCCTGAGATTTCAGTGTTGCCCTGATTAATCTAACACTAGATAAACATTGACATAACCAGAATAAGCCCATGTAATTCGTGCTATCTTTTGTGAAGGGAAGTACAAAAAAATGTATTATTCTGCATCTGACATTTGACCTGTGGCATACACAAATTATGATCAGGTAATGATCTTTTTCTAGAGAGTTTTGTGACTCATAGGATGAGATGGTAGCTGATAATAACTGCTGACTGTGATGAAGGTGACAACTCTGGTCAGAATTTTAGCGATACTAAACATCAATGCCTCAAATTCAGAATATTCAATACAAACAGTCAGTGACATTTATTGGAAATGAGATGGGAGTGGAAGCTCTTCATCATAAAATTGTCTCTTGGCTCACACACTATGATTCTTCATGGTTCACCACAATCACAGTGTGAAAGCAGATGTGTCAAATAAAATCCCTGTTTTTTTTTTATTGTTGTGTCAATATAAATTTCAAACAGCAAACGTACATCTACTTAAAGTTGTTGCCTGAAATATTATAGCATCATGATTCTGATGCAGTTTGTGAGTGAGTAACCTGATGGAATGTGTAGCTATAATTTCTCTGTTGATAGTATTGCTTATGAACACATTAAGTGTTTTTACAAATCAGTACATTACATTATCACTGCTATTACACTCTAGAGCAGGGGTGTAGACTCAGGTTTGGCTTCTGCTTGGTTGGAATGAAAACCTGCACTCACACTGGCCAAGATTGGACACCCCTGCTTTAGAGGCACCTAAATGAAACAGTTTTCAAAAATAAATAGTTAGACCTTATTTAATATAAAGAGCATAAATATAAAAACCAGATATTAATTCGTAAAATGATTTGGTAGAATAGTTTATTGGATTAACAATTGTGGATAAGGCCTAATTAATAGGTGTGGTATAGGCTGAATAGATTATGAGAGCCCTTTTCATTATATGCACTGACTGTTTGCATGCTTGCAATGCGTCTGGTAGGCATTTAAATGAACATTCCTGGTTCAGGGTTTTTTAAAACCACCTCTTTGCATGATGAATGGAAAACCACGAACCTAAACATCAGACAAGGCAGCATAACTCTAATATTTTTTAGGGTGGAGCAGAATACTTTGAAAACGTAAAGATGGCTGAATACTAAATACATTATATTAAATGTATACAGTAACTTTATATTATTATTTAGAATTTTGAATACATTTAAAATATATTTCTAAAAGACATGTACAACACCTAGGTGGTGCCCAGCTAGCTCAGTTGATAGAGCATGGGACTCTTGATCTCCCCATGCTGGGCGCTAACCCCAGCCACTGCTGGTCCCAAGCCCGGATGAATGGGGAGGGTTGCGTCAGGAAGGGCATCCAGCATAACACCTGTGTCATATGAATATGTGGACAATGGAAGGTGGTCTGCTGTGATGACCCTTAATGTGAGCCAAAAGAACAACAGCGATGTAAAACACCTAGGTCATGATGTTCCTCGGTTATATTGTCATTTCTTAAGTAAAATATTGACCGTGCAATTTTTGTCTGCCAATTTTCCCTTCGAGCACGAGATGAAGCTGAAAAGTCCAGCTTAGTCTGACCAGATACCAGCTGCCTGAACACAGGCCGAGCTGGTCAAACTGGTACGCCATCTTTTCATTTGTTTACCAACTTTCTTGTTACGTGACTAGAGTGATCAATAAATGATTGAATATTTGGGTTACTGTTGTGGTATTTTCTTAAAAATAACTTGTCTATGATTTAGCCTCAGTAGCAGTAATTCAGAAACTCTTTCCATCTACCAGCACTAACCTGCTGGCAAAGATCTTTTTTTTTGATCAGCTCAGTCAATGTTCAGGCAGCTGGTAGCTGGTCAGGCTAAGATGGATTTTATTTAGCAGTGAGGAAGAGTATTCTCCTAAAATTATAAACTGTATTCAGAATGGTGCCTTTTAAAAGGTATCGTGGACTGAATAATAGGGGTTTTGTTTGTTTGTTTGTTTGTATTCTGTAGTTAAGGATTGCAATCTTCATTTGCATTTTGTTCATTTTTAGTGGATTAATGGTGCACGGCCCTATAAAGCCTGCAACAGATGGTTTGTTCTGACTTCAAATGTTATAATAAAGTAATATTGGGAAATTAATTGTGTGACTGGATTTTTATTATCAAAAAAATCTAGAGGCCCTCTGGAGGTTTATCACCCCCATACACAAATTAATTGCTTACATGCCTGAAAATTATGTGTGTGTGTGTGTGTGTGTGTGTTTTTTTAGAAAAAAATTGGAAACGTAAAGGCTTCATTCAGACCTCCTACTGAGGTTATGGGAAGGTGGCCCACGTTGTTACTACTTACATAGGCTTCTAAAATACCCTTTTTTGCTTTACACCAATCCTGTTCTCTGTCACTTCATATCCTTTAATGAATTCTCACAAAAGGTGAACTTTATATAGAGAGCTCAAGACTACATGAACCTTACAAATCCATAATTTCAGCTTTAAATATCTCCATTTTGAATTTAGAATGTGAGGTTAGTGTATTTAGAAATACATCTCTGTGCAAATTAGTAACCATGTTTACTGAATAAACTTGCACTGTCATCCATGTTGTTAGGGATTTGTTTCCTTTTTATGACATTTATC
>CM040466.1:13524709-13586686 GCA_022758105.1 Pangasianodon gigas
CTTTATATAGAGAGCTCAAGACTACATGAACCTTACAAATCCATAATTTCAGCTTTAAATATCTCCATTTTGAATTTAGAATGTGAGGTTAGTGTATTTAGAAATACATCTCTGTGCAAATTAGTAACCATGTTTACTGAATAAACTTGCACTGTCATCCATGTTGTTAGGGATTTGTTTCCTTTTTATGACATTTATCCATGCATGCAAATGGATCAGTCTCACAATTCCACAACTCCAGGGGACAGATAGGGATATAAATTTATAAATTTTGTCAGTGTAATCTACTTTTTGTCAATGTTTCATAAAATCCTGAATGTCTTCTCTTTAATGAATTCCACCAAAAGGTGAACACTGACTACACAAGCTGATAACCACAAGTTCCTACCATTGTTACACCATGTCCCTCCTTCTCTTTCCATGACATCCTCTTTGTCTTCTTTCCCTTTACCGTGTGAAAATCTCAATGTTCCCACAACAATTACAGTAATTGTTTAAAGGTATGACAGACCTCTTGATGTTGTTGGATATATTAATTTTGCATTGCTGTTGTCTAAGTGTGATAAACAATAATCTCAGTAACTAAATGGTTTACATGTGAACAAACAATTAGAGGCCTTGTCTGAATCTCTTGTAATGCAAGACCCTTTGAATAAAACGGTTAGTGATTTCTATATGATTCACTCAATGTAGATATTCGCAAATTAAAGCTGTCATTGTCCAGTTAGCAACAGACCATACTGTAACCACTAACTTGGTAACTGAGGATAACATAATATGAAATTTGCTGCTTCTGCTTAGGTAGATACTGGACAGGAAGATTAACTTAGTGGTGTATATTTGACAGAGAAGGATTCACTGAGGTTAATTCAGTTAAATAACTTATGACAGTAAGCTATAACAGTTGTTTCCTGCTTCAATGCCCTTTGGATGGAGATCCTTAAAACCAAGAACCTCATCCTATTTAATAAAACAATAAACACACAGATTAAACAGTAGGATATGTGTGCGACCAATTTCGCACTCAGTGTAAATTCATGAAATAGATTTTTTTTAAACAACCCAGATTATGTTAGGAAAAGTGTGACCAATAGAACACACTTGGCCTTGAGTGCTGACTTGATTTTATGTTCATTCATGTCTTTATGTATGTCTGTTTCAGGTACATCAGACACTGTGAAGATGGGCTGCTTTGGATTTTTGAAAACAATGATGTTTTTTTTCAATGGCATCATCTTTGTAAGTACAATGGATTTATAATTAATGGCAGAACTTTTTTGAGTAGCTTTGTGAAGGTTTTATGCTAGTGAACAGAAGGCTGTTGAAGTTTGTCTTGCTTGTTGATCCTGTTGGATAAAAGCATCTGCCAAGTGCACTTAAATGTATAGTCAGATTTTGAAACTCCAACCAAATTTAACTCCCTTTCGCTTCGTCTCCAAAGCCCAGTCCCTTAAAACACACCCAATCAATGCCTAGGCTAGAATGCCTGAGTGCTAGCACATTAGAGGAGCTTTCTCAATTGACAGGTCACATGATTGACAGGTAGGTAGAGATGCCCACTTGTTCTGATTGGATGCTTGTTTGTCCACCTCATTTGTTTTTTTCCATCATGTTTAGTCATGATATTTAGTCATGGCTACAGACAAAAAGCGCAACGTTAACAGTTCTTATTATCCTAAAAGGGAATGGGAAGGGGATGATGTTATTTTAATAACAAATGATGCATGTCTGTTATTACCATGGAATGATTATATACTACTTATTATGACCTCTAATTTTTGTACTTACATAGACCATCTCCTGTACCTTTAAGGTGATACTGAACTGAATTTACAAACCCATTACTAAAGCTTTAAATATCCCCATTTTGGATTAACTGTGTGAGGGTTTTTGTGTTTAGAAATGCATCACTACACAAATTAGTAACCAAAGTAACTGTATTAACCTGCACTGTCATCTATGTTGTGAGAGATTTGTTTCCTTGTTTTCTGACCTTTATTCATGCATGCAAATGGTTTAGTCTCTCAATGCCACATCTCAGTGGACAGATACGGTTAATGATGTACCTTACTACTATTATTCTTATGATGGTTGTTAACAAACATATTTCACTAAAGGGAAATGCTAAAAATGTGTCTTAATTGCGTCCCATTTATCAATCTCTTAAAAAACGGGGGAAAAAAACAAAATAGACATACAAAAATTTTGGTATCTCTGATTTTCTTCATACAAATGTGCGTTTTTGATTAAATTATTAATTAGAGTAATTAATGTGTTCGTGACACAGCTACATTTACATTTACATTTACATTTAGTTGCTCCATGACGTATGGAATGCAAAATCTCTATTAAAAACAATGTTCACCGAAAATGGCAATGATAACTAAAAGGTGAAAGAGTGCCTCCTAAGCACACCGTGCACTAAATGACCCAGTAATCCATACATAGTCAGTTCCATGAGTTTTTGGACAGTGACACAATTTTCGTAATTTTGCCTCTGTAAACCACCACAGCGGATTTGAAATGAAGCAATCAAGATGTGATTGAAGTGCAGACTTTCAGCTTCAATTCAAGGGGTTTAACAAAAATATTGCATTTTCACAGGCTCAAAAATAATTGGACAAACTAACAATCATAAATATTAGGATTATTTTAATACTTGGATCCCTTGCAGTCAATGACTGCCTGAAATCTGGAACCCATGGACATCACCAAATGCTGAGTTTCCTCCCTCGAGATGCTTTGCCAGGCCTTTACTGCAGCTGCCTTCAGTTGCTGCTTTTTTCTGGGTCTTTCTGCCATCAGTTTTGTCTTCAGTAAGTGAAAATCATGCTTAATTGGGTTGAAGTCATCGGACATTTAAGAACATATAAGAAATTATGTCACTGTCCAAATACTTATGGACCTGGCTGTACAAAAAAAGCACAGTAACTCAAGCCAAATGATATGATCTGATGCCTATCGATTGAGGTTCACATTAGTGAGTCTCCTTATGTGGAAATTTACCCAAACTCATGGGCTCTCGTTGGATAAGAATGATTTTCAGAACTAAATGAATTTTCATGAATACCAAAGCTGCTGTGCGAACTCTCTTGTGAACAGTGTACGAATAAATTAGTTTTTATCCATCTTTATGAATGAGGCTCATTGTCTGGATGCCACAAATAGTGTATAATGCAGAAATAAAGAGGTACATGATATATCAAGTAGTCATGTTTATTTTAATAAAAGGAGAAATCTGATCTAGTGTCCCTGTTTCATGTACTCTTGCCTCTCTATCTACTTCTGTCTCTCTCCTCCACAGCTGGCCGGAGCAGGTATCTTGGCTGTAGGTATCTGGGTGAAGGTAGATAATAACTCTATCATGACCATTCTACAAGGCCTGTCTGGGGCACCGCCTGAGCTGAAGCAGGTGCTGAATGTAGGCTACCTGCTGATTGCTGTGGGCAGCGTGCTGCTGCTGCTCGGCTTTCTGGGCTGCTGCGGCGCTGTTCGCGAGAGCAGGTGCATGCTGCTTATGGTAGGTGTGCTGCCTTGGCTACAGTGTTCAGCACAAATTTGAAAGTCCAGATGGATGGAATTGTATTATAATCCTAAAGATATGTTGCCACTCTCAGTTCTGAAGAGAATGGAACGACTATAAACTGTTAAACTTTTCATTATGGCCTCTTCTTAGGACAACTGAAAACTTTCATACCACTACTGTCTCAGAACAAAGGTTTCATCTAGCATTATTATGGGCTCTTCTGTTTGTCCATCTTGTGGGGGAACACTTAAACTCTGTGTAGTATCGTACCACAGAGTATTTCCCTATCGTAGAGGAATTAGGAAGCTGACAACTTTTAACTATCCAAAAAACCTTAGAGGTACACTTTTTTTTTTCTAGGCATGTAGTTATATTTTTACTAGGTAATTGCACTAATACAGCACCATCAATAATGTCCTTTACGGTTGGGGTCAGGTTTTATTCTGTGTTTGCTTATATTCAAGCTCGAAACTATACAATACTGTTTACATTCAATCACACCCAGACATTCATTACTCATTAAAGAAAGTACTCTTTTAACAAGTAATGGCATTCAGAGATCCTACCTTTCAATTGAGTATACTGTGACAGTTTGACGTAAGGAATTGTTCATTCTCTACAGATGACATCACCTTCACCACAGATATTACATTCTGTTCACGCAGACTTTAATCCTTATAAATGCTTATCTTTGTTCCTGGAAGAGGATTAAGCAGTGACGGAAAGTACTACAAAGGCTAATAATAGTGAATTAACAGTACAAATACAATTTTATATGATTTTAGTAGGATACACACACACGCACACCCACACACACTTCCAAACTTAAAGTTCCCACCCTGGTGACAAGAATACAACACATACTTAACTGAGTAAAAGTATTGCTACTGTAGTAATAATTCGCTTGAGTAAAAAAGTAGTCATAAAAAAATTACTCAAAAAAAGTAAATAATTCATCTAGAGAAAATTGTTCATGTCTACAATTAATCTGAAAATGTTCTATTTTCTACTTTCTTATGTTAACTAACCACATGAGCTATGCTGAAGTGAAAACCACCTCGATTATCAACAGTAGCTTGCTAGGTTTGTTAATTCATACATGTTTCTAGCTACTTAGCTATCTAGCAAAGATGCTCTTACATCTTTTCTTAAGTTTAATACAGAGCTTTAATCCTGTAAAGCATCCAAAGATCTTTCTAGCTAGCCTAGCTTACTCAGCTTACCTGCACATCTTTCCATTTGGATGATGAGCTATAAAATGTCAATAGTTCCAAGGGATTTGGCTCACCTAATTTGCATTTCATTTAAAACTGAAGATACCTGATAAATTGGGCCAGGGAGGCTCATGTGTCTCCACTGTCTCAGACATTGCTGCTGCCGAATAAGCATTTGGCACCTGAAGTGTAGACTTTCAGCAGGAAACTCTTTATTTTGTGAATTTTGTGATCTTCTGGCCTTAGTTATGGGGGACGATTTTCTCAGTTGTGGTCACAGATCACACATGAGGCACATCTCTGCCCCATGAGCCATACAGAGGTCATATAAAATATAATTATACCCACCAATCAGCTGGGAACTTTACCACGGGGGGGTCTATATGTGTTACACTGCTGTAGAATTGGGCTGAGGTATGGTGCCCACACTTTGCTTTGTTTTTTAACCATTTTTGTCTGCTTGCTCTTTTCCTCCTTAGTTCTTTGTCATTATCCTGATAGTCTTCATTGCTGAGGTTGCTGGAGCAATTGTGATTGTGGTCTTCAAGGGACTGGTAAGTAACACAGCCTTTATAGATGCAGAGAGCTGCTTTAGACCACCTGTTGCTTAATGATGTCTGCTGCACATTCTGTCTCTCTCAGATACAATCTCTGATAAGTCAAGTGGGAGTCGCTGTAGTGGACAGCATTCGAAAAGACTACGGCGCTAATCCAGATGTCACGGGTCTGTGGAACACCACTATGGACTTGGTTGGTAAACTTTGTCGTTAATTACAGAAAATCTTGATACCATTTTTTTGATTGCATTTCCTGTGTTGATAAGAAATAAAGACACATTTTCAGTAAACAAAGCCTTGCCTGACATATTTCTATTCCAGGAGTAGTTATGTCTTGTGTTTGGTCAGTAATCTCTGTAATTAAAGACATGCTTTCTAGGATATAAAGTCCTGCTTAAAATAAACGTATTAAAATGATATGCTAATATCTATGTCTTGTGTTTGTTTAACACCCCCTCTGTCTGGGTCTCTTGTAGCTGAAGTGCTGCGGATTCAACAACTATTCAGATTTCACGGGTTCCCCTTTCGTCCAGAATACCAATCTGTATCCATACCAGTGCTGTCAGCTTCAACCCTGTAAATACAGCAATGCTACAGTTGCGGTAAAGCCTACTGATTTTTATTTATTTCAGTTAGCAGAGACAATCTATTCATCTAGCTGCTAAAAGAGCTGACAGTGATGCGAGTACTGCAAGACTCAATTTCTACAAACTGACCTAAAAACAAAGAAAACACAGGGACTATTTAGCTGGAGGAAGAGTGTGTGTTGTCATTTGTTTTGGCATTCTCATATTTTATATCTGCATATTAACTCTTCTTCATTTCTTTAACTACAACAAATTTGCTAGACTGTGAAAATGACTAATATCCCAGTCTTTTTTTGTCTGCTATCTGATTATCTGATTTTATCTTTTTCTTCCACAGAATGTTAAGGGATGTTACCCTGCACTGATAAAAGTTTTTGACTCGAATTCAGTTATCATCATAGCTGTGGCCTTGGGCATCGCAGCGCTTGAGGTAATTTCGCCACTCCCCTGTCTTTAAACTCTGCCTAGTACCAAATAATCCAAAATCATAAGAATTATTGTATCAAAAGTTAGTGTTAGAGTAAAGAGAGGGTTACTGGTTATAGCATATTGCCATGTCATTTTGTCATTTTCTCAGAAATAATGTTTCTCCTTTCTGTTTTTCTTAACTATTAGCTCTTCGCCATGGTTGTCTCCATGACCTTGTATTGCCAAATAAAATCTACAGAAGCCTGAAACCTGACCAAAAGCACATCCAAACATCTGAAATTTACAACAGCATATTTACTGAAAACCATTTAAAAATAAATGAATTGATTTTATAGATTTTTTTTATTAAATTGTTTTTTTTATTTTTAATATAGGAACACTTGATATATGCACAATAATATATTTATATTCTATAAATGATTTACTATTTTAATGTTGATTCAGAAATGTGATTTTCAGATAATTCAGTGTCTACCGGCATTGTGTTACAGATGACTTAAAAATTAAAAATGCCTTTTTAGCCAGTTTTGCAGTTAAATGATCTGCAATTAATATTATATTAATGAGATTTTGTGATAATTATACATTTCTTAAAATGCACCTTTACAAACATTGTTCTGTGTAAATAAATAGCAAATAAAATAACTAATCTATAAATCTTTCAAATTAAGTGACTATTTGTAGCATGACAATGTAGAATGTACAGTATATTTTATGTTGTCATGCTACAATATAGAATGTACAGTATATTTTACGTCAATATTAAATATTTTAAAGATGTTTATTTACTTGTTTATATGTGTACATATGCACTTTCATAATGAATTCCCTTTGAGATGAAAAAAATCAGTCAATAATTGCAGTAATACATACGTTATAAAAATGATTCAATAATTTGTGGTTAAAAGATAATGTCCTTTTTTTTTTAACCCTTAAAGTCCCAGCTTATTATTCTGTTGTTTATCTAAAGTATATTATTCAGTACCTCCTGTGAATTATTCAGTACCTACTGTGAAAAACTAAATAGGAAATGTACTGGATGTACTTATATACAAAGTAATACTGTTGGATTATTTTATTTCTCACAAAACTAAGGAATCATTAAATCACTTGAATCATTTAAACAGCCTTTTTCTGTTACTTTAGGGGGGTGAGAGGGGGAATACTAACCTCTCTTCAGCCTCCACTCTTCTTTTCAGTCATCTTTACCTTTCTTTTCTCTCCTCTCCTCAGGCCCTTCACCCGCCTCTCTTTTCTTCTTCTCTACCTATATTTTCTCTTCACATCTTTCATCTCCTCCCTAGTGTCAAGATAACATAGTGGCCTTTTCATTTCACAGCTGACCACTCGCCTGTTACATGATCTTAGATCTATATATTTGCTCAAAATACATTATATGGCCAAAGGTATAAGGACACCCATATGTGGGTCTTCCCCAAACTGTTGTCACAAAGCACACAATTGTCTAGAATGTCTTTTTATGCTGTAGCATTAAGAATTCTCCTTTAGGTGAATTAAGGAGCCCAAACATGTTCCAGCATGACAAAGCCACTGTGCACAAAGTGAACTCCATAAAGACATGGTTTGCCAAGGTTGGAGTGGAAGAACTCGAGTGGAACAGCCACATTCCAAAATCTAGTGGAAAGCTTTCCCAGAAGAGTGGAGGTTATTATAACAGCAAAGGGGGACTAAATCTGGAATGGGATGTTATCCCAAGCACATATGAGTGTGACTGGTTAGGTGTCTACAAACTTTTGGCAATAAAGTGTAAGTACTATCTTGCAAAAATTTAATTCAGTCAAATAAATGTTGTTTATTAGATCAGGATTACTTGATTCAATAGCACCAAACATGAAGTGGTCAGCAATATTATCTATACTGATCAGGGTCAACTTTTGCAAAATCATCACAGCATAATATTCATCATTAAATGGTAGAGCAAGCGTACATTGAACACTCTGTCTCCCAGCTAAGATGATCTTAATTTTGTGATGCATTTAGGAAACTCAGCCTAGTTAATTTCAACACCATGTATAACACTTAAACACCCAGTAGACAAGTCAGCATGAAACTAATAGAAATAATTATGCTATGACAGCCACATTGTCATTGTTGATTTATTTCATCAGAATAGCATATGGCTTCTGCATATCTGGCTGATCTTCAAATCAAATCAAATCGAAAAAACTCAGCTTAAAATGTTAGTAACTACGTTGGCTTTATTGAAACAGATAATCATTGCACCCTTATTAGCTTCTAAATTTGACACAGTCTTCCACAGAGATGACAGCCAGAACCTTTCCTGCTATAAGTGGTATAAGTGGCCATTTAAGGCCCCTGGACCAGCAGGGGCCCCATTTTTTTTTTTAAATAGATATGCAATAAATAAATAAATAAATAAATAAAGCACACTTTACTATCACTTCACAAAAAGTTTTATGCATCAGGCAGTTGCTTCGTGGCTCCTTGTGGTGTGAAAAGAGCATCAAAATGAGGTAACTAACATAACTAAGACCAGAAGATCACAAAAAGCAGCAAACATGAAGCATTAATATCTACAGTCATGGGAAAAAGAAAGTACACCCTCCTGCAATTCTATATTTTTATTAAGCAGGGCCTAAATAACAATTGTGTGGTCCTCACCAACTTCTAGAAACAAACAAACAAACAAACAAATAACCTCAGGTGACAACAACAACAACAAAAAAACAGATTTCAAGATGTTGTCATTTTGTCCCAAAAAGTAAACCAACATTCAGAAACCAGGTGGGAAAAAATAAGTACAGAAATAAGAAGTATGTTCTCCCTGTGCTTTGGGGGTTTCCTCCACCAGTCCAAAGGTATGTGCTGTAGGCTGATTGGCATTTCTAGTGTGCATGCAAGTGTGCCCTGCCTCATGCCCCAAACTCCCTGGGAAAGGCTCCAGGCTCCCCTGCAACCCTATGAAAGATAAGTGGGATTAAAAATCTAAAACTGAAATCTTATTTAGATATGTAATCAGACCCTTGGCTAAGGCACGTCAAATTGAGTTCAGGTGCATCCTGTTTGCTTTGATTATCTTGAGATGTCTTTAGACATCTGGAGTCCACCTGTGACAAATTCATTTGATTGGACATGATTTAGAAAGACACACACAGTGCATGTCAGACCAAAAACCAAGCCATGAAGTTCATGGAACTCCCTGTAGATCTCTGCTAACAAATTGTGTCAAAACATAGATGTGGGCAAGGGTACAAAACCATTTCTGAAGCTTTAAAATGTTTCCAGGAGCACAGTGGGCTCCATCATTGTGAAATGGAAGAAGAGCTGACCTAGAGCTGGTCTTCTGGCCAAACTCAGTAAGATAAATAAGATTAAGATCATGAGCACCCTGTGCCCCTCACAAGCACACCCACTCCCTTACCTACCCCCACCTCTCCCCAGTACTGGACACATTGGACTACCAGTAGTACAATCTGACACTCTACACCTTGCCCTTTTTAATTTTTTTCCCCTTACACTGCTGCTCACTTTTACCACATGGAAAAGTTTTTTGTATTTATTTAGTCATATTCAATTTGGATATAATATAACTTGTATATTTCTATATTTTTAACATTTACACTGCAACTTTTTATAGACTTTCTCTATTCTAGAAATTATTCTTTAATTGTTCTGCCCTGTTTGGCATTTCATTTTTGTGTACAGAAATGCAGAGAAATGACAGAGAAATCTTGAATCTTGATTGACAAAAAAATAAATATCATTTAGAACTGTGATACCCCTGGTCAATGGGAAGGGGAATTAAGGACACAGGAGGCAGAGGATGGACAGATCAGGGCTGTTCCTCTTTTTATTAAACAGCACTTTCCTGTACTACAGCTTTTTTAGCATACAAAAAATGAGCAAAATTAATTAAAATTAATTGCAGCATCCGGCTCAAGTTTAGCTCAGCTGGGTCAGGGCAGGTAAGGTCAGCTCCATCACTCTCTAGCATCTGCTAGGCATCTGGCAGCCTAGTGAGGAGGAAAAGTAGAACATAAATTGGCTGTCATTAACCATACACAGGTGTGGACAATGATTCATTACTCACTCATTTTCCCCTTCTCACTCTCTGCTTCACAGCTGGCACTCAAACACGCCCCCTGCTGCCAAAACAGCAAATACAAAATCACAATAATTTAATTAAAAATAAATGGATCAAACTTTATTAGAATGTGTTTGCTTATGTGAAAAATCACTTGATGATAGCATAGAAGATACAAACCTCAACATTTAAGCAACACTTAACACTTGACAATGTTCTGATTGATTAAGCCCAATTAAAAGTGATAAGAACCCTGTCTCTTTCTCTGTTTCTGTTTCTGTCTTTGCTAGATTTCTACCAATGTCATGTTTAATCTGGTGAAAAGGAATAAGGTAACTGGCTACCTCTGGTTCAACATGGATGTTGGCCATTTTCTAATCAACTTAATAGGGTTTTATGCTGCCTGGAAAGAGGATAATGACCTCTTAAATCTGGTGTGAAATTGTTTTCTTGTAGTTTGCTTTATCTCCCTAGAGCTTCATTTCCTGCTCACTAAATTATACACAACTTAAAATATGGTGTAGAGGGATGGAAAAAAAGATTGAAAGAAGATTGAGAGAAAGAATAATTTGAGTCCTTGCACATGCAAAAAAAAACCCACTTCTATGTCTAGTTATTTTATTATATATACTCACTGATCAGTTTAATAAGAATGGCTGCACACCTGCTCATTCATGCGCAGTTAATTTTCACATCAAACATCAGGAGGGGCAAAAATGTGATCTCAGTGACTTTGACCATAGTATGGTTATTGGTTCCAGAAGGGCTGGCATAAGTATTTCAGAAACTGCTGATCTCCGAGGATTTTCACACACAACAGTCTCTAAAGTTTACACAGAATGGTGCAAAAAACATACAAAAACATTCATCGAGCAGCAGTTCTGTGGGTAGAAATGCCTTGTTGATAAGAGAAGTCAGGGAAGAATGGCCAGACTGGTTCAAGCTAACAGGAAGTCTATGGTACATCAATTAACCACTCTGTACAACCACTGTGAGCAGAAACGCATCTCGGCCTGCACATGTTGAGCCTTGAGGCGGGTGGAGTCCACATTGTCTAAACCACCTATCTAGAAATGTCACTGTTATGGGGAAAACTTTGTATATTTTGTGGAAATCTTCTGAAAAGAAACTTTTTGTGTTCGTATATATGTCAGGGTTTTGCTCTTATGCTTGCCCTACAACTTGATAGGAGGATGGATATGGATGAGCATGAGTAGCATAGTGACCAAAAAAAAAGCAAAATTTTTGGTGTGCTTTCCAGTAATTCAACAAGGCTACAAACAGCAGTTGACTTTCAAAGATAGGGTTAGATTAATTTAATCTTAGTTTAGTTATTTTTATGTTTGTAAAAAAAACTATAGCACATAAAGATCCATCATCCTTCCAACAAAATATAAAAAGACTTGGTTTAGAGACAAATATGCAAATTCATTGACTTGTGCTGCCACCTCCTGGTAGAATTACAGCGTATAGTATGGCATATAGCACATAGTATCATGTGAGAAGAGTTAGCATATCCCATAATCTTTAAATATGATATGTGTGATTCCCCTACTGAAGGGGAAAAGTAAAGGGAGAATAAAATTGTTTTTACTAGAGCTCTTATTACATGTATACCCATTTTGCCAGGATAAAGTATAAAGACACTTGAATGGTCCTCTGCCTATAAAACTGTCCCTTAACACAGTAAAATGTAATATGCACCCAATTTCTCAACACTGATGTGCATACATTAAAACATTGAATTTACATTTAGTTTATGCAGAACCTACTGTTATGTGTACAACACTGTAACAAACTTTGATTCCTAGAATGATATTCTCAAGACAAAATAAAAGTACAAATCCCAAGATGAAAAAATTATCTATAATTGCTTGAGTAAGCAACATAAATCCTGCTACGTAATAAAATCCTTGCTGATTTTGTTTCATAATTTTACTGACACTGGCCAAAGGGGAAAAACAGCAGAAATCCATGCATTCTTATTTACTAACACAAATATATATATATATATATATATATATATATATATATATATATATATACACACACACATATATATATATATATATATATATATATATATATATATATATATATATATATATATATATATATATATATATATGTGTGTGTGTGTGTGTGTGTGTGTGTGTGTGTAAAATTGGCTTTTAGAAGAGGACAAAATATGTATTTCTAAAGCACAGAGACTTTAAAGTACAATGTACTCAAAAACATGCCTAGACAACTGATTCCACTTACATAGATTGATGTTTGGGTCAAATTTACAAGCACAGCAGTAAATTCACATTTTTCTTCTCAATACAGAGAAGAGGATGATGTGGTACCCTGAAAAAGAACTTGTGCTTAGCTTGCTAGCTACCTATCTTAGCTAATGTTAGTGATAAACAAAATAGCTTTGATTGTAAATAATTTATTTATTATTATTATATTTTGTTTTTGCATTTTCATGTTGCAGTGACAAAAATCATGGCAGCATATTTCTAATAACTGAAGGCTTCCTGAGGAAAGACAAGCAGCTAAAAAGGAGAGAGAAAGATAAAAACTTAAAAAAAAAAAAAAAAACTAACACAAATGTAACACAAAACATAATTACATGTGCAATTATGCAATCAGCATGAAAAATAAAAGTAGGCAATAAATAGAGTATTTAGGTCTAATACCAAAACCTTTGACTTTCTGGTCATAAATGGTAAGAAAATTATTGAAAAGTAATCTGCTATGTTAAAAATAAATGTGATATAACACATAGTTCCAGCTTAAATAAATAGATCAACATGCCACGCAAGAAGTGGCTAACTAGCTAGCAAATTACGCTGGCGCATCTGTTGCTTATTTGTGAAGGTGCGCGGCACCTTTTACAAATTGTATGTTCGCTTTTTCTTATTCTTATTACTATTATTGCACTTTGTATGCTTTTTATAAAATTTTCCAGTGATAGATGACAGTCTCAGCTACCTTCACAGCAATTTTGGTGTATGCCACTCAAGCCCTCTAGTGCCACCAATAGGGCAAATTTGGACATACACTCACCATCCACTTTAATAGGAACACCTGTACACTTGCTCATTTATGCAGTTACCTAATCAGCCAATCATGTGGCAGCAGCGCAATGCATAAAATCATGTAGATACAAGTCAAGAGCTTCAGTTAATGTTCACATCAAACATCAGAATGGGGAAAAAGTGTGATCTCTGTGACTTTAACTGTGGCATGGTTATTGGTACCAGAAGGGCTGGTATGAGTATTTCAGAGTTGCTGATCTCCAGGATTTTCACACACAACAGTCTCTAGAGTTTACACAGAATGGTGCAAAAAACAAAAACAATGAATGAGAGACAGTTCCGTAGGTGGAAACGCCTTGCTGATAAGAGAGTTCACAGGAAAATGGCCGGATTGGATCAAGCTGCCAGGAAGGATATAGTAACTCATACAGTACAATCACTCTTTACAACCGTGGTGAGCAGAAAAGCATCTCAACATGCACAAAACATCAAACCTTGAGGTGGATGGGCTACAACAGCAGAAGACCACATCAGCTTCCACTCCTGTGAGCCAAGAACAGGAATCTGAGGCTATCATGGGCACAGGCTCACCCAAACTTGACAGTTGAAGTTTAGGGGAAAAAAAATCATCTGGTCTTTTTCCAGTCTTTAAACTTGGCATAGGCTAAGTTAAATAAGACTTTAAAAAACACCTGGTGTTTCTAATGTTTTTAATGTTTTCTGGAAATTATGCCAGAGTTTAAGAAAAATCTTCACTGCCTGACTTGTGGGTAATCCAGAATAACAGTAGGCCTGCATCAGCTGAGTAAAGTGCTCAGGATGGGCCATACTGTTTCAGGAGATCAGGAGATATAGTGATTGTATGTTTTGTTATTATTATTATTATTATTATTATTATTATTATTATTATTAGTGGGCCAAGCACCAAAGGTGGATAGGCACTCTTCAGTGATTGTATGTTTTCTTATTATTATTATACTTCCACATGGAAATCTATGGCAGCCCATAGAACGCTTCGTATGCTTTTTTATGAAATTTGGCACAGTGATACAGGACAGTCTCAGCTACCTTCACAGCAATTGTGCTGTACACCACTCAAGCCCTCTAGTGGCACCAAAAGGGCAAATTTGGACATACATTTACAATAATAACTCCACAACGCAATCTCGTCGAAATGCAATTCTACTTTCCTCTGATTCTTTGGGTCAAGCCGAGTTCAAGACACCATGATGTCAATTTCTGCCATATTGGCCATTGCCATTTTGAATTTATTCAAAAACAGTTTTTCGCTTCTTCTCCTCCTTTGTCTAATCATCACCAATTTTGAATCACAGGATTGTGAGACTATCCCGAAAAAAAATTGTTTCTTTCATTTTTGAAATACAGGACGGGTTGTCCATAACATGCAAATGAATTTGATGTTGAAGTAACCAAACAGGATGTGAAGGCATATCTCAGCAAGGGTGTCACATATTCTGGCCAAACTTTGTAGATAACTGAAGCACCTTGCCCTAAGGGTTTCCAAAAAGGTTTGTCTAAGGACCTCATCCTAGAGGTCTCCAAGAGGTTTTGTCTAAATATGCTCTCTTTCAGCCAGTGAAGGCATATCTCAACAATGGTGTGATGTTTTCTGACCAAACTTTGTAGACAACTAAAGGACCTCTGTGGCACTATAATTCACAAATGCATAAAATTGCTAATAACTTTAAAACTGATCAACGTCAAATGAAGGTTCTTGGTTGTCTTGATTCCCTTGAGGGTGCAAGGTTTTTTTTACTGATGTAATGAATTTGTGATTTCTCAATCAGGAAGTCAGCCAATTTCAATTTTGACAAAAGCTGTTTTTTCACTTCTTGTCCTACAAATTTTGTCCCATAACCATGGAAACCATGTCCCATAACCAAAAAAACCTTGTTTCTCAGATTTTTGATATGATGGATGATTTGTCCACACTAACAAATTGATGACAAAGTCGCCAAACAAGAATTAATGGTGTCTCTCAGTGACACTGTGAAGGATTTTGACCACACTATGTACACGAGTAAATGACCTTATTCAAATAATTTTTGTCTAAATCCCCTCTAAGGGGTGCTATAATTCACAAATGAGTGAAACTTCTCATAACATTTGAACCAGATTCTCTTGATTCCCAGGAAGGTGCCGGGAGTTTGTCAAAAATTTGTAATTTGCTGAACAGGAAATTGGCCATTTTGAAATTTGATAAAAACAGTTTTTTTTTCTTCTTCTCTAATCGTGAACAGTTATTCAGATTTTTGATGTTTGAGACATTTTTGTCTATAACCTGCAAATGCATTTGATTGCTAAGCTACCAAACAGGAAGTGAGGGGATATCACAGCAACTCTTTTACATATTGACATTAAACCTGTCATATTTTTAACAACATGACCTAAAATTAAGAAACAAGATTTGACTTCATTTGCAGCTTGGAAAGGCTACCAAAAACAGGATGTGAAGTGGAATCTCAACAACAGATTGATGTTTTGCTTTCAAATTTAGTATATCTCCTTGGGACCAAGGTCTGATGGTCCCAGTGGCTTCTGGTCTTCCTCTGTTTGCTGTGGGGACAGAAAGATCTTGGACCCCTTAATTGCTGCTTGCAGCTATATTTAACAAGGTGTTTCTCTCTCAGTGAGTGATGCTGAGGAGTGTGTGTGTTTGGTGTGTGACCTGAGCAGAAACAGAGCCACTGAAAAGTCTCCAAGCTTGCATTTTCTTGTTTTTTATTTTTCCCTTTTAATACTGTGCAGTGACACATGCCTAGAATAAACACTCACCATCCATCTCAACCTGAGTCCACTGTGTTTCTGAGATGTATCCGCTATCATTTGCTAGACTGGTGCCGAAAGCCGGGAGAAAGCAGCTCAGACAATGTTGTCATGTGGACATGGACTCCAGTCCTCTCACCCAGGTGATCCAGTCACTAGCATAAATTCAGGAGCGACAGCATCAGGCCTTTTGTGAGTCTGCAGCAGCAGCAATAGGAGATCTTGCAAAGGTTGTGAACGAGCAAGCTGAAGACCACACTGCCATCCAGAGCCTACTAACCTCCCTTCAGCCCCCACAAACCCCTCTTTATTCTCCTTCTCTCTGGCAAGGATGACACCCCAGGATGAAGCATACCTGGAGATGTTTGAAGGTACCACCCCGGTGTGCGGGTGGCGGAGTGGAGAGTGGGGGCTGCACATCCATGCCCTCCTGATGGGAAAAGCCCTGATGAGTGCCAGCTGGATTACATGGCCATGTGGACAGCCGTGCTTGAGCACATTGGACTGTTGCCAGCGGAATATCGGCAGTGGTTCCGTTCCATGGTGCTCAGGGAGGGGGATCACCTGTTCACATATGCCCAGCAGCTCTTAAACTCCTGTAAATTCTGGATGCAGCTGGACCCTGCCCACCCAGAGAAGGTCATCAAGTGAGTGACACTGGAACAGTTCACCCAGCTGCCGGTGGGAACATCTGAGTTGATCCATTGGCATCAATTCGACACGTTAACCATGCCATCCAACTGGCCAAGGCCTACATGTCTATGAGCACGGACACAGCGAGACAGTGCACCTTACTGCCTGTTACCAGAACTTTGCCCACCCCAGCGCCATGGCGGAAGTGACTGACGCCACCCACACCTTCCCGTGGTGCAGCTGCCCCACCTCCTGGGCTTTCACTTGGGTCTTGAGCAGGTGTGTCCCCAAATTAATAAGACTACAGCAATTGCGGCCTGCCTGAGACCTAAGACCTAAAAGGAGGCAAGACATTTCCTGGGACTGGTGGGATACTATTGCAGGTTTGTGCCTAGTTATACGGACCATACCAGCCCGCTGACTGATCTCACTAAAAAGGGGGCACCAGACATGGTCCTGTGGTCGGAGCAGTGCCAGCGGCCCTTTGTGAGGGTTAAAGTGGCTCTCTGTGGGGGGGCCGTTGCTTCACTTCCCTAACTTTTCTTTCCCTCTTGTGTTGCAGACTGACACGTCAGACAGGGGCTAGGGCCCGTTCTGACCCAGGTGGCCGAGGGGGAGGAAAACCCAGTGCTGTACATCAGGAGAAAACTCTCACTCTGGGAATCAAAGTACAGCACCATGGAGAAGGAATGTCTGCCCATCAAATGTGCAGTGCTTACTCTCTGATATTACTTGCTGGGATGCCCACTCACTCTCTGTTCAGGCCACACCGCCTGCAGTGGCTCCACCACATGAAGTATGCCAGCATGTGAATCACTTGTTGGTATCAGCCGGTACAGCCATCTACTGGTCCACAGGCTGGGGGCACAAATGGAACTAGCTGACTTTCTTTCCCTTTGGTGTGAGTAGGCCACAGTCCGGATGGCTCCCCAGCCTGCATCGGGTGGTGGGGATACTGTGGCAGGTGGGGGCATGGTTTAGAGAATGTCTGCAGCGGGAGCGGGGGGAACAAGCAAACTAATGTGGCACACCTGTCACTTATTTGTGAATGTTTATTAAAAAACTGTTTCTCTCTCTCTGACATTCAGTGAGCAAGGAGTAGGAGTGTGTGTGACATGTGACCTGAGCACAGACAGAGCTCCTGAAAAGTCACAAAGCTTGTGTTTTCTTGTTTTGTGTTTTTCCTTTTTAATACCATGCAGTGGCACATGCCCAAAATAAACATTCACCAGCCATCTCAACCTGAGTCTGCTGTGTTCCTGAGTTGCGTCCGCCAGGGGTGGATTAATGCACAGGCTAACACAGGCTGTAGCCTAGGGGCCCACAGTGATCAGGGGGCCTCTGTTCAATGGTTTTTATTTATATTTTTAAACCATCTTATACAATCCCAGGCATGTATTCGATTAATCCGGAGGTTTAAAATAACAGGCAATTGAGAGCACACTGCGCACCTGACGGGTTAACGTCGCCCCTCCCTACGTCAATATCAATTGTAACCTCATTAACCTACAAACAACAGATACAGGGCCATAGCCACCATAGACATTCCCAACAATTCCCCAATAATCAGATATGGCCAAATTGTCCCCCCAGTATTTGGTATTTTGATGCTGCTCTGCTGCACTCCATTATGCACCACTATATATGTTGTTAGTTTGACAAAAAGTAAAAAAAAAATAAATATAAATAAATAAATAAATAAAAATTACATTTTAGGGTGGTCTGCCTCGGAGGTCTAGCAGGACTAACAGGTCAATGTCAAAAAGGTTTGAGAGGGGCCTGTGTAGACCTCAATCCCCCCCCACCCCGGTATCTGTTGTCATTTACTACAGATTCATCCACATAACTGGCTATCTGTGATTAGCAGCAATTAATCTATTGGTGTCTTTAGTGTTGAAATATTAGTCCACTTTACAGCTGTTGCAGAAAGCAAACAAAAAATATAATTAACATTACTGAAATCCAGAATGACACCACCTACACTGTATGAGTCATTCGGTGATATTAAATTAGTAGCCTGTCAATTTTAGAGCCCTGTGTTGCTTCTGATGACAGTTCCAATTACAATGAAAAAGGTAACAAGGCTTTCCATTCCAACCAACCCCTCTTTTGAAACTACATATGTCTTGTGATTTGCAGAGCTGTAAAAGGGACAGAGATGGACAACACTATTCTGCCTGGGGATGGAACTAATTTCCTGGACAGAAGAATGTAATAAAGATAAGAAACTAGCAATATGCAATAAATGGCAACATTGCATTTTAGTGAAATCCACAGAATGGCAATATTGCAGTTTTTCTAGGATATCATTTAAAGTATATGCTTATTCTAGGCCTATAAACACTTTTTAAGAGCAATTTCACCCCATTTAATTAAAAGTGAAATTGGTTGCAGTTCAGCTTCTGTAGCACCCCTCTGGTTGAGCTGCTATAGTTGTGCATGATGTGTCAATTACTGAGACACTTCACATAAGGCAAATCAGTCAAGCAATGCTATACTGCCCCCTGGTGAAGACCCTTTTGGTGTTGTGAATGATTTAATACAATAAATGTGCAATATGTAACTTATCACTATAACTTTTATAGACAATATTATAAATACTACAAACTTATTATTAGGCCGATTATTATATTACTGTATAAACACCTAAGCTGAGGACGACACATAGTTTGTACCATTCACCAACTATGAGCCTCTCTTCAATCTCCATATAAATCTCTAGGAACTGCATGTGCTCTCAGTCAGAGGCTCAAATTGATAAGGCTCCTAGCTGACTGTTTGCTTATCCAGTTCATTATTATTATCACACCAGTGGGAGTCTGGTGAAGAGAAATGTGCCACTTCAAATGATCTCTGATGTGTTGCTATTTCTGTTCGCCCTTCCATTTTTTTTATTTTTTTTTGGGCATGAAGCTTTATTTGTGTGATTGCTAATGTTGACAACCCTTCCCTCTCCCCTGCCCCATTATTCATGTCACACACTTGTGATCCACACACTAAAATCTGCATAGAGGGTGAAGACTAACCAAATTCAAGGGTGTAATCACTCTTTCAAGCTACTGGACATAAAATGTGGCAGTTAAAAGCCCTTTCTCGTAGAAAAATGCTATCTGCAATGTACTCTTATAAGAACATTTTCTGACATGGTTTGTGTTTCATGAATTAATCTGACACTATAATTTCTTGTAGCTTCTAAGAACTGCTGCTGACTGTCCTGTGCTTATCCCAGGACTTCTATTCACAATATGCTCATACTGAACATCTTGTAAACATACTTAATACTGTTTGCCTTGACTCTTCTACAACTGTATACTGTAATGATTTATAATCTCCCAATCTGGTCTAACCCAGAAGATGATGGGTTCCCTTTTGAGTCTGGTTCTTCTCAAGGTTTCTTCCTCATGTCATCAGGGAGGTTTGATTGCCACTGTCATCTCTGACTTGCTCATTAGGGATCTAAATCTATATTTTGAGATTTCTCAAAAGCATAAAGCCGCTTTGTGTCAGTGTATATTGTTAAGTGCTGTACAAATAAAATCTGATTGAATTGAACTGAACTATAGTTATATACTAGCGGTGTAACGATACATCGTGACACGATGCAGCGCGATGCAAAAATGTGACGAATGTGCGATTCACACCGTATCAGCATTCTATTAATTATGCATCTAATGCAATTGCACTGATTGAACACCAGAGGTCCCAATCTGTGTAACCCATAGAGCTAAAATCTGTTCTATTGGATTCAGATCCCCTGACTGAGAAGAACGCTGAAGAACACTGAACTCATTGTCATGTTCATGAAACCAGTTTGAGACGACTTTTGATTTGTGACATGGTGCATTATCATGCTGGAAGTAGCCATTAGAAGATGGGAAAATTGTGGCCATGAAGGGATGCACAAGGTCAGCAACAATACTCAAATAGGCTGTGGCATTCAAGCGATGATCGATTGGTATTAACGGGCCCAAAGTGTGCCAAGAAAACACCACCCCACTCCCCACAACACTACACCACCTCCACCAGCCTGGACTGTTGAAACGAGACAGGTTGGGTCCATGGATTCATGCTGTTGGTGCCAAATTCTGACCCAGCCATCTGTGTGCCTCAGCAGAAATCGAGATTCATCAGACCAGTCTAGGTTTTTCCAATTTTCAGCTGTGCAGTTTTGGTGAGCCTTAGCCCACTGCAGCTTCAGCTTTCTGTTCTTGGCTGACAGAAGTGGAACCTGACGTGATCTTTTGCTGTTGTAGCCCATCCGCCTCAAGGTTCAACATGTTATGCATTCTGAGATGGTTTTCTGCTCACCACAATTGTACAGACCTCTCTCATCAACAAGGTGTTTACATCCACAGAACTGCCACTCACTGGATGTGTTTTCTTTATTGCACCATTCTGAGTAAACTCTAGAGACTGTTATGCATGAAAATCCCAGGAGATCAGGTGTTATAGAAATACTCAAACCAGCCCGTCCGGCACCAACAATCATGCCACAGTCAAAATCACTGAGATCAAGTTTTTTCCCCATTCTGATGGTTGATGGGAACATTATCTGAAGCTGCTGGCCCATATCTGCATGATTTTATGCATGAATGAGTAGGTGTACAGGTGTTCCTAATAAAGTGCTCAGTGAGTGTATATAGAGAGCATGCTGGGCACATGATCTCATTCGTTCATGAAGAGCCAGCACCATTACCGGGAATCATCTGCACTTGTGAAGTGCTCGATAGCTCCAGATCACAATGACCAACACGCATTATACACAACCACATTATAACCCTTAAAAAGAACTCTTTGTTAGCTTTCAAACGACATAGTCGCCACTGAAATTTACAGTGCCTGAGAAAGAGGCCATGGAAGCGGTCATTTTAGCTGACTGTTGAGCTGTATTTCCGGGTAAAATGACGCCTCAGGCACTGCTATGGAGCTCATTATGTTTCAATCAATGATTTTCCCTGGGTCACAGACTTTGTTTATTCAATCAAATTTTTAGGAGAATTTATAAATGTATTTATTTAAGATATGGTGTAAACCTCTGTTCTTAGCAATTCCACCCAAAGTTAGTTCTGAGTCTTTTTTAGTCATAATTTTTTTTTCATTCATGTTTTGGTCAAAATATTCTGAGAACCGAACTGAATTGAATCCAGTATTGTGAATCGAATCGTGACCAGAGTATATCGTTACACACCTATTATATACTGATGCTGATGGTAGTGCCCTAGTTGCCTAACTTCAGCTAACTTGTTAGAATACAGCATGGAGAACCAAACTCACAAGATTGGTCATGTTTGGTGTGTGCATTTTATTAGCCGATCTGTTCTCTCCATGTATTTTGTTACTTGATTGGTATATTTTGTAATTCAGTCTGATCTGAGTTCTCCAGCCTCTATTTTAACTAACATAGCCCTCTTTCTTTCTAAGGCTAGGACGTGCTGACTTGATGCATCTCAAAGCTACTGCCAAATTGTACCTCAGCAGGTCTTAATGTGAATTACTAATACAGGCTTGGCAGGGTGACTCACAGCAGCTCAAGAACACTATATTTTAGAGCAGAGGCATTCAACTAAAATTTGTAGAGCAGTTACCTTTTAATGCTTGACCATTAATAACTAGTTTATGGCTATAAAGATAAAACTATAAAGACAATTCGAAGTGATTATGGTTTGTTTAGTGACATCTAATGCTGCCACTTTTGACTAGTGCCACAGACTCTGAATACAGGACACACTTGTTTGAAATTTGATGTGGGGAAATGCATACTTTGTCTATTACTCTTTAAACATTGTTTTCATCTTCAGCTTTTTATTTAAACAAGCCATGTTGCCAGTTCACTAATCAGACCAAAAAAGGTAAATAAAATAACAACTTAGTCCTGTAGCTAGTCTCTGGTCCGATGAGCTGCATTCAGCAAAATAATTTAAATAAATGCGTGTGATCAGCTAAAATGCAATAGAGGATCTGCTACGGAAGCCGAGTTGATTCATGTTTAGAAAACTTGTCACTGAACTAGTCACTGAACTCAACAGTCGTAAAAGTTATGTAAAACATGTCAAGGAGTGATAAATGACAAAGGCGCGGAGATTGAAAGAGGTCATAAGGGAACTGAGAGGAACTGTATGTTTGCTTTTGGGGATGAACACTCCTGGGCCAAGCCCCAAATGGCAAGATATTAAGCTTTTAATGGTCTTAACAAATCAGTGGTCAAGAAATTAGCAAGAATTAAACAAAAGGAAAGGAAGTTAGTACGGGAGAGCTTTTCCCTTTGATTTCTTTAAATGTTTAAGCCTTGTGGCCCTTGATGGGCTGTATAGTGTGGCAGATAACCAAATAATGACTAATCGTTTAAGGAAAAAAAAAAAAACAGAAGATATTTTTGGAAGATTTTGTACACCCAGACATGTTAGTTAATGATTACATAAGACTACTTAAGTGAATTTCCCTGTTTCTGACTTTTCCCTAAATAGTTCACTGCAGCAAAAGTAAACCAAAAGTAAAATGGTGGCACAGGAGGTCTCAGGAGTACATTTGTTTAATTCTTGCTCATTTTCTGACCAATGATTTGTTGTTGTTAAGACCATTAAAAGCTTAATATTTGCAATTTTGGGCTTGGCCCTTTTTTTTTTTCTTTTTTTTTTTTGCCCAGGAGTGTACATTCTTTCAGCTCTTTAACCCATTTTAGTATCAGTTTATCACACTAGGCTTGGCCAGAATAGAGATGTTAGAATGAATAATAATAAATAGTCCTATAAAGTGCTGTCTAGGGAACCACAGGGGTGATTTTTTTTTATTATTATTATTACAGTGGCGGAAATCACCACACACCATTAAAAACGTTATAAAGCCTATAGCCTACATAATGCTAACTGGAATAATATTTGTGAAGTAAATAAATAAAAGGGTCCCTGACTAAAAAACTGAGGACCCCTGCTACAGAGTAGTTAAACAAACCCAATAGTATTAAAGCTTTGCTGCACATTTTGCCTTCCACAATCAGTTTTTAGAACTTACACAGCTGAATAATTAAACTAGACAAGGTAGTGGTGGTGGTGGTGATGTGGATAATTCTTGCAGTCGTGGCAGAAAGCCAAACCGGCGGTGACGAGGAGGAGCCAAGAAGCGCTCGTGTTCCCGGAGCACCAGCACGCAGGAGAAAAGCGAGCCGCCTCTTTCACACGACTGAACGCTCCTGCTGAAGTCCTCAGGATTCCTAAACTCAATGCGACTAACTGCTTCTCCGCACCAATTGTCGGCTCTGTTCTCCCAAGTCACTGGCTATTTGGAAGCGAGCCGAGCCCGGAGCACTTTCTGACAGGTGTTTCGGTTACACCCAGGACTTAGAGGAGACTCGAAACTGAAATCATGTCCAACGGGAAAGATGCACCTGTTAGCGCGAAGTAAGTAGCAACAGCTGCTCTTGGGTTAGCTGCTCACGCGCTGCTGTGTGAAATAGCCGCTCACGCGCTACTGATAATAGCTCAGGATGGTATGGTCAGCTTCGGGCGGCTTTCTTAATTAGCTCTTTTCTTCAGTGGGGTGATAGTTATATTAAAGTACAGGCTTTAATGCTTTCTGTCGTAAAAAAAAAAAAAGCGTGATGTGATGCTTAACACTGGCAGCGTAGCAACCCTGTGCCATTATAGCAGCGATGGAGGTGTTAGCGACTGTTAAAGTGCCTCCTCACTGTCATGTACTGAGCTCCGTTTTGGCTGATTCAGTTGGTTTGTGGTGAGTTTTGCAGTTTGTTCAGAATTTTTCTTTCCTACTTGGGTCATTTTTTCACACCCCTCCCTCCTGCTACTCGAGTCTTCCTTCCTCGTTGTGTAATTGGTTTTTGTACACACTGAGCTGTGTGTGTGTGTGTGTGAGTGTGAGAGAGAGAGTCGATTCTTTTATCCGGAACACAAAGTGGGCACTCTTAAGAGTATTGTTCTGTTTATTATTATTGTTATTATTATTATTATTCCCTATATTATAAACGTCAAAGATTTGCATCTGAATAAGACTGTACATGTACACAAACGTAATGTTAATATACATAAATACACCAATATAAACTTATTAGGAACACCTGTACACCTGCTTATGTAATTCATGTAATTATCCATTCAGCCAATCATGTGGCAGCAGCTCGATGTATAAACTCATGCAGATACAGATTCAGGTCAAGAGCTTCAGTTCACATTAAACATCAGAATTGGGGGAGAATTGTGATCTCAGTGACTTTGACCATGGCATGGTTGTTGGTACCAGATGCAGAGTATATCAGTGAGCCTGTGCGCACTGTAGCCTCCAATTCCTGTTCTGCTGTTGTAGTCCATCCCCCTCAAAGTTTGACATTTTGTGTGTTCTGAGATGCTTTTCTGCTTACCACAATTGTAAAGTGTGTTTATTTGACTTGCCATAGCGTTCCTGTCAGCTCGAACTAGTCTGGCCATTCTCCTCTTGACCTCTCTCATCATAAAGGTGTTTCTGCTCACAGAACTGCTGCTTACTGGATGTTTTTTGGTTTTTTGCACAATTCTGTGTAAGCTCTGGACACTGTTGTGTGTGAAGAACACAGGAAATCACCAATTTCTGAAATGCTCAAACCAGCCTGCCCAAACCAGCAACCATGACATGGTCAAAGTCACTGAGATCACATTTTTTTTTCCCATTGTGACATTTGATGTGAACATCAGAGTGGGGAAAAACATCTGACCTGTATCTGCATGATGAATGGCATTTTATGTGTTGTGCTGCTGACACGTGATTGGCTGATTTGAATAATTACATGAATGAACAGGTGTACAGGTGTTCCTATTAAAGTGGCCTGTGTGTGTATACACACACACATATACATGTGTGTGCGTGCGTGTGTGTGTGTGTATATATATATATATATATATATATATATATATATATATATATATATACACACACACACTTTAGAACCTATATAAGTTCTAAAGTACAACACAAAAAGTACTTATTTAGGAATATTATATTATTATTTTTTTATTTATTATTTGCACTTTTGACCCATAAGCACCTGAAATGTAATTATCAGCTGGAGGCTACTTACTCAGAGCAAACATGAGACACCTGGGAGAGAGAGAAAGTGAGATAGAGAGAGAGTGTGTGTGTGTTTGTGTTTTTCATGGTGTTTCACAAAGCTCTACATGTGACAAAATTCCCAGCACTTCCCAGCAACTGTGTGAGTGTGTATGTGCGCGCATGTGTTTCAACCATGCTGATCCTATGGTGATGAGATTTCTATGTGTCCCTAAGAGCAAGTGTACCTGTTAAATGTATGTGTGTGTGTGTGTATTCTAAAAGATGGTACAGGCCTGATATCAGGTACAATCCCACTGGATCCTCTTACACTTTAGTAAATCTTTCCTCTCTACAAATATTAAAATGTTTTATTGAACCTCTTACACTAATCACCACCATTTGACTTTCTCCTATTACACTGGGGGCTTTTTATAGCCCCAGGTATACTGTGTCATAAGGCATAATTTATAATTAATAAAGGGCATGTTTCAAAGCGGAAGACATTGCTTATTAATTTTTTATCACCTTCTTATGCTCAGTGTTTTCATCAGGTGGCAAACCTTCATTCTGTCAAGAACGAAATTATTTGATCATTTGGTGCTGTTTTTATGTGCTTATCTTGACTCAGCTCCACACAGACGTCCTTAAAGGCATGTCTTGAAGAGTGTATGGAGGCCTTGGATCTGTTCCTCAACAACCACTTCAGCGAGAGTCTGGACAAACTGCAGCCACGGTGAGAGCAAGTAGTTCTGCCTGTCTTTTGCCTTTACCCTTCTTTACAGTTCTGTCATTCTCACAGGCACAATGCCCAGGTAAAAACATGATAGTACAGTTGATCTTGATACAAGAATCCATTAGAGAGACGTGTTAAAGTACGAATACTACAATGGTAGTGAAGTGCATTTAATCTTTTAAATGCCTAAAATGATTTCTATAGGGATTAGGTTTAACCGTGACATGGCTTTCTGCTGAAACATTTCACTGTCTGTTTGATTATGTGCGTAATGCCAACTCCCTTGACCAGGATGTGAGGTGTTTACCCAGGTTCACACCCAAAGACACACACTCCTGCATTAAATAGAGACTGCCTTGATCAGGAAATGAGGAATACTTCAATTCCTCCCAAAGATAGTTTGTATATGTCTCGCTTATAAGCCACTGTTTTGTGCAGGCAAAAGTGTTTTTAACAGATGCATGTAACTACTTTCTTCTCTTGAATAAATCCTGATTCAGATATAACTGGAGATGGCAGTGGAATAGGCCGTCTATTCCTTGGAATGATTATTGCTTTAAATGCACTTGATATGAGCAGCTGGAGGCTGCCATTTTGACACTGGAGCTAAACTAAGCTGCCAAATGATATGGACCACAGGGTGTTTCAAATGAGGAATACAGTTAACTACAGTGAAAATAGCAATGGTTGTTTGTTTCTGTGCTTGTAATAAAACCAAATCTATAACTGTAATAAAACACCTGACTGAAAGAGAATTCTCTCCAGTAAAGCAGAAAGCATTTTTAAAACAGTACGATAATATTCTAAAGCAACCCTCTAAAAGATCTGGATCATATTGTACAGCCTGTATGTTCTGAAATATACTTGCTTCCTGAATACATTATTGTAGAATGTTTAGAATTCAAATGAATTATACATGATTGCAGAAGTCTGTGGGTGTGTACTGGGTTTAGGGTTTCACTACAGGGGCATGCCTGTATTGTATTTAAAGTGGAAGTGAATGGGAACACAGAGACTGATTTCATAATACCTTGAGATGATTAAAGGGTTCATTTTAGCCAAACTAAGCAGGCCCTTGTAGATCTCACTACCAGAAAAAGACTGTGTGTACGTGACCATGGCAGGATTGAGACCTTATGGGCCTAAAGGCCTTGGTATATTTTCAGCTAAACAAAGTTGACAAGGGTTGTGAGAAGCTGAAATCACCATCGCAAGTTTACAAGCTTGCATACTCTCCACTCTGCTCAGGATGATGGGATCTTGTGGGCTTTGGGATGGTGGGAACTTGTGAACCTTGGGTTGGTGGAAGCCTTTGGTCCTCAGGATGGTGGGAGCTTGTGGACCTTTGGCTGGTGAGACTTGTGGACCTCAGGATGAAAAGAGCTTTAAGGACCATGGGGTAATGGGAGCTATTGGGTCAGACTGAGGATAGTGGGAGTTTGTGGTCCTCAAGATGGTGGGAGCTTGTGAAGCTCAGGTTGGTGGATGCTTGTGGTCCTCAGGATGGTGGGAGCTTGTGGTCCTCAAGACAGTGGAAGTTTATGGGCCTCAGGATGATGGGAATTTGTGGACCTCAGGATAGTGGGAACTTGTGGACCTCAGGATGATGGGAGCCTGTGGGCCTTGGAATGATGGGTGCTTATGTGTCTCAGGATGGAAGGAGCTTGTAGACCTCATGATGATGGGAGTGTGTGGATCTCAGGATGATGAGCTTGTGGACCTGGGGATGGTGGGAGCTTGTGGACCTGGGGATGGTGGGAGCTTGAGGACCTCGGGATGGTGGGCGCTTGAGGACCTCGGGATGGTGAGAGCTTGTGGACCTCAGGATGGTGAGAGCTTGTGGGCCTCAGGATGATGGATCTGATGATGGGAGCTTGTGGTCCTCAGGATGACTGTAGCAGGAAGATTTGAGTGTCTTTTACACTGCATTTGGTGTGTGTATGTGTGTGTTTCAGTTTTTCACAACTCCACACATTTCACATTACCATACTTTTCTTTTGGCAAATTAATTAGAGCATCTACTTTGTTCACATCAGAGGTAATTTTAAAACAATCAATTAGAGACAGATTTCTTTCAGCTTTAAATCACTATATCAGAATTCCAGTGGGTCAGAAGTTTACATACACCAAGTTGTCTTTCTTTCTAAAAAGTCTGGAAGATTCTAGAAACTGACATATTGACGTTTAGAAGAACTTTAGGAGTTATTTGGGAGTACAGCTGTGGCTATGAAAGGGTCTACCTTTAGAGACCTTGCCTTTTTGACCTTGATACCATGGGGAAAATCCAAGCAACTCAGCCAAGACATCAGAAAAAATGTGGCCCTGCACAAGAAGAGTTCTACCTAAGAAGAAATTTCCAAGGTACAAGAAGCATCTGTACAAACAATTGTATGCAAACAGCAAAATCTTGGGACCACACAGATAGGAAAGAGGCACAAATTAACTCCCAAGGATGAATGAAGGGTTCAAAAGGTTCAACTAACCCCCAAGATAACAACAAAGGAACTGGTGAAAATATCAGGTACCATAGTAGAAAAAATCAGGTACCAAAATATGTATATCCACCATTAAAAATGTCCTACATCACCATGACCTGAAAGGCTATTGTGCAAGGAAGAAGCCCATACTCCAAGACCTGCATGAAGAAGCCAGATTGAAGTTTGCAGGTGATGACCAGCCTTTTGGAGGAGTGTTCTCCAGTCAGATGAAACAATAATTGAACTGTTTGGCCATAATGATCAGTACTATATGTGGAGCAAAAAGGCTGAGGCTTTCAATCCGAAGAACACCATCCCAACTGTGAAGCACGGGGTGGCAGCATCATGCTGTGGGGGTGTTTTGCTGGGAAAGGTACTGGTGCACTTCAGAAAATAGATGGCATCACGAGGAAGGAGGATTATCTAGAAAGACCGAGGCAAAACCTCAAGACATCAGCCAGAAAGTTGCAACTGGGTCTTCCAGCAGGATGATGATCTGAAGCATACCTTAAATGTTTGCTTAAAGACAACAAAGTAAAGGTATTGGAGTGGCTGTCACTAATCCTGGACCTGAATCCCACAAAAAAAAATTGTGGTCTGAACTAAAAAAGGGTACTGTCTGAACTATTAAGGAGGCCCACAGACCTCACTGAGTTACAACAGGAGGAATAAGCAAAAATTCCAGTATTGTGAGAAGCTTGTGGAAGGCTGCCCCAAGAGTTTGATTCAAGTTAAGCAATTAAAAGGCAATGCCACCAAATACTAACAAAGTGTATGTAAACCTTTGACCCTCTGAAAATCTGATATAGAAAATAAAAGCTGAAATATGTCTCTTAGCAATTATTTTGAAATGACCTCTTAGCGAAATAAAGTAGATACCCTAATGGTAACCATGTATGGTAACATGAAATGTGTGGAGTTGGTGTGTGTGAAAATGTGTACATTTTTGGCCTCAACTTTATATAACAGGAAGCTATGTGGGACTAGGTTGGTTTAAGCTGGGTGTGGGTGTGTGGGTTTGTCTATAATGCTATGTGATGTCATGTTGCAGATGTAAAGAGAGTATGTATCATGCTCTGATCTACGCTACAGTGTTGGAGATGCAGGCTATGATGACCTTCCAACACGACGACATTGTCAACGCAGGAAACACAATGAAGAGTGCTCAAGAGGTTTGCCAGAGGTATACACATGTATGCATACACACATATGCAGATATGTTATTTTTTTCCTAAAATAGAGTGTGCTGTCAAACTTTCCCAATGCACACGTGTTAGCAGTATAAAAAAGCCCATGATGTTCTGACCTTTAGGAAAATGGGTACAATTTCATGAGCTGAAACAGAACTGTTACTTGGTAGTAGTAGTGATTTGCCTGTGTTTGCATGGGGATAAAGCACAGCCCTGTCTCAATAGCTTTAAATGGCTGACAGCTGACCATATCTGATAATTCCCTGCCTGATATAATGAAAATTGCCCTGTGGTCATGTAGAGGCTCTTGATTAGAGTAGGGTCTGTGTTCTTCCAACAGATACTGCTTCAGGAGAAAATTATATTCATTCTGATCCAGTTTATGGTATATATTGTAAGGTCAAGCAATTTCAAAGCCTCTGAACAAGAATGAGGATGATCCAGGATCAGTCTTTGTTTTCTGTCTCGTACTGGGGAGTAATTATGTGGAAGAGTGGCCACTGCTCTTTCATGAAGCATTTTTCATTGTCATTTCATGATAGCATAAACCCATGCTTGTTTTAAATATCATATGTATATTACATCTAGAGATAATGATCAGTGAAAATGTCTGTGCTTGTGCCCGCTACAGGTTTCGTAAGAGGTCTGGCAGTCTGGCAGCCAGAGCAGCAGGAGATGAGTTGTCTGAAGGTAAGTAATATGAGCCTCTTTACATTCGTGAAAGTGTTGGAAATATTGTAAAAGGTCTATAATAATAGCCTGTATGGTTGCACCTTTTATGCTCCATATTGTATGTGTGAAAAATCCTGCATGTCTTTTCCATTTCAAGGAAAATGCTTTTGTAAAATGCTTTTTAAAGTGCTTAAAGTCAAAGTCTACATTTTATTGTGTACGTGTGTTTATAGAGGAGCTCCATGCTGAAGCGTGTTATGCCGAATGCTTGCTACAAAGAGCTGCTCTCACATTTTTACAGGTTGGTAGAGAGATTTCAGGCAGTAACCATCCTGTACACACAAACAGCCACATAACACACACACAGTTCTACTGAAAACTACACCTACACTCATTCACCCACACACTGTCAAACCTCCTAATTGTAATTCATAAAAAGTACACCATAAACATTCTGCTCCTAGATTTTGGGTTTTATCTATATGTGCATTGTTTTTTATTAAATTAAACGTCCATAAAACCACCTTCCACACACCTACCTACTAGTAAATCTTATAGGATTTCCACTAATTATCAATTTACATGATGAACTGGTGATGCTGCACATGCCCCAACCAGTCAGGCCTTTTTCTTTCTTTCTCAGAGTGATTTGCTTTATCATTCTCTGTCCTTTTTCCTCTAACTTTTCTGCTCTATTCCTTAGGATGAGAACATGGTGAGTTTCATTAAAGGTGGAATCAAAGTACGCAATAGCTACCTCATATACAAGTAAGTAAGCTTTGTATGCTTTTGACCTAATTATCATTAAAGGAATGCTCCAGAGTTTTTCAGCCTAATCTCTGTCAGCAACATCTGCAGAACATGTGCAATCAATTTTGGCACACTGAATTTTAGAAACGAATTTCATTTTGACACATTGACTTAAAACTCACTTATATCAGGGGTGGACAAATCAGTAGCCTGGGCACCTGGAATGAGCAGAGTTCAGATCTTGGCCATTAGATTGTTTGTTGTTGCATGTTGAGCGAGTAGGTTCAACAACCAGAAAAAAAAAATCACACTGCTCTTTGACTTTTGCAAAACAAAAGGTTTCATTTGGTATGTATGTTTAAAATGAATGCGCTACATGGTGTATGATGCAACTCGATACTGTAACTGTAGTTTGTGCTTCCAGATCCCACCTCCTGGTGCACTACATACATTGGTCAAGTGAAAACAAGGTGACGGTAGAATTTTTAATTAGGCGGATTAATTTAGAATGCATGGATGACAGATGATCTGCAGATATATTGTTATATCTTAGAGCAATACAGTAAGAAGTAATTCTGCACCATCAGGTGAAAACTGATGCACTTCCATGTTTACTTTGAGTGGTTGAAGACATTAGTAAACCACAAACTCTGCAGGCCCATGTCTGACAGAACAAGAGCTCAATTTACGAATACCTTTGATTGAAGAATTATTGAATAAGTGAGTTTTAGAGGATGTGTTATTTTTGCAGTACAGGGAAATGTCAGTTTTTGCTTATGGCATAGATAAAGTTTGGAAAACATGGAAGTATTCCTTTAAACTTTAAGATGTTCAATGTTTTCTTTAGGGATGAATTAAATATGACAAAGGGGGAAAGTAATAAAATTTTACAAACCAATATTGGCGAATGTAAAATTTTAGTAAAAGTAGGCAGAAGAACAGGTATTTAAGGAACTAATGAGACGGTACTGACTGCAATTTAGATAAAGAGGCTCACATGTACATAAGGGTTTGTCGTTACTCATATTGATGCCTGGAAAACTGCTTAGGGTTTAAACATGTCTATATCCTTCCATGAATTCCTATTCAGTCAAGCCCAAAGCACACTGATCAATTATAGTGCACTTACAGGAAGTTATCATGCTGTTATTCCACACACAGGGAGCTCCACTCTTTTATTGAGTCACATAGCTCCTTCAAAGGGCCAAATCACAAGCACCTGGAGGGAGGGGTGGCGTTTGGAATTGGTGCTTTCAACTTGGTATGTTCCACAAGTTGCTTGGCACTCTTCATAAATGATTAAATGATGTACTATGTAAAACTGATTTTCCCAGTGGTTTGTCACTCATTATTTCAGACCCTTTCCTTGTTCCCTGCACGGATTCTCAAAGTTTTGGAGTTTGCTGGATTTTCTGGGGATAAGGTAACACAATTAATTTCTTCAAATGAATGAATGATAGATATACTCACCATCCACTTTACTACGAACACCTGTACACCTGCACGTTCAGGCAGTTATCCAATCATGCGCCAGCAACACAATGCATAAAATCATGCAGATACAGGTCATGAGCTTCAGTTAATGTTCACATCAAACATCAGAACGAGGAAAAAAAATGTGGTCTACTCCTGTCAGCCAAGAACAAGAATCTGAGGCTATCATGGGCCCAGACTCACCAAAATTGGACAGTTGAAAACTAGAAAAAGACCAGGTGATTCGACTGTCCAGTTTGGGTGAACCTGTGCCCATGATAGCCTCAGATTCCTTATTAGGTGTTCCTAATAAAGTGAATGGTGTGTGTGTGTGTGTGTGTGTAATTTTAATTTTAGAAAGTTTGTGAACGCTTTACCCTGAAATGTCCTAAAACTAGATAGAGAGAACCCAATTAAACAAATGACACAAAAACATAGTTTTTACATTTATTTATTGAGAAAAATGATGCAACATTAAATACTTTTTCCACACACTTTTTTTCCAACAAAAATATGTCAATCTTTGCTTTCAGTAACTGGTGTGACCCCCTTGAGCAAAACTAACTTCAACCAAACCTTTCCGGTCACTGGTGATCAATCCTGCACAACGGATTAGAGGAATTTTGGCCCATTCCTCCTTAAAAGCTGCTTCAGCTCAGTGATGTTGGTGCATCCTTGCATGAACTTCTCTTTTTAGGTCTTTCCATAACATTTCTAATGGGTCAGAGTTAGGATTAGTGAAAATGTGAAATGTAAATAATTTGAAATAAATGTGAAAACTATAATGTTTTTGCATCATTTGTTTAATTAGGTTCTCTTTATCTAGTTTTAGGACTTAGATGAAGATCTGACCACATTTCAGGTCAAATTTATGCAGAAATACAGAAAATTGTAAAGGGTTCACAAACTTTTTAGCAGCACTGTACATATGAGATAATCAAAATCTTTTACACTTGTTTTTATAAGACGTCATGCTGCATTTTATGCCCCTTTTGTGTGTGTGTGTGTGTGTGTGTGTGTGTGTGTGTGTGTGTGTGTGTGTGTGTGTGTGTGTGTGTGTGTGTGTATAGGAATATGGGCTTTCCCAGCTGTATGAAGGGGCCATCTCCCATAACTTGCGTTCTATGCTATGTGCCCTGCTGCTGCTCTGCTACTACACCTTCCTCTCATTTATTTTAGGTAACAGCATTGCTTGTTTCTTATACCTGCTACCACAAGTACCCAAATTCTTCACTCAAGTAAAAGCCCAATTACTCATATTAATCAATAACCTGGTAAAATTTGAAGTACAGCATCAAATTCTTCACTAAAGTTAAAGCAGAAAAGTGTAAACTCTAGGTTTAGGGATAAGGTTAAATTGACTAAAAGTAAAGGTACAAGATTCACAAAAAAAAAAAAGTCTTCCAGAGATCACACACTGATTTCTGTTACTGAAGGTAAAGTAGTGCTCCTTTCACCAAGGAATGTGGGAAAACATTAACTAAGGCTAATTAACAATACCTTTATATCGATTTTCTCAAATGTTAGCTAGATGACCTAGATAAACACAGAGTACATAGCACCTGTGATTAGAGTATGAGATGATCAGTCTCATTTTTGCTGTCACATCTGGTAAAGTTTAGATTTGAAGCTGTCTTATGACTTACAAATATATAATTATAGAGAAATGTAGTGATGTAGCGCAGATATTAAATGTATTAAGTGAAAGAATTAAATAATAATAATAACAATTATAATAATAAATAATTAAGTAAGTTAAATGTATTAGGTGAAAGAAAAGTAAAGAACAGACTTAAGTACAGTAACAATTGTACCTTGTTACTTTCCACCTCTTCTCGCTACTCAAGAATGCGTTGTGGTTGCACATATTTAGTCTATTCGCAGTAGTAAGTGTGATTTCCTTTTAAAATAACAATGATCTTAACAACAGTAATTGCATGTCAATTGGTGTTCTGTGCACTACATACTTAAACTATACACTATATACTTGTATGTAGACCCTGCATTTTTGTTGTGTAGTAAAAGCACTCACATTTTACACTAAACAAAAAATGACCCATTTCATGGTGTACCTGATCTGCACCAGCATAAATAAACAAACCAAAATGAAAAAGCCCAGAATGTCTGGTCTTAACTTTTTCTTACTGATGTGCTTCAAAGGTAAACTACTGTTGTTTAGTGTTGGGCTGTATGACAATATAATATCTATATTGTGATAAATTATGTTGAAATTAAAAAATGATTAAAAATAATAATAATAATTATTATTGTTTAAATAATTAAAATTATTTAAATATTTTTTTTACAGAATTATATTTTTCCTTATTTTCAGTTCATGTGTTTATATCATGGTACATGTCATGGTTGTCAAAATGGTAGAAATGTCTACAAGTATCATGATATGATAGTTTTGTCATATCGCCCACCCCTACTGTTGTGGTACATTATCTTCATATTAATGGTATACACTGTTTGACCATTAGCCGAAATGTAGAGCACCACAAGATAAAGTGGGTCTTCAAAAATTGTTCTTGGGAATGTGTAGTAACAGTGCACATTTTTACAAAATGGAGAGGGGTCCTACTTAGTCACTGGTCAAGGCAGCTGCAAACATGTCAGCTGTACTATAAGATGGTAACAGTACAGTCATGACACTGAGTGGAAATGGAAGACAAGAAGTGACTACTGGAGAAATGTTTGTGCCCCAGAGAATGCTTAAGTTGAAAAGGTGATTTCTATGTGCCGAGATGACCGAGAAGCAATGGTTGTACATGTCCAGTAAATTTCGCATAGGAATGTTGGGGTTTTTTTTCTGTGCAGGGACAGGTGAGGGAGAAGTAGCTGATGCTGAGAATCTGCTGAAACCATTTCGGCTACGATATCCACGTGTAGGTGTTTCTCCCCCTCTCTCTCTGTCTTTCACTAATTTGTAACTGGCTTTTTAAATTCTTGAAAAACATGCTGTAGCTGTACTTATGAAACTATCCTCTTCCCTCTGCCTCTCTTCTCCAGGGGGCGATATTTCTTTTCTTTGCAGGCAGAGTGGAGGAAATAAAAGGCAACATTGATGAGGTGAGTGAATTGAGGGTGGCTGCGTGTAGGCAATCTGTTATTAAAATTATGTGTCGGGAAGTGATTTCCACTGCAATTTCATGCTAAACCCCTCTGTTTTATGTGTTGTAGAGCTTGTACATTTCCATGGTTGGTTGGCATACCTGCAAAACCAATGGGCATGTCTCATATACTTTAAGTATAAATGTATTTGAGGATAAAATAAGGCATATAGTATTTACTCTCTGTGATAACATCCTCTATTTGAAATAATATGATTAGCCAGGCTCATTTAAAAACTATAGCAACACTGATCCAAGGACAAAACACAAACTGATCTATCAGTTTGAAGCTTTTCAGCAGTGTAAACAAAGCAACTAATAACTATGCTACGTGAAGATTCTCACTTGAATGTCAAGGCGAGTGGACAAGGTTTCTAGGGTTCTTTAGTTTTATTACAAAACTTCGCATCACTGAGTTTGTGTCCATATCCAGGCAGTGCTGCTGTTTGAGGATGGCTGTAAAGCGCAGCAGGCCTGGAAGCAGTTTCACCACATGTGCTACTGGGAACTGATGTGGTGCTTCACCTACAAGAGGCACTGGAAGATGGCATACTTCTACGCCGACCTGCTCAGCCAGGAAAGCCGCTGGTCCAAGGTCAGCCAGCACTTCTGTCTAAGGTTGCAGTTAAGATTCTGACTGAAGAGCAGAGTTAAGAGAAAGATTTTATATAAGTGATACGTGTCCATGAGCGACCATCTGTCCAATCAACACCTCTTCAAAGTTATTTCCATTCCAAAAGAGGAAATGGTAGTTGAAATTGAACACTGAATGAGAGTGCGTTTGATCACTTTGACATAGTTTTTCCTGCTTGCGCCATCTCTCTCTATTTTTCTCTCTCTCTCTCTCTCTCTCTCTCTCTCTCTCTCTCTCTCAGGCTATGTATGTGTACATGAAGGCTGCTTGTCTCAGTATGCTGCCAGAACGGGAGCCTCGGCCATTTGGGGAGAACGAGAGAGAGCTCTTCAGGTAAACACACTTGCATTCACTGTCTAAGGGTTTTTTTCCTTTTCTAACATGGGCCCTCGTTTATCAAACTGGGCACGAACAAATTTATATATAAATCATTTGAAGGAGGATTTGCACAAGAAATCCTGTTAGTTCAGAAAAACTTTCATATCCTGCTAGAACTTCTGACTTTGTGTAAATTTATGTATAAGGAGACTCACTAATGTGAAACTTTGATTGATCTGCTTTAAATTATATAATTGGTGATGTGTTACTGCCACATTACATTGTCAAGTAATTTATTTCAATTGCACACAGGAAGATGGGCTACAAGGGCTCAGCTGGCGTACAAATCGGTTTTGTTTGCCACTGCATCTTCTTTTAATGCTGTGCAGCACTTTAAAGCCGGCACTAAGTGACTGATCTGGTATGTCTCAATCTGCAATGAGCCATATGCTCCCTAGTGTGCTGCATGCCATCATTGGCTGCTTCCCGAATACATCAGGTTTCCTTATGACACATGCCCTCCTGCTTTTCCAAGACGGTGTACTGGTGCACGAGAGACCAAAGTGCGAAACAGTGTGAGAGACTTCTGTCGGACGGTTGCCAAGACGCTTAAATCAATTAAATATAGAAGTTTTCCTGTGTGATGTGTCTGGTGACAGTGATCACTTGGGTACGATGTAGATATCTTTACTCTCTTTCCATGTCAGACCATTTTCTTTTCACCTCACTTAATTCACATCTAATTCACCTTTCTCTAATTTGTCTACAGATTTTGGCCTTTTCAGGTGCTGTTACACTGCAAATTAACTGTGCTGTGAAAGTGCTTTGCGTTTTAAGGGTGATTTTATTTATCAACATGTGTACGAAGAAAATCAGCATTACCGAAACTTTTGTAAATTTGGCAGACATTTGTTTGTTTTGTTTGGCTTACGCAAACATTTACACACAACTTTACTAAAATATTGATAAAAGAGGCCCCATTAAGCCTACGAAGTGCTGTTATATACAAAATAACATTGTTTTGTAATCAGTTGGTTCCACTTTTGCATAAAAGCGTTCTCTTTCTCACTCTTTCTCTTTCACTCTCTCTCTGTCAATCTCTCTCTGTCTCACTCTCAGGCAGGTGCCAACCTTCAAACAGAAGATAGCAGGGAAGTCTCCTCCTACAGAGAAGTTTGCTATCCGCAAAGCCCGACGCTACAGAGCCAGCAACCCCATACCCCTCCCTGTTCCTGTGCTTGTAAGGCACCTTATTAATTTCACATAATGCCCTCAATTCCTGGAAAATTCTAAGTCAGCAAAAGATAATTGCTTAGTCATACATGCAGAGGCACATTCTGCATCTGTGATACACTGTTCCTGTGATGCACTTCCTCCAAACTAATGTTAGAAATGGCATTTACAGTGAGTAAATATGGTGACTGATTGTGCTGCCTGTTCCAGGAGATGATGTACATGTGGAATGGCTTCTCCATGATAAGCAAGCAGCCGGAGCTCACAGCAGGCATACTGGAAACTCTGCTGGAGGCAGAGCAAACCCTGCAGGCTGCTCCCGGTACTGCACTCCATACTTCACAATGTGTTTTAATTATTGCCAGGTTTTAGCAATGTTTTGAACAGCATGTTTACAATAGCTTTTGAGTTTTCATATCACTAGCCAAATATAATTTATAGAAGTGCTTGGTAGTATTCCAGGGTAAGGTGATGAGCCATAACAAGCTGCTGGAACAGCTTCAGTGCACCTTAGTACAAGTTCTACACGTCTCTGGAACTATGTTCTCTTAATTAGTCTTTTGATTTAAGGTGATAGAGAGCACTAACACTATAGTCCAAAATCTCCCACAGGTGTTTAAATGTTTTAAGATTCAGTGACTACAAAGGACATCAAACATCAGAATGGGGGGGAAAATGTGATCTCTGTGACTTTAACTGTGGCATGGTTTTTGGTGTCAGATGGGCTGGTTTGAGTACGTCAGAAACTGCTGATTTTCTTGGATTTTTACACACAACAATCTCTAGAGTTTACACAGAATGGTGCAGAAAACAAAAAACATTGAGTGAGCAACAGTTCTGTGGGCGGAAATGCCTTGTCGAAAAGAGAGGTCAGAGGAAAATGGCTAGATTGGTTTAAACTGCCAGGAAGGATATAGTAACTCAAATAATCACTCTTGGTAAACATGGTAAGCAGAAAAGCATCTCAGCATGCACAAAACATTGAACCTTGAGGTGGATGGGCTACAACAGCAGAAGACCACATTGGGTTCCGCTCCTGTCTTGCATGGACAGGAAACTGATGCTATCATGGGCACAGTCTCACCCAAACTGGACAGTTGAAGATCAGAAAAAAATCACCTGGTCTTTTTCCAGTCTTCACCTGTCCAGTTTGGGTGAGACTGTGCCCATGATAGCTTCATATTCTTGTTCTTGGCTGACTGGAGTGGAACCTGATGTGGTCTTCTGCTGTTGTAGCCCATCCACCTCAAGGTTTGTTGTGTGTTCTGAGATGCTTTTCTGCTCACCACAGTTGTACAGGGTGCTTATTTGAGTTACTGTAGACTTCCTGTCAGCTCAAACCGGTGTTTCAGCCTGCAGACTCTCTGCTCACAGGATGTTTTTTTGTTTTTTTGCACCATTCTGTATAAAATCTAGAGACTGTTGTGTGTGAAATTCCCAGAAAATCAGCAGTTTCTGAAATACTCAAACCAGCTCATCTGGTACCAGCAGCCATGCCATGGATAAAGTCACAGAGATCACATTTCTTCCCATTCTGATTTTTGATGTGAAAATTAACTGAAGCTTTGACCTGTATCTGCATGATTTTATGCATTGTGCTGCTGCCACATGATTGGCTGATTAGATAACTACATGAATGTGCAAGGGTACAGGTGTTTCATTTCTGAAAAGTTAAAAAATATTAAACGAGAAACTTTTTAACCAAGATTAAAGGTAAATGTTAAAATTCTTCTGTTTATAAGTGTGACAAAACAGAAAAAAACAGCCCATAGACTGTTCACAGATCCCGGCACTGTGTATGAAAACATATAAAACAGGAAGCAATGGACCAGATGTGTTAAGTAAATGTGATCTGTCTGTGTGTCCTGAAGAGAATGAGTACAATGTGGATGACAGCTGCCTGATTTTGCTGTTGAAGGGACTGTGTCTGAAGAACCAAAACCGACTGCATGCTGCTGAAGATTGTTTTAACAAGGTTTACAGCAGGCAAGTGGTACTTTCCACCTACAGTCCACATACACACATGGCCAATCAACTTTACTGTTTGTACATCTAGTGAAAAATTCACTCAAGACTCAAGGGACTTGCCTTGAATTAGCACAGTGCTGTAGAAAACATCTTGAGATGAGAAAGAAGGTGGCATAATGTAAGAAAACTAACCATTTCTAACAGTTTTTTTGACCCCAGCTTATTATCAGTATATGTGATTACTGTATAATGACTGTCACTTTATTACACCTGCACATTCATGCAATCATCCAATCAGCCAATCATGTGGTAGCAGCGCAACGTATAACATCATGTAGGTACAGGTCCAGCGCTTCAGTTAATGCGGGAAAAAATCTCAGTGACTTTGACCTGTATCTGCACGATGTGGTTGCTGGTGATTGAAGATCATAGCCTAAATTAATCATTAAATCATCAATCAAAACTGTCCAGTTTTGGTGAGCCTGTGTCCACTGTAGCCTCAGACTCTGTTCTTGGCTGACAGGAGTGGAACCCAATGTGGTCTTCTGCTGTTGTAGCCTCAAGGTTCCAGATGTTTTGCATCATGGGATGCTTTTCTGCTCACTATGGTTGTAAAGAGTGGATATTTGAGTTACTGCATCATTTCTGTTTGCTTGATCCAGTCTGACCATTCTCTTCTGAGCTCTCTCATCACCAAAGCATTGCACTCTCAGAACTGCCTCTCACTGTATGTTTTTACTTTTCACACAATTCTGTGTGAACTCTATAGACTATTGTGAAAATTGCAGGAGATAAGCAGTTTCTGAAATATTAAAATCAGCCCATCTGGCACCAACAAACGTGACACAAGGTCACTGAGATCACATTTTTCCCACATTCCGATATTTGATGTGTATTTGTATCTGGCGTGATTTTGTGCATTGCGCTGCTCCTTGACTGGATGGTTGATCAGATAAATGCATGAATTTGCACATGTACAGGCTTTCTTAATGAAGTGGACAGTGATTGTGCACACTAAGCACATTACTGCATTTCAGTAAATAATGTGACAGTCATCAATGCACTTCAGTCAAAACAGTGCTTCATTTATGCCACATAAATGTAATAAGTGTCCCCAATCACAAGTCCTTGTCCAATCCAGTTTTCATTTTGAAAAATTACATTATATGGGTGTTGCATTTCAGTGTAACATGAATGTAGCTATACCTGTTGAAGTATGGTGGCATGTGGTGGTATGTTAATAGGGAGATTAATAATATGTGTGTTATGGGGTACAGTGAGAAGAAGCTGAAGTATGACCACTACCTGATTCCTAACACTCTGTTGGAGCTGGGCCTGCTCTACGCTGATACAGGGAGGAGGGATCAAGCCATCAAACTCCTGCAGAAAGCCAAGTGAGTAGAGGCCAGGATGAAGCAGAACACTTTAAATCAGTCCTTTTTTTATTGGCTTGCTTTCCACTGCTGTGTTAATTCATTAAAGTAAAATCTAAATGCAAAACAATGTTGCACTGGCTGCATGTCTTTAGCTAGGCTATAGACAATCCTTAAAAAGAAAACTCCTTTACTGTCAATTTCTTCCTTCCCTCTCAGGAATAACTACAAAGAATACTCAATGGAGTCCCGCACTCAGTTCAGGATCCACGCAGCTCTGTCTAAACTGAAGGCCGACACGAGTGAGCAGGACGAGATCACAGCGCTGTAACTATTACCAGCTGAAGTGGCATGTTGAGGACTAATTCATCTAGTGAACTACAATACCAAAGAGACATTGTCATCCTCACTCCCTAATTCTGTCCAGTGGAAGGTTAAATATAAAGGACCCAACTCTGACAGTCTTGTGGACATCTTAGGGACACTTAAAACACTGCATTCGTAGCCAATTCACATGATATGTGTATTTTAGGATAAATAGCTTAGATATAAGTAATAGACATTATTATTGTTGGTGAGATTTCCAAACATTTCCACATGAAAAGAGTATTAAATAGTAATAAATCTACCTTGAGCTACAGCAGCACTTTTTAGGAAGGAAATATTTCTCAGGCTTTTCCAATTATTTTTGATTTATTAGGTATGCCATCTTTGGTATACTATGAAAGCATTGCAAGGTGGTGTTTTCTCTAAGAAATCAGATGAAGCAGTTATTGTTCAGTTACAAAAAACACCATGTACAATCTTCCAAGTTAAAGGAGTACTAATTCACGACTAAATATAGCGTATGACTGTTCTCGACTAGGAGCTAATTCTCCCACTAAAAGGTGATCAATATATTCCAGGAAGGACTAGCTTTGGTCTGAAGGCCAAATTTACACTGCTAATTGTTTTAAATTGATTTCTGTGTGAAAGCCAAGATGCAGTGGCTACACATTTCTAAGATATGTTATCAGAGTTTAAGCTGAAAGGATATTTTGTAAAACTAACAATGTTGCACCAAAGGTTTGTGGAGCCACTTTTTGAATGCAGCATAAGCTGCAGAAAGTAAATATATTATAAATCCAGTACCAAGAGTTACTTTTTATATCATCAGTTATCAAAAATGAATATACATTTGACACAATACTTGTAACCTAGAAATCATACCCTGTTACCTGTTCATACCCTGTTCACACACAGTTTGCTTTTTTTGTATGTGTAGTTTATTCCAGTATGAACTGAAAATGGCCACCTATTAACAATGAACACCGGATATTAACTTAATTTGTATGGTCCTTTGTTTTACGCGTTATAATCACTATAATGCTTTCTGTCAGTGACACATTTTGACTTCCATTCATTTAACATTTAAGAAAAACTTAAGAAATCTTGTTTGAGAAATATAATTTGACAAACTTTTCATAACTGATGAAATAAAAATAGTTTTTGTGGCTGTGGGATTGGTTGTAGGTATGGTTGTATGTCAGTCTAAAACTGTGCACCAGCATCTGCTATGCCATGTACACAGTATTCTGATTATGGAGTAATATTGGATTATGGATAATACTCACGCTACTGGAGGAAGAATGTGCTCATTCACACTCATGTCATTTTGTCATCTCTTAAAACTAATACCTTTTTTTTTAATATGGCATTGATTAAAAATAAATCCTAGCAATTTGGGGTAGTCAGTAAATCATATTTGAAGGCAGTTCTATATATTATGGCTGGACTTCCATTGGTCATTTTTATGACTTTTTTATGGACGGTAGCTATTGTCGTTTTTAAATGTTTACAGCAATTACTTATAAAAGTCATTATGTAAAGGCTAGTGTATTTCAGTCATTGGGACACTGGCTGAAACATACATAATGTTGAATATATGTTGAATATGATTTGCATTTCCTGAAGTAAAAATACACAGTAATTGAAAGGAGCTGAAAGTGATTAAGGGATCAAAGAAAGAAAAGAATAATTAAGACAAGGAAAAAGACAGATGTAATGGGATTGGGGGAGAGAGGAAATGAGACAAAAGAAAGTAGGAAAGGGGATATGAGGAACAATAAAAAAAAAATCGAAAGGAAAAAGGCAAAGAGAGAAAAAGACAGAGAAAGAAAGAAAGGAAAAAAGAGAATGAGAGAAATCACGTGAGGAAAAGCATTATAATGTGAGAAAGTATTAATGAGTAGTAAGTGAGATAGAGAAGACAGGCCTACAGTGTGCATGTTTAAAGCAGAGCTGTGATTGGTCAGCTGTAAAGACCCAGACAGCACAATTTAATATGGATCATTCCATCAATGTATTTCAGTGGGATAATCTCAAGCAGCACTGTAAATAGTGGAAATGCAACTGACTGCAGATATTAATCAGGCTTTATATTTTAATTAAGGTTCTTTTAATGACATGATGATGGGTTTTCCAAAATGCATTACGATGGTCAAACACGTTACTACAATGTCAGTATATACAACAGTCTGTGTATTCCCTCAGCCAGAGTCTCTATGAGGATTCAGCAGCCGGTGCAGAAGGAGTCAGCCCCTGTTCCTCATCTCTCTTTCGACGTTTCAGGAGCTTCCTCTTCTTCTTCTCCTCCTTTTCAATCTCTGCGAGCATCTCCTGGAACTTGGAACTGCGTGAGTCCAGTGCATAGCCGAAACGCTCCCGAGCCTCAGCCAGCAACCGCTCCTTTTTGGCCTTTTCCTCCTTCAGCTTTCTCTTTGCTTCCTGCTTCTCCTTCCTCCAGTCTGCTATCATCTTGGGCATTTTAGCCATGTTTGCAGCAATCAGCTTCTCTCTGTTAAAAAAAAAAAAAAGACACATCCAATGAGACCAAAAGCCACTCCAGAGACTATGACTATTCACCAATAGGTGCTTAAAAGCTTAGCACAAGAAATAAAACCATCATTAGCACAAAATATAGTTATTCCTTTGCTGTGTAAATTCCTTTTCTACTTAGGTTAGAAACTTACTTGGGTTTGAATTGAAGCCACAAGGCTAACATAACCAAAAATTCATTGGGGGGAAAAAAGGGGGGAAAAAAATAAAAGGAAAGTGATATCTACCACATACACAAGCTCACAGACACCCACGATTGGATAGACAGATGGGATTTTAGTATCCATTTGAATTGTCATATTCTTAGTGATTTAGTTAACATGAGCAAAATGTGTCAAAATTCAGCCTTTTTTGTTTAGTGCTCGCATTAGAGGGACAGGCCACGCAAGTTGAAGCTTTTCGTAAGGAGATGTATATTTAACATTTACAGAAGGAGTCTTATGTGTCAGTGCTTTGTAACAAGCAGTAAGTTTTCCACCACAGGAAAGTCTTCAGGACAGGAGTTTACACTTTCCGGTTTCTCGGTAACATGACAAGGTATGTTTTTTAATTTCAAGAGAGAGAAAAAGAGAGGCTGGTGAGGGAACGACTGTTTAATGCTTTAATAAACATTAAATGTAACTAGAAATGATTAAAACCATGATGTGTCACTGACTAACAAATGAAAAATTGTAATCTTGGCAAATCACTGAGCTACAAGAGGGGAAAAAAAACACTCAACTCTATGTCAGGACATATCACACCACCCCATCATGGATTATTAGCCTACAGCGGTTCAAGTTCAAGTTTTATTAGTCACATACAAGTGTATACAGAGTATATTCAATGTAGAGAAATGCTTAGTATCAAATTCCAGATCTGTGCTTACAAACAATGACAACAACCACCAATCATGGGAGCTGGGCTAAAAACAAGTTCTATATACAAAGCAGTACACACAGACTATACAGAAGATTATGCACCATAGCCCTGTCCAATACATGCCAATAGGAATTGGAGTGCAAGAGTCCATGGTGAGTAGGGATAATGGTGTACACAAAGTCATGAACCAGGAAACATGATTCTGGAGATGTGTGTAATACAATAAGACATAAGATGTGTAAGGGGCAACAGCAGACAGCGGTAGGCACAGCGCGGCAAGTTTCAGGTGTGTGCTGTGTGGATTGTCCAGAGAAACAGATACATGGTCATAGTGTGCAGTATGTGCAAGTTCATCAGCATGTTTTATTTCTTACATAGCAGCCAAAACAGCTCCACAGCCTTGAACCTATTTTGCGGCATCGCAGTCTGCACTCTGTGTAATGCTTCTTTTTAAAGAGCTACTAAGCAAGTTGCTGTTTTGAATGTGAATTTATTGGTATGTTAAGAAAACCTCAACGCCCATATAAAATTTAAACCTGCCATCCGACAGGGAGTACCTGTTTAAAAATCAACCAGCAAGGATACTAGAATTCATCATAAATAGACTATCATGTATAAAAAATAACAAATGTAACCCAGCTGATATTTTATTAAGAGCTGGGCAATTATCTAAAAAATTATACTGACATCCTTTTGTTTAAAAAAAAAAGTGATAACCGATTACTTTGGGTGATTTCAGTGGTTTTAGTTTCCCAATGTGAACACACCCATCATGCTGAAAGTATGACAAGTATACACCATTTGACCGGTAGTGTATGTCTGCTTCATCAGTAGTCTTCAGTTCTGTTCTGGGTGGAGCTCATTTATGGGCCAGAAAATTGTAAACAAAAGTCTGAAGCAAAAGAGAAAAAAAAAAGAAGTAACTAGCAAGATCCACTGTCTGACAATATTGCAAAGAACAGGTTTCCTAAGGCATGCTTGAAATCATATGATTATCATGGGCCTTGAAAGACTTTACAAACTGCATCTCTAATTTCCACCTGTGACTCCCATGTGTGGATTCTGTGTATGTATGGAGAGTTGTGACTCAACATGCCAAACTATAAACACTAAATGATATATTTAATGTGGTCTCTGTGTTAAATAAAGGTCATACGTAAAGTTTTCACATACTCATATTATTCAACAACTTTGTACCCCCACATAAATTACGCTAAGTCAAGCTAACGTTAATTAACCAAGAGCAACAACATAGAGGACACATCGTGTGGCCATGTAGCCGTAAAACCCCGTATACACGCGCACCTTGATTTCAACCGCGGCGAGCTAACCAAGCAGCTAAATTACCTCGCCAGCCGTTTTTCTGCTCGTTCCTTCTCCTTCGCCGCGATGTTTTTCAGCATTTCTTCGAGCGGCGGGTGCCACTGCTTCTCTTCCTGGATTAATTCCTCCAGCTGGGCGGCATTGGGCCACAGTTTAACCGGATCCACTCCGGAGGCAAAGCCATAACGTGCAAAAAGCTTGCGCTCATATTTCTCAGTCTTCTGCCACTCCGGGGTCTTTTCACTGTTCCTGTCCGGAATGTAAGGCTCCTTTAAATTCAGCCTGAGAGGTTTCGGGTTATAACCAGCTATCAACTGTACGACATTATTCCCAGAAACAACAGGGATAAAAGATTTTAAACTAGAAAAGCCTAAAAGCGCAACTCCCCTCCTGCTCAGCAAGGAGGCCGCCATGTTTGCGTCCTTCAGAGTGCGTCTGTACGTCTCAAACCGGATACTAGCGCACTAGTGTCAAAATAGTGTGCTATGCGTGATGGGTGACGTACGTTTTTGGCCATACTATTTAGTATGGTAGTATTGTAGTATGCGGTGAGAGATGTAGAGCGCCCTCTGTCGCCTGGAGTCTGTTACTGCTGGCACCGGTATACAATTCACCGCTTTTTATTAGCGAGTGCATCTAGCAGTATCCATAACAATGATGACAGAAAAAGAGGTCTGTGAAATAGTCTCTGAAAGATATTACAGTTATAAAGGCATAGTGAGGGCATGTTATTAGAGAATATTTACTGCACATACATTTTATCATTATTAGTATCTTAGCATAACCTGTCTGACCATTTTTGTTACTTACAGTAATAATAATAATAATAATAATAATAATAATAATAAAGAGAAAAATCTGTGAAGCCTAACTCACTAAATGTGTTGTTGGTTATTTTGTCCAAAGGGTATACAAGATTTTGTACTGAACTGTAAAGATAGATAGATAGATAGATAGATAGATAGATAGATAGATAGATAGATAGATAGATAAAGTTTCTATGTAGATAAACCAATGTAATAAAGCAAAACAACAGAGAGATAAATAGGTTAGTAGATATGATGAGTGAATGTGTGTGTGTGTGTGTGTGTGTGTGTGTGTGTGTGTGTGTGTCTACCAGTCATACAGCACTCCTAACTCCTACCAGATAGAGTCATTTCTCTGAATTTGTGAGGTGCTTCAGTTCTTGAGTGCTAATTATTTTAGAAAGGCTTCCTCCCATATTTAATTTAATTCTGAATATTCTGTAAGGAAGTGCAGTTCTGTTTCACACATTGTTAATTACATTGCTGGCATTTTGTCTATTTTTTAAACAAACAGGATTTTTTTGGTGTGCCAAACTTGATCTCACTGTTGGTTCTCAGTGTCCTAGAAATTACAGATGCTGTAATTTTGGATTATTGTTGCAGCTGTGGTATAAATTTTTTTTTTTTTTTCTTGTTTGTTTGTTTTGAGCAAGTGGGCAGATTTAGCTCGGTAGGATTATTCTAAAATGTTAACATTACATTCCATAACCCCAATTTTTAATCCATAACGGCGTTAAATACTTCAATACTTCATGGTTGTATCTATTTTTCTGATTATTTTTTACCTGCCTACGATGAGACTACATCTTAGGAGCTATTGAAAACTATTAATATTCACTATAATATTCATAGTGTAAATATATTAATTAAACCACGTCTGAATAAAGTCTAAATTGAACCTGTGGAAATTCCTGTGACTGTGTTTCCATAGTCACACCCAGAATATGGCTTACTTTCTCAACTTCCTTCCTCTAATGTAAACATGTTGCTTTCTCTGGGCAGATGAGCTGTACTATAAGCTCTGCCGCGGAGAAGGGAAGGGCCTCTTTAACACCTACTTTGAATTTTCGGAATGCTTTATAGAGGAATTAACACTTGGAGAGAGAAAAAAAGGCCTTTTGTTTTAACCCCTGCATCCCTCCCTCTTTAAGCACCCCTCCCCTCTTCCGCCTCTCTTCTTTTATTTTTGATTTCTTTAGAAGAAGGAGAAGATAGGAACAAATGTGCAGCTTTTGGAGTGCGGCTCTTGGAGAGACAGATGTCAGGGCTTTTGTGGCATGGGGAGAGAGGAGAGATCTCACTCGTCATTAAACATGTAACGTTCCCATGGTGGGGAAAGAGGAGGCGGCGAGGGTGGGCATGACATGGGGCTTAATTTTGGCACAAGAGATCCCATGCCAACTGAGGAGTGTTAAAGAGATGTGCTGTCTGGGTAATGACCTGCTTCTGCTTGAGTTATCTGAAGATACCAAGAAAAAGTTAGAAAAAGATACTCATTTATAACAGGTTGTATAGATACAGAGTCATTCACGTACCATGTGAGGCATAATGAGGGTCTTTTGATAGAATATTATTAACACTTTAATATTATTAGCTCATGTCGAGCACTGATGTGCTTTTGGTTGTCAATCAGCTGATAGATAGATAGATAGATAGATAGATAGATAGATAGATAGATGCAGCATATAAATAATATTTAAACTGTAGTATTATTTGAACAGATGATCCCCAGCATCGTCCTCTGGCATGGCAGCCTGGTAGTCATTCAGGCCCTCAGTCAGGCTTCCTGTGAAGAGGAGAGGTCGGATTATACAAGCTGTGGACTGACTTTCACTGTGTCAGAACTCCTTAGTGTATACCATCTGAGGCCATCCATATGGCCCTGTGATTAAAAATTTACATGCCTCTACATTTTTTTATACACTCATGAGAAATTTATGGAAAAAGTTGCGATGTGGATGGTCATATTCCGCCTCAAAGCTCTCTTCCCCAGCTATGGCGTACTGTGTGTTTATGAACAAAGGAAATTCTTCTAATTGATCACCAATCTAATATTTTTCTTTAGTCGAAAACTCATAGCAGATCAAAGCAAGTAAGCAGGAAATATGCCAAAGAATGTGGAAATGGCTGAAGCACATGATTGAAGAGCTATAAATCTAAAATAGTGTTGTTGATTGATCAAGTAGTGGACATCTGAAGACTCAAATTCCACACTCTGCAAACTCCACACACTTACAAAAAGGGTTCCTTGCAGGTTTTTCATATATTTAAGGAGTATTGTAACCCTCTCTGATAGTGAAACACTGTGTTATGGACCCCAAATGGAGAAGCTGAAGAATCTTTCAGACTAAACCTTTTTTCTATGGGTGCAGAATTATTGGCACCTCAAAGATAAATAAATAAAATGAACACACACAGTGGTGACTACTTAAACATATGAAGTCACTGTATAGTTTCATGGAGTTTTTTCTTTCAAACTCCAGCAAACAATAGTTTTAAAAAATGATTGGGGCTCCCATAATTAATGGAGAGATGATTAGTTTTTCCTGAAATGTCTAACAAGGCTGGAGACACATGTTGAAGACACTCCTCTATGCAGAACACTTCAAGATGCTTTGTATTCTTAGGTTTGCACATGTGGTCTGCTTTCTTGTTTATGTGTGGATCACTTTACAGTCTAGTCTTAACCTCTCGGCAGAGGCAACTATTATTTAAATTAAAATACCCTGGTACGTAGCAGAATTCATGATGCCATTAGAAATGGCATTCACAAAGAAAGGTAATTTGTTTGCATTTACTTTGAAAATATTTTGCCACACATTTTTGATCATTTTTGACAAGTTTGATACTGTTATTTAAAAAATACAGGTTTTATAAGAACGACTTTTGTTAGAAGAAATGAAAACAGCTTCTCCAATGGATTGAATAACATATGTGAATTAGTGAAGGAAGTATTGTTCACAATCCCTCTCACCTTACACCATCACAGATTAAACCATGATCAAGCTGTAAACAGTGCATTAGCAGCTGTTTGGGTATTTTATCAGGAAGCGTAAGCATTTTTTTAAAACTCTCCCTGCAGTGTTACAATCAAATGAGATTGCACATAGCTCTCAAATGTTGTTAATAAACAAAGGGAAGACAAGCTCTTGAGTTGGCATCATTAGAAGGACTTGGCTACAAAAAGCCTTGTTCAGTGTGCAGATATAGGAGTTTAATCTATGAATGCTAATAATAGCCATTTCCTGTAACAACGGGCCATAAAAAGCAACAACTAACCCAGAATACTGTACATGCCACATTCACCAGCTTTATGCAGCTTTACTAGTGCTGATGCAGCCACTACAGGTGGTCCAGTTTTGCATTCAGCTGGAAGAATGAAATGGGTGTGAAGTAAGCTTAAACTGTGAAGAACTTGAGATACTGCAAGTATTACTTCCAATAACAATCACCTCTAACTGACCTGAAGTGTCAGTTAAAAAGATGAATAGTTTGTGGGTTCACTGTTTCAGGCTGATGTGTTACGGGTGTTCCATGTGCCTGTCTGCTCAGATTAGGCAGTCGCTACAGAGATATAGCCCTTGTGGATGGCTATTTTTAACACACACATACACACATACACAATCATCACCACTAAATGTTAAAATTGGAACAAGCCCAAAGGTTCTCCACAGACAGAAATGATGTTCTCCAGGACGGTAAAATTCAGCAGGGAGCAGTGAAGTGCTCTATAGTAATGGATGTAACACATGGCGGTGAAGTTAGTGGTGTGTTTCTGTCACTGCAGGAGACAGAGGAGATATAGAGAAAGATGGAAAAATGTAGATTTTCGTAAGGACCAGAAGGGCCCAGAGGAAGGCTTATTGCTTATTTTTGCTTGCTTTGCTGCTAAAACACAGTTACATGTGGCTTGAGAGATAGAGTCCAGTGTCTGCCATTTCATTTACTGTTCCCTGTGGAATAAGTGATATGATTTAACCAAATTAACAAAAACATATACACTTTGTTTTCACTTAACTTAGGCAACTGAAAAATACTGATCATACAGCATTTAGGCCAATAAATTAGTACTTTATTTATGGAGTGGATGAGCTGGATGTTGTTGGCTAGTGCTTCTGGCAACCATTTTGGTAGTGAGAGCCATTTAAAACATGATTCAAAGGGAAAGCAAGAGTAAGCCATTAGCAAGAGCAAGAGATTTGTACATAGTTTGGTTCTTTTGAAGGCCGCAGACTAACTAAAAGCAGATTGCACAGAAATAAATATATACCTGAATAAACATAGATGTAAGCAAGATTTACCAAGTTAATGTTCAGAATAATACACATACAAGATGCTGGCCAGCCACTGCTATTACAAAAAGTTATGTTTTGTGTAGGAATAATGACCGATGATGGCGGATATTGGTTGAAAAATTTCACTTAATATTCAATCATGACATAAATATGTGTAACAATCATTTAGCAAATCACTACAGTTTGAATTGCCAGTTTTTTATATCACTCATTTTATCAAATGATGACAATCACCAGTAAAATGTTTAATATTTCTAATGATTTGTTAGTAAGTTTATAGGGTGGCACAATATTTTTGCCATTGCTCATTCAAGATTTAATATTGTTCCTTTCCACTATAGTTCATCACTTTTTTAAGAAATGAAATTCTTTGCATGGTGATTCAGAATAGCTACAACTAGGATGTGAGACCCAAGATGTCCTCTTGTCCTTATTACAGATGTCACACTTGATAAAGTAAAAGTAAACAATATGTCCACATAACAAAGATTTTTGGCCGCAGTTTGGGATTCTCGATCCATGGGAAGGAAAGAGAAAAGGATAAAAAGGCATTATCTTTCATCCTTCAGGCATCAGTACAAAAAAAATACATATGTTCAGACATCAAATCTCTGGTGGTTCTGTGCTTTAGGCTGAAGAAAGAAAGGAATGGGCTCACACTGCAAATCCTGTCCAAAGTTCACGGCTTCGTCATTTAGGCCACTGTGCTCACACTATCATCAAATGAATTACTTACAGTTATTACACATCTCAAAGGAAGACCCGTCACTGCTAATAGCCAGAAATATTCTTGTGACTGTGCTTTATGCCAACAAATCATAATCAATCCTGTGTGCATTGGTTTCACTATTTGCTTCATTGTCAGCGCTCCCCGAAGCCATAGAATTTAAAAGCACTTACTCACACTGTCTTCTCAAGAATGGCTCAAAAGTTCCCCTTGGGCATGGAGAACCACAGCCAGTCTTGCCCTAACTCCTTAATGAGATGATGAATGGAAACCGAGAGAGTGAAGGAGGCCCTAGGCTTCAAGGGTGGCTAATTTAAGCAGAGATTTATCAAAATGCTGGGCCTAGTGAGGACTGATCTGAAAGAGGGTGCCCACCAGTCTCCATTAAGATGGATGGGGTAATTACTGCCAATGTGCCTCTCTCTCGAATGACCATATTCTGCTATGTGTGAATTCTTTATGCCTTAGACTATATTCCGGAAGGCATAATGAGCCATTTGGTAAGAAGTTTACTTAAATTTACCTTTACCTCCAAAGAAGTTCATTTTGTGTGAGCTAGACACTGAAACATCCACTTTAATATCCAATAATCTGTGCAGTGTTAATATCATGATGTTCCTTTGCTTCCTCCTCCTTTGAGAGCAAATTTTGTACCATGTCCCGTCTGTGTGTGTCCACATTAATGAGTAGTTTGACATTTCGCTAACTTGCCTCCTGCGTTCTGTCTGCTTCGCCCTTCATCGCTTGTGCGTCCAACCGCTGGGAATTTGGCAGGCATTGTCAGCCAATCGGATGCAGCACTGTTCACTGAGAACAACTGCATTGCCAAAGGCATTTAATACTGTTAATGGTCAATAAGTGAATTCAAATGTCACCATTGTCTGGGTCTGTGCCCTCTAGAGGTCTAGAAATCAGTCCATGACCCTTTAATCTTTCCCTTTATGACCATCACTTTAATTCATAAGCACAAGACCTCTAATATAATACATCATTAGATTTCAAATGTGTATTAGTGTTTATTAGTCTTTCTTATGCAACAGATCATATACCCACCGTCGTTTTGTTTCAGCGAGAATGCAGACGTAGGAGATGATTTCTGTAGAACCTAGAGATGTCTTAGAGCTGAGTCATCACCCATACGTGCACACACACCATGCCCACTATAGCCCACTCTGTCAGCTCCATTGTGGAGGGTATTATGGAGATGGGGACTGGCAGAGGGGTGCAGGTGGCACCAGGCTGGCGCAGACGCCATCCCGCCGCTCCCCGTGCCCGTGCCACAGCCATCTGTCATCAGGCCGAACATCTGCAAACCCAAGGTGCCCTTGTCGCCCACTGTTACTGTGAGCCGCTTGGCGTTTCTATTGGAAGGCCACTCGGGCAAAGGCTCCACCAGTAAAGTGTTGGGTCTTTCACATCTCCAAAGAGCAAATTCACCTCGTGGCTGAACACTAATCCATATACTCTAGTGGCACAAGGGGTCTTCGGAGTCACTGTGTTGGCAAAAGCTTCCTTTTGTGCTGATCTGAAATCACTTTTCCCTTTAACGTATTTTATTTGTGGTGTTTAGGAGATGACTTGCACCAGCTCCCTTTTTTTTTCTTTTTTTTAAATATTATCCTCTTTCAGTGGTAGGTGATAAGAAGCAGGTCCTACACCTGCAGTAATGTTCACATTTCCTAAGACAAAGTGGCATTCACAAGCTTTAGGTCTTCTCTGGCGTTGCTATGGTTCCTGTGCCGTTTCCAGATTTTTTTTTTCACTCCTCTCCTACATCTCACTACAGACAGATGGCCACCCCCCACCCTTCCCTTCATCAGTTCGCTTTGAGTCATTTCGAATGAAGCGAATTACTGAATATTGAGTGTGCAGTATGCTCAGGTAACGTCCATGAGATTCAAGGCGACGTATCCCAGTGAGGCCTTGATGATTCTCTCTGCGTCCTCTACACACTGTGCACTCTATATTTGTCACCAAGAACAACACAATTACATAAAAATTGTATCTTTACATGTATAAAGCATTAGTGTTTAAGACAAATGGTGATGACCAGTTAAAATATTTAAATATTTGTTTCTTCTCATCAGTAAAAATGTGAAGGTTTCAGAAAACAAAAAAAAAATTATAGGCAATTTATTTTGTCATCTCATCAAGGAATTATAATTTTAGCACTACCAAAGTTAAAGTTGTTTTTAAATTAAATAACTACACTGTAAACATTTTAAATGTAGATTTTACAGTAAATTACTGGCAAGCTACTGTAAAAATTACAAGCTACAACTTAAAAAAAACCAATAGAAAACAGCTAAATCAAAATAAAATATATCAACATAGTGAACAATATAACATAATAAAGATAAGATTCTGAATTACATTTCCATGTACACCATTCCAGGCAACATATTGAAAATGAGCTCCCTAAACTAGTTGGCATTGGCCTATACATGGCTTTTCAGTAACATGCACAATAGAGTCCCATAAAGTAGTTATTCCACCCTATATAATATTTTACTCTAGTTGATACCATCACTTGTAAAATCATATCAGGCAAAAACAGAAAATCAATCCCACAATCCTTCATGAAATTTTGCAGGAAACAACGAAAACCTCCCAGAATGTATCAAATTATTATTTTAATTTATTATAAATTTCTAAATTTTTCTAAATTTTTTTGTCGAAGTGACACCAAATGTTTACAATGTAGGAATTACATCAAAAGAGTAGCCCATAGCATGTCATGGAACAAGTAGCGTGTAACAGAAGACAGCTAGATGGAAGCAACAGCAGTGTATTCTGCTTGGCTAGCTATTCTGTTTTAATTTTAATTTCTTTATTTCTTTTTTTTTTTTGTATTATTTATATGGTAATATTTTGAAAATGAAATCTAGTAAAAAAGGGGAAAAAGAAGATAATATGCACGCATGATACTTTGGCTTTTATGCCAACAGAAAAATATGTTCAGTCATTGCAAATAAGCATGCTATATGTTGTACTTCATTTAGGATGCAGCTCTGGACTACTAGTAGACTAATTTTGCTTATATAATAAGGTACCTATTACATGCAGATCTAAAATTGAAAGTATAATGCTTTCAATTTTTCAAATTGTAAATGTTAAATTAAATAAATAAACCTTTTAAATTATGCAATTTCATTTGACTGCAATTTATATACACACTGTGGTTTCGTCCTGTGTATAAACCCCTGCATTATGTACTTCAGTGATAAATATTGCAGTTGGAAAAATTCTGGAATAATACACAGTTTATGTAAATAGACTGATTGCAGCAGGCCTTGGCAGCTCTAGCACATTATATCAAGTATGATTCTTGCACAAATGTAATCACTGCAATCGGTTTATGTATACTGATTGCATTAGAGCAAGGAGCATGTTTAATTTAATGTGTACAGGTTTGCTGCACAATGTGTGCATAACCATGTGAACACAAAGCACGCTTTTGTTTTCTGCTGTACTGCGGGATTGTTTAGCAGCAGTATAATAAGATCAAGTTCAGTGTTGAGTAAACCGTCTCGGAAGTTTGATCACATGAATTCAATAGCCATTCAACAAAGAGGTACTAGACAGGACACAGGAATGGATTTAACTCAACTAGTGCAATGCTTCCATTGCTGAATTATCCCCTACAGCATCCATACAAGTCCAACTGGACAGCTGGGATTTTTCTGTGAAAAAATACGGATACTCACCCTTGGCTTATAGGTTACCAGGGGTAGGCTTTGTTCCAAACTGCATGATACCACAGTAAATAATCTTTAAATAATAGACTGTATGTACTAAATATACATGTAAAAATAATACAACACAAAGTCAACTATTTAGTACTACTTCTTGACATAAACTGCTCAATGAAAGTTAAGCAAAATAACCTAGATACTCTGGTTATATCTGTGGCCTTAGGAACAGCCAAAATCTCTTTACTTCTTTATCAGTAGCAAATGTTCGTATGAAATTTTGATACTTCTGAATTATAAGGTTCTATCTCTCACTTTTTTGCCATTGTAAATAGGTTACAAGCCATTGAATATATTTTACACCAACATATTACTTAGAAATATAAAAATAAATACAAATAACGAGGGGAAAAACTTTATGGCTTCAAAATGTAAAAGCACAATTTTTACAGAGAACCTTTCAAGCTTTCAATTTCGCAAATACCAAATATTATATTTTGTGCATAAAATACCACAGTTTTGTTTATTTCCTTTTTTATAACACCAAATGGTTGTTATGATCCTGAACAAGACTTAACTGAAGCACTTTATAGGAAAAGTTGTTATGTTCACAGCCTGAAAAGATGGGTGTTGTGAATCTAAAGGTAAAATAAATCTGGACATTTTCAAATGCCACCTAGAGCTAGATGAGCTGTGCCAATATGGCCTGGCGAACAATCTGTCTTTAAAAGAAGCACCTGCGAATCCTTACTCTTTTCCTTGGCACTCTTCTGAAAGCCCTGCTGGTCAGTTGTGATTTAGATACTGAGCTGATGGTCTATGCCAGGGGGCCCAGCTTCTGTCCAGGAGTCCAGAGCTGCGTCCTAAATCAAGCACAACATACAGCGTGCTTATTTGCAATGAACGAACATATTTTTCTGTTGGCTTAAAGTTAGTGTAGAATTTTTCAGACATCATACAATGTCACAGCTTGTCACCCTCACAGCACCTACATTTTATACAACAGGTTTATTTATTTTATTACCCAACAGCCATGGGGTAAAATGGGGGCATTTTTCAATGATTCTGCTGTTAAAAAAAATCTCTTTACACAGGCAATGTCTGAACCTCTATTCACAGAAGCATGGACACATTTTAAATTTGACCAACCTCTTCAGAAGGCCTGAATAATGATTGCTGGTCACACACTTCAAATTTGGACTGAATAGATTATGGCATCTATAGCATTTTCTTCTAATACCTGATTAAAACTATGCTTTCAAATTCTAAGTACTACCTTTTCATAGTATTAAGAGTAAAACAGATGCAATCTGGGACACACCACTGCCCGGTTTTGTGATTTCCCTGCTACAAATCTGCTACAAATATACCTTCAACTCATTAGTACATTCTTACCACGGTTCTCAAAGTGGGATATATGTAGCACAGCCAGAAGTCTGTATTTTTTAAAGAATATGGCATGACGTGAAGTATCATCACCATCGATCATTATAAAGGTTTTTAGAGTTATTACTAATTAATTGTAGGCCTTGTTATAAGCCTGATTGACTTGTCATTTGAATTTAATGTAAACTTGATAAAACTAAGAAAAGTGCTGTTGATACAATTTTTTTTTTTTTTTTCATTTTAACATGGAACTGATTTAGGTTCGACGGGTGGGAAATTCAGAAATAAAAATCTCTAATGGTTCATATAAATAAAATAAATATAATGGAATGCATTGGCCCAAAGTAGCTAATAGCTTGATTATGTTCAGAAATAATATGCAGGAATAAATTTTTCAATGGAAGGAGTTCCTGGCTAACTCTTTAGACCCCTTTAGCGACTTTAATTCAAAAAAGAGCCTAGCAACAAAAAAAGCATTGGTGACTGTCCTGCACTTGATATAGCTCACATCACAGTTGCTGGTATAAGAGTTGAGAGAGCAGGTTCAGTCGACTCACCACCAGTGTGTAAAGCCTGACTGAGTTGCTCTTGCACAAGCCATTGTGCCCAATGACCAATCACTGATCACCAGTGTTCCCAACAACCAATCACGGATCACCTTTGTTTGATCAATCTGCACACTTGTTAGTTCTGTTTTAAATTCTCTTCATGTAATAAAAGCGACTTATTCCATCCACAACCATTTCTTTCATGTCTAATTTACTTACTTACCAGCTCAGGGACTGTATATTTTTATATTTTTATATACATTATATTTTATGTATATTTTTCTTTTTCTTCTTTTTAGGGAGACATACAAAGTAAGAATTTCATTGTATGGTCTAAACCGTTGTGTTTTCACTGTGCATATGACAATAAACCTCTTGAATCTTGAATCTAATTACCACCAACTAATGACCACCACTGCTTCTTTTTCATCTGCATTCATGATAGAAAGCATAGTATTTTGTAAATATGTAACTAACTGTATTGACTGTATTTTGTAGCTAAATATACAGTTGGCCCTCCAGATTCACGGATTTGATTATTTGCGAGTTTGCCATCAATAATTAAATGGGAATTTTTTTTAGAGTTTTGCAAAGTTTATTAAGTCATAAATGCATAATATATTGGTATTAGAAATCTATTTATTACTTACTACCATAAATATATACACAAATTTCTTTAACAAAAAAAAAGGTAAATTTTGTAAACATTTTCAGTGCACTACAGAACTGCAGACTATGCACTCTGTTTGTGGACGCCACGCTCTTTGTCTCCGTATTAGCCAGCCTCACTCACCTGCTGTTTTCTCTCTCAGTGTGTGTTTTCTTGTGTTTCTCTCAATTTTTTGCATCTTTAAAGTGCAATAAAATATCGAGTGCAATCATGGGTCCAAAACGTAGTGCTTCTATTGTTTTAACACACTTTTTCTGTGTGTTAAATATGAGGCCTAGAGATATTTGCAGTTTTAACACATTCACAGGGTCATGCGCCCCTGACCCCTGAGCATGTGGAGGGCCGACTGAATAAACAGTTTGCATTGCTATGACCAAAAACTTCTTTATAATACAGTACGTTATATAATTTCCATTCTGATTATTCTATTCTACTGTAAGTATCTTCAGAAAATCTTCCTTCTTCATGTAAAGTTTAGATATGCAAATAATCACGACAATCATTAATATATTAGTATTTGCAGAATCATTACAATTAATATGCAAATGCGCTTTGTGACGTCATGCGGTGACTTTTCCAGCGCGTGTCTGAGTGTACATGAGTCACTTTCTCCTGAAAGTGAAGTCTTGCAAACACTGCACCAGGTTTAGTGAGTGTTTGACCATGGAACTGGCAATCCTGACCTACTGTGCCAAGCACAGAAAATAAACACACAGCCTGAGCAGATCGCTCCAGCGATAGGATTTTCTCATTTCCCCCAAACAGTTTTTGTCACCTTGCAGTTCTCTTTTTCCTTCCCCGCTTCGTGAGCTCACCTTTGGTGTGAATGAGCTCATTAACGAACAGCATGGTTCTGCTAAACGAGAGCCTCGGGCCGCCATAATGAGGGCTAATAAAGGCAGGCGCCGTGCGCGAAATGAGCCCTGTCACCTCGCGTTAACCACGTTTGCATATAACACCGGTTCGTCTGAGCGAAAACACACTGGAAAGCTTGCCCGGAAAACGGTTATTTTGATGAAAAATATTTTGGACTTCAGGCTCGGCGTTGAACTCACACTTTTGGAATTCGCAGCTCAGGCTGAAATTCCCAAGGAGGAACTAGTGCAGGGTGTTTTGTTTTTTTTTTTTTTTTGGGGGGGGGGGGGGGGGGGGGTTGTTCTGTGTTTAAATGTGATTGGTGTTCACTTCACCCGGTGTGAAGCTGTGGGCCAAGCAGAAAGCACTAGGTATGGAACATAAAGCTGGAATCTTCTCTTGTTTTTCCTGTGTTTGGGCTGCACTCCCGCGGCTCCGTGCAGAGAGCTGGCTGCAGCACGGCCCATATAACTTCCATAGGTGATTTATGGAGCTGCTTTTCCCTCGGATGGGAGGCAGCTTCTCGGTTCATTCTAGGACAGCAGCAGCAGCAAACTCACTCAGCAGATTCACGCTAGCTTATTAAAGCTGTCTCTACCTTAAAAAAAAAAAAAAACACACACTCGAGCTATAGCTTGTGTATTTATTTCTACGTACTAGAACCTAGTACCTTTTTTTTCCCCTCAACTTTTTTCCTCTGCATTTGCAGTCTATAAGCACTGCGTTGCACTTTAGCTCCCTTTCACTATTGTATTTCATCTCAACTTCAGCCAGGTGCCTAAACGCGAGAGCTCGCGCTGCGTTCCGATTGGTGGAGAGCGGGCAGGAGAGGAGATGTGATTGGCTGTGAAGGCGGTGACGGTGTTTATAGGCCTACGAGCGCGCGAGGAGGGGGTGAAACTCAAAGCAGATGGTTGTGCTGGCACCTGTCTTGCTCTGAAATCTGTTTGGAGCTGTGTTCCACATGTATAAAAAACGGGCGAGACCTTCTTGTGCCAAGACAAAAACAATCTCAGGTTTAACCCGCTAAAATCTCCCTATCCCTCAGTCGACGCTCATTATAATTGGGCTTTACATGGTGTGGGATTATTCAAAACATGCTTCTCTCTGTTTCTGTGTGTATTCACACCCATAGGAGCAGATTGGCTTTATCCTTACTGACAGATTTAATGGGAAGTCATATAGGGCCCTAGTTTTTGCACACTATTCGCGATTTCTGGCCTGCTTTAGTTGTGTCCTTCTCTGTGATCCTCTGAGTTCCCCACACTCTGTTAAGGCGCATGATATAAACGTGTCTCGTGTGTTATTATCCAAAAGCCCAAAACTAAGCATAACATTTCACAGGCCAGACACAAATCCCCAAAAACCACACTGGGGTTTCCCTTATTTTAAGCAGAATATGATACCTCTCTCGCGTGAAATAACCCATCATCTATAATAACGGTTTGAACGCTTCTTCTTTAAATAATGTTTTAAACTCAAGCTAAAGCTCAGACTGCAGGCCTCGTTTCTCTTTTACAGGTCGAGGTTATGTGTATAGCAAAGCCTAGCACACAGTTAGGAACCGAGAGCTCTAAGAAATCCAATTCTAAAAATGTTTCCGACTATCTTTTAGGATCGAGATGGACAGAGAACGTGGCGTCCACTGTTAAAAGACGGACTTTTACTGCTCATGGACAGCCAGCAGAGGGCGTGAGAGGATTCACTTCCTATAAACTGCAGCCATTCATTCACACCTGAGACTGCCCGGTATATTGACCATAGTGCACGTATCATGTGGCGAATAAACCCACACTTTAATTTCTTTACAGAAACAGAAACTTTATATCTAAAAAATTAAATGTTTGTGGGAACTAACATGGCTCACTTCTCAGCAATCTCAAAATGTTTACTTTCTGCGCTATAACGTCAGGTGAAAAGGGGGCGTGGTTTTAGACTAAACCCTTATACTCATAGTATACGTGCATGGAAAAAATCTAACCATAATTTTCCTAACTCTTTGGAAAACCTTGATAGGACAAATTATGTTTTGATTAAGTCTATTTTAGGCATGCGCATTTTAACCCAATTACTTTAAGCATTAAGGAAATATTTAGATCAGTCTGAAAATGAAACATGCATTCAAACCACAAGTATGTAAAAATA
>CM040466.1:13586786-13674386 GCA_022758105.1 Pangasianodon gigas
TATCAGTCCTAAAAAATAGTTTTAAAACCTAAACCTGTTTTTAAACTTTCTTTTCAAGATTCAGTCTGCAACTTCAAATTCCTGATTTGACTGCATTTCAGAAACTGTATTAGTATCCTATTAAGTAATAGACATTTCTCTTTGGTTTATTTCGAGACAGCCTGATGTAAAGAAATAAAACTAAATTATAATTTAAAAAAATAAATAACAAAGATAACATAAATCAACCAACTTGCCCTTTGAGCCTTTAAGCCTTTCTTGAACTGACTGCTTTTGCACACATGGTTGCTTGTAAAGTTCTTCATCAATTTACATTTAATGTTCTTCAGAATCATGAAAAGAAATATGTAAGAATTACTGAACAATGGACATTTGTAATGTATTAAAATGTAGTGGATTGTAGTGAAAATGTATATTGCTAGACAAGTTTAAATATAACAGGTTCAAGTATTGTTTAGTGCAATGTGCTGGATTTTTGTATATATTACTTTATCAATTTATAGGCAGGTGATAAACTGCTGTAACCATACAATTTAATTTTAATGAAGTTTGAGTACAACGTTTTGACTGATGCTAGTCTACTTTTACCCCCTTAATATGGTTATTTTTCATAGGTTCTCTCTGTGAAATATATATAAAATTTTAGGCATCTGCTTATGTATGCTACTATTACTACTACTGCCGCTAATAATAATAATAATAGTAATAATAATAATGATGATGATGATGATGATGATTATTATTATTATTATTATTATTATTATTATTATTATTATTATTGCAGCATACCTTTCAATGCACTAGTAAAAAAAATCTCTCAATAATTGTTTTTTCTAACACAATTTAATTTCCTCATTTACAGAACATATGGCTTATTTTTCAAGCTCAGAAATTAAAGATTTAAAAAAATTGCAGCAGAATTTAGTTATATATCTCTCAGACTTATTTGTCTAAGTGTTAATAGCAAAGCAATCACGTGAGTTTAATGACAAGCCTCTGCAGCATTGCAGGTGAGAGGGCAGACAGTGACATTTTTGCAGAAGACCGATAGACAACAGGCTGACAGGCCAATAGACAGGCAGATGAAAAATTTGCTTGGGAAAGAAAGAATGAGAAGAGTGAGATTATGTGTATGAAAACCAGACTGGCATCACCAGGTGCCCTTTAGTATTTAGAGGATGCTGGCATGGCATTTGGGCGTTTAGCGTGGCACTCACACACACCAACCCCCAACAATGATTTGCTTTATGAGGTGCCCACTGATGCCATGGTAACCTTCTTGTCCTGGGCAAAAAACAAGCAGTTGCGTGCCAAAAAAATGCCTGGCAACTTTTTTTTTTTTTTTTATTAACCCATTCACGTTGCCCAGAAACCTTTGAAACTTAATAAGCAGTGGGTACACAGAATAGGCCAGGAGAGAGTTTTTGAGGCTAGCCGAGAGAGAACAAAGTGGACAATTGCAGTGTATCATGTTTCAATGCACAAATTTAGTTTAGTTTTGAATGAGCAGAGCCTCTGTGAATTCTACAGCAGTGATGGAACAATTCAAAGAACATTTTACACAGATGTGTGTAGCAGCTAGTAGCACCATCTATCACCTCTATCACTGTCAATTATGATTGATAAATCTGGTACTGCTTGTCATCCTGCTATTGACTCTATACCTTGAATTCGAGGGTCTTGAATATTCAGGCCATTTATTTAAAGTTAGCATGCACGTGTGAGTGGTAATATAATACAATGTATTTAATAGCACAGGAATTCTGTCTTAAATCCTGAGCAGCTATAAAATACAGTGTGTGTTTAATATATTAGTGTGTGTGTGTGTGTGTGTGTGTACAATTCAACTTCCCCATCTACTGGTTACTAAGGGTCATCTAGACATTGGGACACTTCTCACTGTTAAGGGCCTTCTTCGTTCGAGTGCCAGCTCTGAACACAACTGAGATGTGTGTTAGACGTGAAGTTCACAAAGGGATCCCGTCTAGCACATTTTATTTTCCTGAAGTTAAGTGCCACTGCCAGCAACAGGAATTGCACCATATCTAGGCTTATAATTATGCCTCATGTGACATTCAGGGTCTCTGCCCATGATTTGTAGTTCCTTAATGGCCCTTAATGATACTCTAATATACTCTGCTGAAAATCATATCTTCAAAATATGTTTAATTTGGTCCCCTGCTGAAAAATGTATGCTTTTTTGTTTAATTGAGGGTTTTGTTTTAGAAGGGTCCTGCATCACTTGTTTGTAACCTAAAGCGACAGGCATTCAAACACTGGCCTTAGAAGTTATGAAAGAATGAATATCTTACAGGTGAATCTGTATCTAAAATGTACATTGTAAAACATGATAGCCCCATAGTTATGTGAACTTATTTCTTCTCTTTAACTCCAATTGCCATGACAAGTTTTGAATATTGAACTCAAGTTTATAAGATTTTAAAAATTAAACTTAATGTAATGCATTGTCTTGACTTTGAGTCATTGTCTTGACTTGACTTTGAGTTGAAACAAATGTTATCTTCAAGTTGAGTTTACTCACATTTTTAAGGCAGCAGGTGAACTTTCATTTCTAAGTTTAACCAACCTGAAATGTCTTACAATGCAGCTTACAGCTCAAGATAATAGTCTGTTATTGGTTTAACTATGGCTTGGCTAAGGCACATCAAAATTGACCTTGAAATGTTTACTTTAACATCCAACACTGTTTCATCTGTTGATTAGCCCAGTGTCAAAAATTCAATTGTAGAAACAGCCGTGGAAGACTTTGGCAACGTTGTCAGCTACTGGTACTCTTGCCTGTCCTACCCATGTTATTACAAAAAGTGATACATGCTAATGTCTAACGGAATACAGTGCTGTGGAAATGTAAGTATCTCTCATGAAAAGATTTTGGTTCCACATATTTTTCTAGGTTTCACATATTTTTTTTCTGTCTCCTTCTAGTGACATTTTTGGAGGTGGGAGAAAAAAAGGAAGAGGGACAACACACTAAACTTCTTACAGAGAATAGCTGGAGCTCAAGATCAACCACCCCTGGACCATGGAGCCGTGCCACCTCTCGTCATTCCAGCAGTGTTAATATATAAAGGATTTTGACAAATAATATAAAAAAAAGTCAATTATTTTTTAGCATAAACATGAAGTATACTAATTAGACATTGATCTATTTAGCAGAAATTGTTTGTTTTATGTAATTGTCTATGAGTCTGGGAAAATCATAGACAATTACTCCTTCACTATCATGTTTAAGAGCATTTTGCTTGATATATATTGCCTATACAGCATTTCCATGGGGTTAAGATGTAAGCTTTGTCTTGGCTAAAAGTATGTTCTAAAAGTGTATTATAAAATTCAACAAGAGAAGAGAAAAACAGGAACATTACTGATCTATCTCATCCATCTGGTCAAAGAGATTTACAAATTTTTTTTGGCTGTTTCCTTCGTTGCTCCTATCAGGATTATCTTCAGGGTCTCTTCAGTCAAGGAAATTGAATTACAAATTAATGTGAAAAGTTCTTTTTTTCAATGTTATTTTAAAAAATATCCATTTAATATTTAAGCATAACATTCAGTAACTAGTGAGTGAAACTAACAAGAAAGGTATGTATGAGAGTGACGGAGGTTAAAGAGTTAAATTACCTTTACCAATGAGTGTAGTTGAAACGGTGACCATTTCAAGGAGTGTATTTTACAGTGTTTTCCACTGTGAAATATCTGAATACATAGATGTTTTAGGAAGAGCACCATCAGACAGGTGGCTAGAAAAAAATCTTACTCAGAAAATCTTACTCAGAGAATCAGAAAACAAATAACAAGTAAAATTAATAAAATAAAATAATTAATTGCTTGATTTTTTTAACAGTACATGTAACAAATTCTCTGCTGAATGGAATCTAGTCAGGTTTAAGTTTTCAAATCTCCCTTAACACCTGCAAGCCCAGAAGATCCTTTGTAAAAACCCCAAGGGAAGTAGTTGTCTCATTCGAGCCTGAATCATTGTGTAAAAAGGAGTATAAAAACATCTTCCTCTGTACACAGGGCAATTCTGTCTTGCACATATACACGTTTATATATCAGCACATCAGCAGTGTTTCATTCTCAACTGCAAATGCAGCCCTCAAAGTAAATATTTTGATGTCGGCAGAAGAACTCCCATCACACCCACAGCTCTGTGTTGGTTGGCTGTCCGCTGCTGGTATGTCTGTAAGCCTCAACATGGCAGACTTCTTGGAGTGGCTCTGTATGGCTGCAGCTGCTTGGACTGCACGTCTTGGCATTTTTCTGTGTCAATGTCCTCTTTCCCTCTCCCTCTTACACACACATCCTACACGTCTAACACACCACGCGTGCAAACACGGCCATGCATGCTGCCTGCATCCTGTTAGTGTACTCCTTCTGATTGGTGTTTGCCTTGTGATTTTCCTTTATTTATTAATTTTCAGCCATCCAAGGAAGAGGATTCTATTTTTTCCCTCTCTATTTTTGGCGGGAAAGCGAGTGAATGACGGCAAACAGACAGGCTGACCCAGGGCTCAGGTGGCAGCTGTGCTACGACTTCTCTGCCAGGTCATGGCTGATGGTATGTCCACTTTTCCTCTTTTCCATTTCCTTTCCTTTCTCTTTCTCTTTCTCTTTCGCTCACTTTTCAACTCATTGTAAAGCCACAGTAGTCTGGATGACAGCATCTGAGCTGTCATGTTACATAAAGAGTAAATTCCCATGTTCACTTAAGGTTTACAGTTGTTGCCTCTTTTTGCTGTTTCTAGGTACAATTTATTATTAGATGAAATCGTATTACAGACTGATACAGCTGACAGCATCATATATGTGTTCCTATCTCTATGAACTCTGAATAGAGCAAATATGAACTCCATTTACCTTATCTAATATTATGTATAGCCATGATCCTCAAAGTGGGGTCCAGGGGATTCTTTTCCCCTATTCTCTTTTAGCCTGTGTGACTGGTCACTGGTCAATCTAAACCTTACAATCCTAAATCAAAAACAGGTAGGCCTATAAATAATGTCAACTTTTCATAAAAATGTGTACGGTGAGTGGAAAGTTCAGGAATAAAAACTCTAGCGCTTCAATAAATAGCCAAAAACTGATATTTGAATAATTAGATTAGCAAAATGATTACATGTGTAAAATAAATTTGTACCGAGGGGGTCTGTGGTCTTTGTAAAAAGGGATCACCATCACCACAGGTATCATCACATTAAATCATTATTAAAGTCATTTTTAAATAAATCATTTTAGCATAAAATCAAATACACCATTACAGTATTACTTACCATTTTTTTCTGCTAGGACCACTGAAACAAAGTCATTTTTCTTTTAAATTAGTATTTGAATTAGATTTAACTCACTTCCCTTTATTTACAGTTTATTTTAAAGTTATACAATTCTCATTTCAATGGTAAATGCAGCAAATATATCAAACTCTGCCAGAGTAATAATACTGCAATGTAAACTTTTGGCCATAAATTAACTGTGCCGTATATATATACACTATGTATACCTGCAGTCTTTTAGCACCCTTTTCTCTTAAGCCTAGTTAATTAGGGAAGATGTACACGAGACAGCTTCTAAACCCTTTCAGCCCTCAGAACAGGCTCAGTATGCAGTTCTGTCAGGGGAACTGACATGCTTTAAGCCCCCTGGACTACCTACTATATAGGGCAGCCCAGATGCTGGCCCCGTGTGTGTGCGTGCGTGTGTGTGTGTGTTACTCCCTAAAACTAACCCTCTTGTAAAGTAACCTCTTATGTGTATAATGGAGAAATGTCAGGATTGGCTAGAGCTTGCTAGGGGAACTGAATTTTACTACTGGAGAACCTCATCGGCCTAATAATGCTAATGTAAAAGCCAGCATTTTAAATGGAATTGAAACACTGATTTTGTGGTCATAAAATCTTGATACAACCATGTGGCTGTACATTGAGAAGTGTTACTACTCAGTTACCGTTTCTCTTTACGACTTTAAAGCTCACTAACTTTGAACTTTCTTTAAACTCTCTAATCCTCTGACCTCAGAGTCAGTCATGACACCTAAACACCGTCCTCACTGTTCGGAGGCTCCTCTTACCCTTCACCTGCCCTGCTCCTGTTCACACTCTTTCCACCTCTCCTGATTCAATCATCTATCCATCCAGCCGTCAGTCCACACCACTGCCTCTCTCTCTGTTTCTCTCTCTCTCGCTCTTTCTGTGCACAGATGCCTGGCTTAGCCTGCAACAGCTGTCCCGCCATGTGCTGCTACCAAGTGTTGCCGTGGCATTAACGAAGGGGAGGGGGCTGGCTCATGAATATTCATGTTGACTTGGACCCATTCTACCAAACAGAGCCTAGAAGTGCCAAGGAAGCCCCTCCCCTTAACAGGGTGTGTTGGGGGAGAGAGAGAGAGAGAGAGAGACAGAGCAGATTCAATGGCTTAATTCCACCAAACAAGCGTCTCATCTTTGAGGTGTGAAAGAGCGCAGGAAACTGAGGAAGAATGAAAGGATTGGAAAAGCCAAGAGAAAATGAGTATGATGGTCCCATAAAGTGTCATGATTACTCCAGAGCATGAGGTATTTGGAAGATCCTCAAAGAATCCAAACTAAAATCTTCATTCACCATGACAGCATTTTCAATAATTCAATTTATGGTTCTCACATTCACTGAAATAATAGGGTCTGTAAATGAGCAGAGCTCGAGGCAGAGTGTAGATACTAGGAAGATGAGTATTTGTAAGAATTTGACTGAGCCAACTGATATGAAAAGTATTCACCTTCCTATGAACTGGAAAAGAGAGAGGTGTGAACTTTTGATTATCCCAGAACCAATGGAGACAGAGAGGTCTTACTAAGAAATTCCATGAGTTCATGGAGAAGCTAACATATTTAAAAATAAATTAAAAAGAAAAGGAGTGGAGGACAGAAAGGGTTAGAAACAAAGACAGGACAGATGGACAAGATGTGGAAAGTAGAGCTGTAAAGGGAGCTATACTGATTAGCATGAGATGGGCAGACTTTGACCTGCATGCGAGGGTGGAGAAACAGAAAGAGAGGTAGAGAGAGATACCAGATGAGGATAGCTGGAGATGGGGGAATGGTGGATCTGACTGACAGGGTCAGTCTCTGGTGTGTCCGCTTCTCTCTTTCATGGGGATCCAGGAAAGCAGATTACAGCAAGCCTAACCTCGCTGTCTCTCCAGGGTAGGACAACCCCACTCCCCCAGCCTTTTAAGCCCCACATCCTCTCCAGATCTGGCTGGATCATGCCCAGATTCACCCACACACACACAGACACACACACACAAGGTTACATAGCATTTCTGACATTTTAATAATGTCTTAATCTTATCATTTTATCAGAAGTCAAATTTGAAAGATATCTTTGTGCAAACTAGTTTGCATTTTGTAGAAATACTTAAAGTCATAAATTCAAGTCAGTCTTGAATAAAAAAAACCCACAACTATGCAGTAGACATAATTCTGGCATGTGTCTGTCTGTTTTATCAGGTTTATCTGGAAACCTAAAGCAATTAAATATACAGGCACACAGTTCACTCTCGTGGCATACATGGAAAGTAAACAGATGTGTAACGCATCTATGCTCTCTCTCTCTCACACACACACACACACACACACACACACACACACGCACACACACACACACACACACACACAATCAGACGTGTAAGCGCTCCTTGCCGGTGGAAGATAAGCCCAGCGCTCACAGGCGTTCCCTCGCGGCACGCGCTCTCCTGGAGCGGTGCTGTGCGCGAGCCTGATAAGACGGGCGCGCTGCTCTCTGCTCCAATCCCGATAGAGCAGCGTCGCAACCGACCAATCAGAGTTCAGCATGTGTTGTTTAACTCATCGCTGCGCGGGAACGCTGTACTTGACGCGCGGCTAAATGTCTTTGTTATGGCATTGTGGTCATAATCTCTTTCTCATTCTGCATTAGTTGTGCACTGACAGATTAAGCTTTGAGTTCTGCTGACTGACCATGTTAGACAGACACCTGTGTTAACTCACTCACAGGGGACCTCTGTCACTTACCAACCTCTATAAAGCATAAATTGTAACCTTTAGTCAAGTCAAGTGGGCTTTTATTGTCATTCCTCCATATAGCTTGTATACATTGGAACGAAATGTCGTTTCTCTAGGACCATGGTGCAACACATAACAGTAAGCTACGCAAGACTACATAAAGTGCAAATACACAACAGTGTGAGACGAGTGCAGGACAATAAATACACAGAACAAAACAATAAATACACAGAACATGGCTGTAAACTGTAAACTATTGGTTAGCAGCTCCTTTAAAAAGGAGTATTAATATTAAATGTAGAAAAGCTTAGCCAAATGAAATGATGAACTCCACAAGGCGACTGCTATCTCTTCTTAATAGGCCGTGTTTGATTAGTCTTCGTTTTCAAAACCCCACTTTCGTGTTTGTTAAACGCTACATTCAGAAATAAAGGGTACTAAACAGTACCTTGTTACTGGGGTGGTACTTTTATCTTCTGTACCTTTAATATTCGCTTGGAAATGTAGACATATTGTAAATTTTAAAAAGATTTAAGGTACATAATTGGACTATAATTACCTTTTAGAGTAAAGTAAAGGTAAATGTACACTATTATGCACCTTGAAAGATAGCTTACATGCTAAGTGTACAAAAGGTGTATGTGACAAAGAATGGTACATTTTAGTACCATTTCCCCATGAGTAGGTAAAAGATGGCCTACATGCTAAGGGTACAAAAGGTGTATATGACAAAGAATGGTACATTTTAGTACCATTTCCCCATGAGTGTATGCTATGAAGGAGGCAAAACATGGGCGAGAGCCTTTTGCTAATGTTCAGAGACTACATTTCATAAGAAAATGTAGTTTTTGAGGCATTGTGGCTAGGCTACATGTTTTAAAACCGTCGCCTGGCTCCTCGTCCCTGTTAATGACACTTTAAGGTAAGTTACAGATATATAGGCTAAATAATTTGCACAGTACAGTTTCATCGAAAGTTTAGAAAAAGAAAAGGCACTCTGGCCAAGCCCGGCATTCCTGGACGTGTGGTTGCTTAGCTGAATCCCCTTTTCCCGGTTTCTCTTTTCAGCTCGGCCTGTTTGGAGGAAAGACGGCCAGAGCTGAGGCGAAACGCCAGCCAAGAAACTCAGGAGGTCCGTAGCTAATTTAGCATGAACTGCACAAACAAGATCCTCTCTGCCCAGGCTATAGGCCCTAACCGAAACAGCCTCTGTCCTCTAAAACGTGGACCAACAGGTTACTCAAATTTCCAAATTAAATTTTGGATTTGGAATATTCAAAAATATCCAAAAAGTTTTGTCGTGAGGCTATGTTAAGTAAATCATATCAGGTTGTCCTTGAGCGGAAGGTCACTGCTGTCTTTCTTTAAAGGGCAAATACATCAACTGCCCTGACCCTGCCCTGATTTGTTTCTAAAATATTTCCTACATTTCCTACATTTGTCTGGATAAGTGAATAAGGAAACGCATCACTTAGAAGTGTATGGTAGTTTTGGGCTTAGAATGAGCAGTCATTTTAAAGGTAGTGATATAGCAATAATTTGGACTGGCCTAAAGCCCAACTCAGCCCTCTGAGCTTTGAACACTTTGTATGACACATCAACACATACACAGTGCTCACTTTTACTTAGATCTTACAAATTTTGTGGACAGTGTAGGTGAAGTCTAACATGAGGCATGTAGTGATTCCCTCAGGTGGTATTATCAACTATGCTAGGTATATATTTTATTAAGAGAGGGTCTTATTATGGCCTCATTTTCATATGCAATAATTAAAAAAAAAAAAAAAAGACGTAGCACTATTATCACCACAATGAACAAAATACACACTTTACACATCCATAATTAAAAAGAAAATATAGCTATAGGAATAGAATACCAGAAATGGTGTGTACATAAATATATATAATATAATACTAGCAAAAAAGCAACGGGAAAAACAAATTTACTGCTCATTCTTATATTCAAATATTTATTTTAAAAAATCTATTCAAGGATAGGTCAATCTATTACAGGACAAGATAAAGAAAATTCTCTTGATTATTAATTTCATCAAAATGACTGAGTCTGTATCAGACAAGTTTGCAGTTTTTTTTTATTACGTTGCAAACGCATGAAAAATGTACATTTTTCCTCAGATGACCAGGGTTCCAGCTTCACAAAATGAGCCTCATTAATCCAAAGACAAGATATATATATTTTGAAATAAAGAAATATATAAAGAAACAAAGCAAGATTTTCATGTTGGCTTTACAAGGTATTGTCTAATTCCGCTGGAGAGTTAATGAATTCCTGTTTAATTGTGCAGGATTTGTCTAATTGGGGCTGCAAAGTGACAAAGTCGCAATTTTCTCTCTTCCTGTAATATTGCACGGCGGGAAGACAACAACAAAAAGGATTTGGTTATATGGAGAACAGAGGTGTTTAAACAGAAAATCGTTTATTTAAAAAGACAGGTAATTGGACATGTAATTGGATAACCTAATACAACCTAATAAGATTCAGTAATTTATTTGATATAAAATATAAAGAGAGTTTGAAAACCTAGTGCATTAATTAGTTTTAAATTATATATATATATATATATATATATATATATATATATATATATATATATATATATATATATATATATATGTGTGTGTGTGTGTGTGTGTGTGTGTGTGTGTGTGTGTGTGTCCTTCATATTTTAAAGAAAGATTCCCCCCTTTTTTAAAAAAAAACAAACAAACAAAAAAAACATTTATCTAGGCAGTTGTTGTAAATATAGTTTTTACTGAGATGATAGAAACTAGCAAAACTGATGATGCAGGTAAATAAAATGAAATATTGCTTATTCTAAAAGATTACTAACTCTAAAAGGGTTAACATTTTCCAGCAGCTTAAATCAGTGCCGAATATTCATCTAAATACCATATCATTATAAATAAGAAAATGGAAAAAGAAAATATAATCGTAATTTGCTCTTTATTATAGAATTGTTCATGAAATATAAATAACGTGAAACGAAAAACAAAGTTTTTTCCCCCTCCTTGTTACAGATATATATTTAGAGGAGGTCTCTTCAGTTCTGTAGGAATTCATTTGTTACTCTTTTAACTATTTGTTGTTTTCTCTTGTACAGTAAAGATTGTGGTCTAGTCTACTTTGTAGTACAAATAAAGTTTGGAATGAAACTATTTTAGGCGCAGTCACATCTCTTCATGTACACATCTGCACCCAGATTATTTGATTTAAAAAAAATGCTTTAATTATTATTATTTCCATTAAAAATATTCGTTGGTAGATGATTAATCGACATACCAGTTATCAATAAAGCCTGTTCCTGTATGTTTATATGTATCTGTATGCTATATTTCTCTAATTTCTCCTTGGGATCAATAAAGTGTTATCTTATATATAATATGATATGTGGTTTTGACATTTAAAATGTGCAATTCTTTCTCCTCAAGCTCACGTGCTTATGAAAAGATGATTTGATGTGTTGTGTTATTGATTTATTCTGTTTATTGTAATGAAGAGGATTTTGTGAGGTTCGTGTGTGTTGCAGTCGCAGGCTTTCATGCTTTTTTGTATTATAAAGGAGATATTTTCTCCAAACCAAGTGACCTGTGGCCAAAATGCGGTCTGAAGGAGCTAGATAATTATTCAAAATAAAGTTTAACTGAAACGTTCAGGAAATAACTTCATGGATTTTAGATTGTGTATGGTTTCACACATTTATTATCCTGATTAATTATGTGGAATTGTGCCGATTTTAAGCAGGTGTGCTTGTGAAGGAGATTTATAAAACATTAACCTTTCAAAATGTTCTTTATTCTTTTTTAACTATTGCTCCTACAGTCACTGAGCAACTATTTAGTTGAGTTTTAATTTAAATGATATTGATTTATTTATTAATAAACATGTCTCCTGTGATGGTAGGTAGCTCATTAGTGAAGCCTCTTCATTAATTCATTCAGTAATTTTTTTTTTTTTAGAATATTGACTACACATTTTAAAACGTGTTCTTCTTGGTGTATGTATATATTTTTAAAATCTTTATTTTAGTGGCTCTCCTGCGTTGGAGCACACTTGCAGCATGCAGTGCACACTTCACTGGACACCACTGATCTTAAGACAAATGCTGCATCTGCTGATCATATTGCACTGGCCAAAGCATCTCTCCTACACTTTTTTCACATGTTGAAGAAATCTAGAAAAGATTTATTTAGTTTACTTTATTTACTTAAATCCCTTCAGCAGAGTGTCGTGCACACATACAGCCCTTATAGCTTCCTGAGCATTTGAAAGGAAGCTTCCTCTGACCCGTGCAAACTCTGTGTATACTTTTCGTTCTGCACGGATTAACTTTACAGATCTTTACTTCACAGGACACTGGACTCATAATAATCACCACCTTTTGGTCCACTGATGGCATTTTTATATCATTAGTAGAGCAAAAGTTGATTATTCACGCATATGCGCTGATCTGTCGAGGTGATGACGTGTATATACATTAACCTCTCTAGAGTTCCTGGAGTTCACACTTTAATATCTTTGTCATAAACTAAACTCCGAGCACTGCATTCGCTACACACATCTCTTTGCCCCCCTCTCTCTTCTCCTCTCTCTCTCTTCACCCCCCCTCTCGCTCTCGTTGTGCTTGCCATTGCCGGTGAATGGTAATCCCCTGCCCTCCATGCTTCACTCCGAGCCCGTATTTAATTCCTCTAAACCCCCCAGCTGTCGATCGGCTCACGCGCGGAAAGCGACAGACTGCGAAGCCGCTCTCGGTTATTAATAATTCACCAGCTCCTGTGCGTCTCCGGCCGCCATCACTGTTGTACCGGGTATCACGTTATTTTTCTTTCTTTCTTTTTTTTTTTCTGGGGCAACTACACTCCTTCTTATTTCCGATTATTTCACTGAATTTGTGTGCGCGCGATCAGAGCGTGAGTCAAAGCGCGTGTGCGTTGCGCGTCGCGCGCCCTGATTTCTGCGCCGCCGCCGTCACCGCCGCGCTCGCGCGCTCCTTGTCTCTGACTTTCCATCCGTGCGGCGAATTCAAAAGGAAGAGGAAGGGAATTGAAGAGAAAAGTGTCCGGCGAGAAGGGATGGAGATCGAGCGCTGATAACGGATGAAGTCTGGCACAGAGCGACACGGTTTTTTTTTTTTGTAATCGACTCAAAGCGGAAAGTTGTGGCGCGGTGTTCGCCTGACTGACCGGACGCGGACTTACCTCGCCGCTTTTCACCGTTTGAGGCAAAGTAACATAAACGCCAGGGAACAGGAACGAGACCGAAAAAAAAAAAAAAAAAAACACTGGCTCGGATAAATTCCCGTAAAATCCCACTCTTCACTCGGAGTTCGCGTATCATACTAGAAGGCTACTTTAGTTTTAAAATGTTCCGTGTCCCCCAGGCCGTCCCGCAATAAAGCTGCTTTCGCTTCCGGTATCATCCGAACAAACCCGAGCCGCTCGCGCTCACGCTCGCGCTCACTCTCCCACACTTTTTTGGAAACTTTTTTTTTTTGTCTGAAGGAGGAAAATGGGTCTTTGAGACTGTTGGCACTATTCCCCGCTACACAATGGTACGTGCTGTGTAAATTAACACTTTGTTCTCTTTATAATAGCTATTTTAATTTTAGTAGCTTACATTCTGTAAAAATAAGGCGAAGTCACTGCGCAATTCCACTGATACTCGAATAATATTCTACTTGCTTAAAGACACTCCCAAGCTCTCTGTAGAACAGTTCAGAAAATATTTTCTTTAATGCAAATTAGGTTATGCATGATGTTGACTTGGTTAATGTTGTGTAATCAGGTTTATTTCCACAACGACGAGCGTGGTTTATTTTTTGTTCAGAAGAAAATACTTTCTCGCTTCGGTTTTATGGGCAAATGTGCGACTACAGCAGGTCTGAGTCATGTGAATGTGTGCAGGATAGCTGCTGGCACTTCAAAAGCGCGCGCTGTCAGTGGCTTGGCATGCCTGGGGTTTGGTAATAATAAGTTTATCTACAAAGTAAACTACACAGCACCCCAAGTTGTCACTGAAGACTTGTCTAACCACCAGGAAAAACAGCTTACACTGTGGTATTTTACTTGATCCATTTGTGGTCTTGTTTGTTTAGTTCGATCTCTTAACCAAGATCAGATGGTTAAAAACAGGGGCTTGTATAAAAGCCTAAGAACATCATAAAATCCCAGTGTTCTTCAAGCCTGCTCATGTCATCATATCATACTATGGCTACTTGAATTGTGAAACATTTTTTGTTTCAGGCTATTTTCCCTCTATCACATGGACTGATCTGCCACATGCACTTGTATCCTGCCATTATTTGAAACGCTCCTGCAGTGCCGAGTGTGTCACATGTCAGCCGCCGTAGTTGAAAGGCCCGCGCTGCATTTCGATGCCGCGTGCGCTACCGACTTTTGATGAAAACAATATTAACGCACATGCCACTATTCAGAACAAACATTTCTGCATGTCACGTGTCTGCGGTGTCAACGTCAATATACTGCAGCTTATTATTATTATTTTTTAAATTTTATTTCTCTTTCTATTAATCACTCCAGACTGTTTATTGTGGAGAAAATGGTTATCATGAAAATCATGGACTTCTTCATGTCAACTAGTGTAAAGATGCCAACAAGACCATAAAATGTAGGATGTTGACTGCACTTTAAATTAATTTCTGCTGATGGAATAATTGCAAATATTTGTGCATACAGTGCAAAAAAAAGAGCACTTCAGCGAATTATTTATGCTCTTCCTCAGACCCCTTCGACAAATTGCTTCCTCCATACTGGAATATCAGAAGAGATAGCCAGCTTTTGAAGGTCACCAAGCTGACCCAAGACCTATAAAAAAAATGATTCTTTTAGAACTGTGTTCATTATTAACAACTCAATCTGTTAGAACCGTATGAATTATTCCCACTATTTATTATCACTGAAAACAAAAGCTGAAGTCTACATGCCAGTGCTTCAGTGTCTTTAAATCCTAATGATTTTGAACTGACTATGTGTCATTTGGCTCCGGATCTGTCTGGAACTGTGAGGAGTGATTGCATCGCCCACATTCGACTGTGTTTACTTTTGAAATATAACCTTGAAGCTGCAGAGGACCTCCAGATGGGCCAGTATATCGGCACATTAATATGGATAATTAATTGTTTACTTGCTTTTATAAATGGCACCAGGCCAAATAGGACAATCTTAAAGGAAGGGAGGGAGTATATTCAGTATTTTTCTCCACTTGGGATTAACATTTAAAAAAAAAAGAATCAGGGACAGAGATGCCTTTAATTACTTGTCTTCAAACAACAGTCAAAGCTATAAACTTTTGATAGTTCAAAGCAGACAGCTTAGTCTATTGTAGTACTGGATACATGTCAGAATGAACCTAGAGTTGGCACGACAATATATCTTCATCAAACAGTCTTACACTTAATTTGCATCTCATCTATGTGTGTGTGATCTTAAAACAGTTTGCTTATGATTGACTTTAATATGTGGTTGCTACAGAAATATAAAAATGGCTATCTGCATTTAAAATGATGCATCTGAGTTGCTTTGCTGTACAGTGTAACTTAATCCATTTTGAAGTATTGGGTTTGGGAGTGTTGTCAGTTGTTTAATGGACTCTTTTCCTCCTACAGTGCAAGTAAGATGTTTTTTCTGATATTTCTGTTTTCACTGAAAGAATGTTCCCTTCTGATAACATACTAACGTCAGGGTTGCGCAAAAATTCCCTGTTCACATTCAGTCCATGAGTGAGAATTTCAGTTGAAATGGTCACATTTCACAGCATGGTCAGCTGAAATATGAATTGAAATAATAGGAAGTGGATTTTTTTTCACTGAACTTCAAAATAATTAAATGCTGACCCACAGAGGAATGCGATTAACATACATTTCATGGCAACATATAAAATTGCCATTTATTTGAAATGATTATTGTTATGTATTGCCTAATATGCAGAATAGGGTGTATATGAAACAACAAAAACTTGCAATGTTAAATGTAATTATGATTTATTTCCATTCAATTATTGATTAACGTTGTTACATTTAACTAACAAAAGAATATCTTTCCTGGTATACAGATGGGCCCAAGACAACAGGTGCACAGGATGCAGGTATAGCAAGTTAGTTCATGCAAGTTGAGATATGTTTCAGTCCCACAAGACAAGTGGTCAGTATCCTCTGCGTAGTCTGGAAGACTTAAGTATAATGGGATCTTGTGATGTTTTTGCCTCTGGTGTGGGGATGGTCTGAATTCTCAAGTAGGAAAAGTTTGGGATGTTTGATTAAACACTGCTATGATTATAACTGACATTTATGTTTGGAGAGAAAGAGCGAGAGACTCTGTTTTTTTAGTGAGCAGATACTTGATGGTGTGCTGCTCTTCACCAATACACCAGTTCAAGACTGGCAGCCATATGGAAGAGTTCCATATCCTCAAATTTTGCAGAATGATCCTCGACTGATTTTTGCAGAAAGAACATATAAACTTCTTGTTACAAATCATCTTCACATTCATGATTGCATGGTGTAGGAGTTAAACTCACAGACGTTGGAGGCTCTTAGTTCTTCCCCTGGCATTGATTTCCAAATGGTTCCTCTTGCATGGTGTTAGGTTCATTGGACGAAAGCTGGACACGGCAATGAAGCTTAGCAAAGGCATCGCTTAGGACTGCCATTGACCATAGATTAATGGTCCAAAGATTAAATACATCCTGGAAATACTCCCTAGAAGGGACCTCAGTATATTTCCATCATTGGATTTTTGCATCGGATTCATTAGGGTGACCAAGATTCAAGGGAAAGTTTCTCCTGGTGTCATTGAAAAGGAATGTTCAGCCGAATGTGAGGAAATGTGAAGGTGGATTGAAGTTCCTGTATAGGGCTCTAAGGTTTCCTGAGATTCACAACCTTTGAGAAACAAGAACTGTTTGGATTAAAATGTTTATATGGGGGAAGGAATGATGCAGTTTGAATTAGTAACCTTTCAGTTTTCTCAGTTTTCTAGTTCGACATTTGTTTGCAACAATGCCATTACAGGTCTAAAACACTGAGAGCAATAAATTAGTCCTAATCTCATTTTAAAGCAAACTTATGTCTATATGCCAGCCAGTACGGTGGCAATTTAATGAATAAAAAACGACTTTCATTACTGCCTACCTTTAAATCCAGATAAGGCTGAGAACTGCTTATAAATGTGTGGAGCCATCAGAAGCTGTGGCAGTTTGAATTTCTGTTATTTACTGACAGAGAATATGACTGTAAATGCAAATTAGGGGTCAAAAGCTTAGACCAGACATTTTGGAACATTTAAGTTGTTCCTTTAAAGGCTGTTCTGGTACAATAAAGTTAGGTATATACAGTAATTTGTCTCCTTTTGGTGCAGAATATTAGTGTTAATTCAAGATGTTACAACCCTAAAAAAAAGAACAGGTACTGGATAATCACACACTTAGGGTATGGTCTAAGAATGTAGAACACATAATTTGACACAGCTTAGATCTTCTTCAAATAACGGCTAGTCCTTAGCATTCTGATAATGCTGTTATTTGAGAACATCCAGACTGAGGCTTTCTGATGTGTAGGCTGCTTGTGCACATCAGATATTGCCTAATAAACTATGGTGTGAATGCTTTCCTGTCTGATTTTGGAGACAACTATGGGTTACTCTCCATAATCGCTAATGTTAAACTCTTTGAGTGCAGATACAGCCTCTTTCACTCTTAGTCTGCCCTTTCCTCTTTCTTAGAGTGAGCAATAGTGTACTTCATGTCCAATCCTCATTACAGATTCCCAAATTATGCTTCCTCTCTCTCAGGCATAGGATCAACAGAACCAAATCCCCAGAATAGCAAATATGAAGTACTGAAGTACTTGAATATTCACACAATATCCTGAGGAGGTGATACCATGGAACTGTATTTATGCTCGCAAACATCAGATGTGTGTCCTGAAATCTGTGGAAGGCAATTTTTTCAGTTTATTGTACTGTAGAAATAGGGAGGTTTGGAGCCAGTGTCCACAGTAGGGTCCACTGCTGATACAAGGACAGGACCTGAAACTTGCATTTGAGACAGAGGAAGTGAAAAAGCCTGGAACTGATTCTGGATAAAGACTTTGACCAACACTGGAGAATGAATAGATGTGGTGAGGAAAGGGAGGAAACAGATTTTTACTGACACAGGGTCTGAGAGAAGGAGCAGGGCATGTGAGCGGTGCTGGTTGAGCACAAGCTTGTAAGTGAAACAGCACAAGGAGCAAGACCTGTGAGCAACACAGGGAAATGAAGAGGACCTGTGACATATTGGATATACTTTGGCTAAAGCACAGTATACCATCAGGTCCTGGACCTGAACGTAAAATATGGGTCTGGCCCAGGGGTCAGCAACTGGCTGACTGGGTTCTGAATGCGGAACCATAAAAGTATTTCCATGTACTTGAAAAAAATACTGTTACAGAGCTGGTAAATGTATGAAAAATGGCCATAGTTCAGCGACTCTAGTTTTCTAAATATGAATAATCACAGCTAGAAGATCGTCTGGACACCTTAGCATGGCACCCATATGAGGGTTTTCCCCAAATTGTTGCCACAAAGTTGGAAGCACACAATTGTGTAGAATGTCTTTGTATGCTCTATCATTACAATTTTTCTTCACTGGAACTAAGGGGCACAAACATGACAGCATGACACAAAGCGAGCTCCATGAAGACATGGTTTGCCAAAGTTGGAGTGGAAGAACTCCAGTAGCCTGCATAGAGCCCTGACCTCAAACCCACTGAACACCATTGAAATGAATTGGAATGCTGATTGTGCCCCAGGCCTCACTAATGCTTTTGTGGCTGAATGGGCATGCTCCAAAATCTAGTGGAAAGCCTTCCCAGAAGAGTGGAGGTTATTATAACAGCAAAGGGGGACTAAATCTATAAGGGGATGTTCAAAAACATGTGATGTACTAAGGAGCTAATTTGCCAAACTTCCAGAAGTTCCATCATACTAGTCACCGAAGGGTAATATCCCTTGATTTGCCAGTGTTGCATGCCACTGGATACACTGTGTTTGGCGTAGTCTTCTGTTACATGGAAGGCTTTGGGTAGTGATGTGGGTCCACTTGCAAAATTGTATTCAAACATTTCCTAGAATCATTGTCAGAGATCATAGCCTGGGTCCAGAATACTATACAAAGACCCCAGGTACCAGGAAATATGACTCGGAATTGCTGTAGAAATATACAAGACTATGTAAGGGGCAGAGGGAAAACAAGCAGCTTGATTAGTGAAGGAATACATTTTCAAAAAGTGATACTAAGGGGCCATGAAAAGCATCATGTTATGGGGTAACCAAAGACCAAATATGGAAAGTGGGAAGCCCCATGGACAGCTCTAGGGGTCAAATCTCAGGTGATCATCCTAGCAATTTTCCTTTCAATTCTGTAACACTTTCACACTCAAAACCCAGACCATTTTGACAGGTAATTTTTTGTGTCATTTAAAATTGCAGCTTTCAAATGTTTTTTTAACCTTATTTGCATGTACACATTTTCCATGCACATGATGTATAATATATCAACCCAGGAAATGGTGGCTCAGTGATTAAAGCTTTAGTCTACAGTTGTGAGTTGTCAACTGTTAGTCGTTTTCGATAAAAGCATCAGCCAAATGAGTAAATGTAAATAACAAATTTCACATACAGTGGATTTGGTGAAATCTAAGTTTCAAACACTTGAGTTTTTGTAGCACTTACATCTTCCTTCTATTCTCTCTCTAGACAGCATTCTTGAGTCTACTGGTGATTCACTCATTTGAGGAAAAAAATCTCCTCCACCAGTGGCCAATCTCCTTAATTTTGGAATTGCTTCAATTTTCAGCCATTTCTCATCATCTTCTTTTTTGACTTGAGACTTTTATACTCTTTTCGGGTAACATACTGATTTCTGTTCACACGTGAGCCCTTCTCCTGATAACCTCCCAATAACTGTACTAAGTCTCATCCCAGTCAATTGCCTTGTCAGTCTTCCAGAGACTCAGGCTTGTGTGTTCCATAGTGTTCCGTGAAAGCTTTTGGATATCCAGTGCAATTTTTATTGTGCATAATACTTCATGATCGGAAATTATTGCCAATATAGACCACAATGCTTATACAGAAGGCAATTGTAACAGCATTCCCTGCTTCAACAGCCTTGCCAACAAACAATAAGCAGTCTCCCACCGACACCTCCCCCTTTCTTTTGCTATTATATCCCCCACTCCGCTCATTTTCCTTTTGCCCTCTCCTCCAGAGATGTAGGTATGAAATATCATATTTTTCCAGTATTTTTTCCCTGAAGTGGCCCTGGCAAATGTTCACACAGCATGCGTTTCTCCTTTCATATACTCCCCCCAACTCCACCATTTTTAATAAACAAGTTCGGCCCCCTCCCTTTGCCTTTGATGTATTTGCCATATTACCTGTTAAGTCTAGAGAGAGTTAATGGGTGTGTAGGTATCCTGTGGATTCCCAGTCAACCTCTTCAAATATGCAAAAAAGCACAAGAGGACCACAGAGGTACTGATTGTTTTCAACTTGATGGCGATGTTGAAGTTGAAGATGTTATGAGAAAATATTCACAAGAAAGGGGAACATTTTGCTGTATTTTAGTCTCACGGGCTGTTGTGTGTGTAGCAAGCCCGATGTAGTAAAGAGATTATGAACAGATTTGTGATTTATTCAGTGCCCTGACTGAGCGCCCAGTAGGCCTCGCTGTAAACCACATCCATATAGTTTAACATGAATCAATGTGTGTGAAAGTATACTGAAGTAAGAGAATAATCACTAATCTGCAACATTTCAATACGTTTTAATTACTGCATTCACGGCAAAATCCCAGTTTAAATCCCTAGGACATACAACATGTGGAGATCCAAGGGGCAGACTCCATCCTTTTGAAGACTTATTTAGGTTCTAAGCCATTTGAATGCATCTTTGTGGTCATAACATGAATTTAGAGAGGCTGTTTTGCTCAGGCTGTAAGGATTGGCCAATATATATAACAAAAAAGGCTACCATATATAATTCATACAATCCTCCATAAAAATGTACAGAAGGGGAAAAGCAGGACAGTACTACAGGGAACAACATCAAACAATCAGCAGAGACTCAAACAAATGATGCCCCTTTTAAGTGTGGAGGCAATCTAGGACTGAAAGACAGAGAGAGAAACTGTTGTATGACAGTTAACTGGCCACTTCATTAGGAACACCTGCTTATTCAGGCAATTATCGAAACAGCCAATCATGTAGCAGCAGCACAATGCATAAAATCATGCAGATACAGGGCAAGAGCTACAGTTAATGTTCATGGCAAACATCAGAATGGGAAAATATTTTGACCGTGCCATTATTGTTGGTGCCAGATGGGCTGGTTTGAGTATCTCAGTAAATGCTGATCTCCTGGGATTTTCACACACAACAGTCTCCAGAGTTTACACAGAATGGTGTGAAAAACAAAAAACATCCAGTGAGCTGCAGTTCTGTGGGCAGAAACGCCCAAAAGGTCAGAGGAGAATTGCCAGATTGATTTTAGCTGACAGAAAGGCTATGTTAACTACAGTAAATAACTATTATTTATAACCGTGGTAAGCAGAAAAGCATCTCAGAACGCACAACATGCTGAACCTTGCAGTTGATGGGCTACAACAACAGAAGACTATATCAGGTTACACTACACATCACCTGGTCTTTTTCCAATTTTCAGCTGTCCAGTTTTGGTGATCCTGTGCCCACTGTAGCCTCAGATTCTTGTTCTTGGCTGACAGGAGTGGAACCCGATATGGTCTTCTGCTGTCATAGCCCATCCAAGTTCATAGATATGTAGGTGTCCTGCATATTCCCAGTCAATATCTTAAAGGGTATTCAAAAGTATTACATAAGTATTTTATAAAGAAGTGCTGGAGCATTTATGAGAGAATTATATCAATTCTCATGAGGTGACATAAGAGGATTTAGGTGACTGTATTTACATGAAAGAAAGAAGATAATAATAATAATAATAATAATAATAATAATAATAATAATAATCAATATGGGTACACATTGGGTATGGTTACATCTTTCAAATTATTAGTTTGTTTTTACTAACAACACATTTATGATACTTGAAAGTTGTAGTATATAGAAATGTGCATGTAGAAATATGCATGGTACATCATAACAGTGTTAAATGCTCACCTGATTGCCACTTTAGTTTGAGAGCATTGAAATAATTAATTCAGCTTTGTAAATATGTGAAATTGTTGAAATGGTGCTTCACAGTAGTACTGAGTGCAAACATACCACCAGCACTTCAGTTAAAACATTAAATTTCATGCTCATGTAAGAAATATATGCAGTACTTCCCAAAAGACAACAGATGCTTCATTAATGTGCAGTTCATAAAAACAAAGATAGTAACTTCCAAGGTGAGGAAGAATTAACCCATAATTATAACTGAATATTTTTTTTCTCTTCTAAAATAGACAAAGCATCAGACAATAGACAAAGCAATATACTTTATAAACTCTTTTGTCGCCTGTTTTAACATTAATCTTACATAAATCCTTCATTAGGGGGCATGGTGGCTTAGTGGTTAGCATGTTTGCCTCGCACCTCTGGGTTTGGGGGCTCAATTCCTGCCTCTACCCTGTGTGTGGAGTTTGCATGTTCTCCCTGTGCTTCAGGGTTTCCTTTGGGCACTCTGGTTTCCTCAATATTGATTTATCATGTTAAAATTTACTACTTATTAACAATGTCTGCAGTAGGAAGTACTCACTGGTATGAAGTACCAGCGCTCCTATATTTTACTCTTTCAAGTAAAAGCTGTAAGTTTTTGTTTGTTTGTTTTGCCATACAGGTACTCATAATCTCCCAATACACCACTTTACCTGTGTCTAGCTGTTCTTAGCCGTGCCTAGCCATGGAATCAAATATCTAGCTGATAATAAGAGTATTCGTGGCTACCCAAACTCATTTCATTGTCTCCTGGTTTAATATAAATCAAACTTCATTACCGAGCTTGGATGCACATTGTAAAATCTGTTTGTGGACAGCCATGGGCTACATCAAATTCTTGGATGTATATGTCTAGCTAGCAATCTTACCTTTTTTGTAGGCCTGTCTTTTTTTCTCTACTAAAACATTTCTCTGCAGTCCTGCACTATAAATTTAAATAATTTGGATAATTTTAATATATTTGAATATTTTGATAGTTTAAAACATTTTAATAATTAAAAAATTGCGTTTTCTTGACTGTATCTTCTTTATTAATGTAATATCCAGTATATTTCAACCATTGGTGGTTTAGTCTCTTAATCACTGTAGAGGTTGAAAATTACCGGATGAGTTACTACAACTGTAACACATGCACCAACATTCCAAAAAGGGGAGTACCTGAATTTTGATTTTGTACATTAAGCAATGCTTATTAGCTATACCTAATAAATAAATTTTTGTTAAATAATTATAAACCCAAAAATAAATATATACTCAAATTGTCTTACATACTCATTCAGGGGAAAGCATCATATATAATTGTGTTTTCATACATCCAATTTATAGCTTGTTCTTCAAGAACTGACACTGCAATATGCTGATGATATGAATTCTGGTTTGTTTGTTGATTGCATGAAAATGCTTATAGAATTAATTAATCGAAGTTGATTTGGGCCATGTCCTCTGGATTTTTCAGTCTATTAGAGATGACTGAGTTAGCAAAGAAAGCAATACTTCCTCAAGAAAATGAGGTATGTGTATGGATACATCCTAATTTCTGAATAATGCTCTATTGTGTAGATGAGAAGTACTTGAGTGTTATAATGTCGGAGTGCAGTTTAATCAGTTTGCCTTTGAATGCGTATTTAGACATTCATAACTCTGTAGAGGCCTGAGAGAGTGAAAGGGAAAGTGCCTGTAACCACTCATTGCTGTGGATATGAATAGCTTGTGTTGCAGCCACAGCTTGGTTAGCCAGTGTCTGGGACTTATTATAGTGCTGTGTGTGTGTGTGTGTGTGTGTGTGTGTGTGTATGAGTGTGCGCGTGCATGTCTGTTATTTTAATGCTATGTCTATTTATGCCCGAGCACTAAACTTTTCTATATGCGTATGTTCAACTTTGATGCACATTTGATTGGTTAAATTCAGTGATTTTATGGCCTCAGTCTAAAGCTGAGTTTCGTCAGAGATCTTGTATAATGAAATAAGTATGGGTGTGTGCTTACACACAATTCTGTGTACTTATGTGGGACAACTTTCCTGCTACACACACTGATCATATAACAGTGTAATTCAGTGGGCAAATCCTGAGACTCACTGCTGCTCACAGACACACCGTATATCCTGGTCGTGGCTTTATTCCATGCTTTTCTGTGTGATTTAACATGATTCCACTAATGGCTAAAATGGGAATGGGGAGCGTATTCAGCCCTTGGTCCCAGCAAGGCTCTTCCCCAGCATACAAATGAACTGGCATGAATGGGATCAACACTCAGGGAAAACAAACCACCTTGACGGTCGATTAGGAAGAAAGGGCCCGCTGTGTGAGTGCTGGGGTGCCCAATAAGTCACAGACATACTGGAAAGTCAGCAGGTGTGGACCGGGACCAGTCGGGATCTCTGGTCTGGCTGAGTGTGGCAGACACGGTGGTATTAAGGGGCTATTTCGAAACAAACTGAGACAGACATGCACAGAAACTCACAAAGCACCTGGGCTGTAGAGCACAAAGCCCGCTTGCAGTGTGATGTCTTGTTAAATGGGTGGTTCTATTCAGGGTGGCTGTTTAAATGCAGAGAAATAATGCAGGAAGTGTTTTCGTTGGTAACTGCAAGATAATTGTAGAAAAAATGCTGTTAAGTTTTGCTTAACTTGAACTTTTTTTCCTCAAATTTCTTTGGAATCAAAGCCATAATCATATTCAAGATAATACGTTATAATGACAGTGTTGTAATGATGATGTGTGACTTTATTTTATTTATTTTTTTTACATTTCAGGCTACCGAAACGTTTCTGGTGAATGAAGACCCGTCCAGAGGTCCTGGGATGCCGGAATGCTTTGTTGTGTCTGATTCCTACCGGGTATGCCTCATTATTACTATTTTCCCTGTTACTGCAGTTCTTATTATCCCTATTGTTGTTATTATTGATTTGTTATTTGTGTCAGCCATAATTACAGTGACGGACAGTGCACTTTTATACTCTTGTTAATTGCGCCACAATCATAATGTCATTCACAGCTCTCCTCAGCTGCAAGCCATTACCGTCATTATTTCCACACTCACTTTCGGGGGAAAAAAAGAAACCTTACAACTCTGCCGAAGCCCTGCTCTCTCGTGGGAATGAAAATTATAACGATAATGTGCAGCGCACTTGTATAAAATGAGAAGCCCACAGTGAGAGAGGGGAGGGAATGAGAGACGAGGGGGTTCTAAAAACTACTACATACAGCCGAGAAAAAAAAAAAAACAGCGCTTAGCTTTTAAAAATTCCGCCCTGCAAGCTCATTTGGATTTACGGCAATGAGAGTAAAATAAAATGGCCATAAAAATAGAAGGATGGTATAAAGAGATGGAGGGAAGGAGGGATGGTGCTAGGAGTCTGTGGATGACTGAAAATGAGATTGTTAATGAGCTGGGAGCTGGTTTTCTGCTCTTTGTTTCTTTTTGTTTCCAGCAGGCAGCTTTTGCCAAGTTTCTCAAAGAAAATCTGGCTTGCTCCAACGTATCGAATGTCTCGGGGTGCAGAGACTAGCTGAAAACGGAGGGAAAACAGGAAAACATGATTGGTGGGAAGAATGGGAAGAGGCGGGGCATTTAAAAGCCATATTGGATATCAAGAGATAGCCGCGAGTTTGCTGACAGTCTGAGAAAATTTGTGAAAATAATTTAATCTTCCCTATTCTGATCTGTTCACTATATTACACTTTTATCACGTCTTTTATCAGTATGACAAGCCCTTTTAATGAAAACCCCTATAATGATTGGCCCATTATTCTCAGATCACCAGCTTTTTTTAGTATAGTATGCAAGACTTATTCTAACAGTTAACGTGAAGAGATTAACTGTAATTCAGTAAATGTAACACCTTGCAGATGCTGGCTGCAGCATGCACATAACTGCTGAGCAATCACAGTTTAATGCACAACAATGTGTGCGTTTTTGCCTCGTAAGAAAGATGGCTGACTGCTCCTAATCGAGGCCCGGCATATGGTTTAGCCATGTGTTAGTAAACGAGTGTTTCATTCTCTCTGACCGCTAAACATCGGGCTCATTTAGGGAGTGATGCTACATGTGCGCTCCTAAGTGTTGGGTGAAATGTAGGAAAATCTCCTTCCTTAATCTCCCTTAGCCTGGTTTTGTCTTTTGCCACAAAAATGCTTCGTTATTTACAAGTGGCAAAAGAAATAATATTCTCCCACGGTCTCTAGTGTGTTTAGAACATCTCAGGGCTTTGAGATGGTTATCCGCAATAGAACATATGCCCTATTTAGGGCCACTTATGTGCGCAATCTCAAGGGTCAAGCATGGTCACTGTTGTTGCCAGTGACCGCACACCAATACCGACTTTCAATCAAGTACACTATCTACAGCTGATGTGGTTTGACCTAACCCATGCCACACACACAACACACTCACACACCCTCTCAGTCTTTCTTCTGCCGTTGACCGACTGCTCCCTCCATCGTTCCCTCTCTCCTTTGGCTGTGTGCGGTAATTGGCCACACAGCGCTGGCTTTGCTCGTTGTTTCCCCTGCAGTGGCTTGTGGTGGTGCTGTGCAGGCAGCAGGCCTCATAAATCCCGAGGCCTCGGCTGTCAGTTCCAAACTTCAGCTCTGCTTCCCCACAATGACTTCACCCCCACTAAGCCTCCCCACCCAGGCGCAGCCTCCCCAACTTCGCTTTCTTTCCATTTTACTGCCTGTGTTAATGTGTACTGCATGGAGCAATGAGTTTAGGATTTTAGAAGCACTCACAATACTATTATTAGGTGTGTATGTCGGTGCACACCTGACATGTTTTGGGTCTTTCAACGTCTGATGAAAGTGTCTATATTACAGGTTTTTTTTCTACTATAACTTCCAAGTGTATGTATCTGTCAGGGTCATACTCTTAAATCTCATTTGCAAAGTGGGATTCTTTGCATTCTGTTTTTTCATATTGTGCATCTTGTCAACACATTTTACATTACATTTTACATTATACAACTTTCTCACATTTTACTAGCTATTATACACAGATATATATCATATAATGACCTTTTGTATATCCTTTTGTATATTTAAATTAATTCACATGGTGTATAGGTTTAAGACAGTATGGCTTACAACTGTTCTGTTATTAAGATCTATGCTTACACTCTCAAAACATGTAGCAAGAACTACTTTACCGTACTTGCATGACTCTTAACTAACTGAGAAAAACAAAAAAACAGTAATATACATCTATGTGAAATTAAATGGCAGCCCACAATATGATTGGAGCATGATTTAACACTTGACTAGATGACCAGTTTTGCTCTTTTTCTCCTTCATTTTAACACAAATGTAACACAATGTAACACGCAAGAAGTGTGTTACTAATTGACACATCATTTTTGACATCATCTTAAAGATGAAAATTGCCTCAGACGTCATTTCCCTCTATAAGGCTGGAAACAGAATTAAATAAAGAGCAGAGTTTACACATTGTATAACATCCAGATACATTAGCCTACAGGCCAATCTGTGGTTTTTTTTTTTTTTTTGGCATGCTGTAGTCTTGAGCCATGGTTTTATTCTTTATTTATTTATTCATTTATTTCCCCCCTTTTGTTACAGTAGTTGAAATCACAAACTGTCCTTATCAAAGATATTGCATTTATTTTTGAGTTTGTATAGCTATTATCCTATTTGCCTGGTCACTTGAATTGAATGGGTTTAAACCGAACCTCAATAACTCAAACATGTAGAATGCAATAATATCAACTTGACTCAAATGACAATTAAAAAAAAAAAAAAAAAAAAAATTTGTTCTGTGAGTGGAATAAAACGTTCAGGAACCCCTCAAAACCCTCAGTACCTCCAACAAACACCCAGAATATGACTGTACACATTTAAATAAAGAGCCTAATATTTGAATAGTTGGATTATTTTTGTACTGAGGAGTCTGTGGGATTAGAGTTAAAGGGCTTGAGAACTTCTGATCTAGAGGTAGATTAGTGAACTCGGGTGAGGCTGGTTAACAACTCGTGCTCATAGCATTTGAACAAAAGCTGCAGTAAGGTATCTTTATCAAGTCACTTCAGCTCCAATACGACGTTGATTTAACCGTTTGCTGTTGTGTACTCAGGGAAATCATGGGGGAGAGAGAGAAAGAGAGAGAGAGAGAGTGAGAAGGAGAGAGAAGGAGAAAGGAAGTCAAAGGAGGGAGGGAAGGAGGGAGGGAGGGAAGGAGGGAGAGGAAAAAGTTCCCTCTCTTCCAAACTTTAGAGTGAGTGTGTGTGTGAGTGTGTGTGTGTGTGTGTGTGCGCGCGCGCGCGCGGGTGTGTGTGTGTGTGTGCGTGTGCATGGTGCCTGTGTGTGTGTGTGTGTGTGTAGCTTTCACTTTGAGTCGCCTAGGCGGGGTTTTTAGCAGTGCGGCGTGGAGGGAGCGAGGCAGCGCGGCGAACTTGCAATGCAGCGACCGCGGCCGACTGCCTTCCATCTGCAATAAGCTCCGCGAATTCACTCTCTAACGCAATAACCATGTACTCCCCGTACTGCTTAACACAGGTAAACACCATGCTCACTGTTGTTTTTTTTATCTGTCTGGCTTTCTGTTGATCTTTTTTTATTTTTCTGCCCTCCCCTCCTGTGTCTCCCCTTCGTACCTTGTGCGACTGGGTTATTCTTCGTGATTATGGCGCTCGAGCTCGGGTGTCGGTGTGCACTGACTCGGTTCAACTGACTCGCTTCTTTTCCACTTCTAACACTTTAATAAGTTTCGGGAGGCGTTTCGCTGTAACGTGCCTGGGAGAGAAAATGGCGCGTCGCTCGATTCTGTTTCATATTTTTAAAAAAAGGAGGGAGAAGAGGATGAGGAAGAGTGAGAGTACAACCAGGCTTTAAAGTTACAGCTCATTTTTGGGGGGTTTAACTTCAGCAAAAAGTGTGTAATGAGTAAAACGCAAGGCTTTAGCAGATCTCAGATCAGTCTGGGATCGAATGTGCTGGATTGTCAGTCTCTTAGATAACTAACTCATTGCTGTATTTTTTTTTTTTTTTTTTGGACAAGCCAAAGGTCACTGTCACTGTCGCTCGGTAACCGGGAAAGTCTGACAGCTTTTTTTTTTTTATTGGCACACAAAATAATGAATGGTGCATTGCATTTCAGTGATTGAAAAGTTTTGTTTATGACTTGTAATGACTAGCTATTGTTTTATGCAAATACAAAATGAATGAACTGTTACATGCTTCCATGCATTCACTTAATATCATAATTTTTAAATCAGGTTTTGGAAGAAATTTAAATGCATCTGTACACAGAAAGAAAGAATTCTATGGTTTGAGCTGGAAAAATGTGGGATCCATCTCTGTTACATATACAAATATATGATATGTAGTCTATGCACGAACAACTGTGCTCTTTATTCTGATTACTCTTATATGGTGCCAAGTTCTTTCTAACTGCTTATTTTATTTATGACTTTGAATATTTTGATGTGTGTAGCTAAAATGTGAAGCGGTGCAAGTTCTTGAGCTTACCCCAAGACACGCACAGTGTTTTATTTTTACTTTTCGCAATTAATGCATTTGATTTCTATGAAAGGAAATTAATCCATACGCACAAGGTATAAAAGATACGCTGCAATTATTGTTGATGATAAGCACTTGTTCATAGACAAAACGTTTTAAGGTATATATATATATAGATATTATTATTTTTAACAACTAATTTTTTAATTCTTCTCACAGGTCTAGTCAATGGACTGGGCTTCTTCTTCAGCCCTGTCATTTAATACCATTTTGCACTTATTGTTTAACTTATCATTAGTTATTACATAGTCTAGTAATTTATTACAGTTTATTGTTTTGTATTCAAGTAGCATTACACAAAATTATCTGAAAACTAGAAGATATTTATTATTGCAGCAGATTAACATCAGATTATTAACGATGCTTTCCGCTCTCCATTCAAATACTGCCAAAATGTAATTTCCTTTTCTTCAAAAAATGCAGCATAGATGTACTTTCCCTCCCTTTTTTTAAAAAAAAAATATAGACACAAAATTGTATTTTAGTATGCTTGAAGTGTACAGAATGGTCTTAGAGTTATGACTGTGAATTTTCGAGGCAAGTGTGTGTAGGGCAGACAGCTGAGGTTTACACGTGGACAGACCACAAACTGTCTGTTTTCCTGAGAAATGCCACAGTTATCCAAATACCTCCATGTAACGTCTTCTTTTCTGTCAAGCAGAAAGCGAGCGCTCTCCTTCATCAACTTTTATAAACACTTTTATACACTTTGTCTGGGTTTAGACCTGAAATAACAGAGTCACCGTGCTTGGGTTTTTCCTGCCTAACTCAAGTGGTTGTACTTGTATTTAACTGTTCTGCTTGCATTTATCAGAGCTGCTGCATTTTTTTTTACTGCACAGCATGTGGGACAAATTGCTGCATTTCGGCACATGCACAACAGTTTTATGAAGATTTACTGCACAAATTTAGGTCATTTTTAGGGATGGTGGTTTATTCCTGCAACGACGGACCGTTGCGTCCATATGATGTGTAATTTATTCCTGATTTTACAGTGGTTTTATTAAAACAGTTTTGCTCACATGCCTCTGTTGCCAGTTCATTTGGTTAGCAGGCTGTGGTCTGTTTTCTATTTCCAAAACTTATAACAATAGTTAGCATACCAATTGAGTGAAACAGTGTAATTCAGCAGTGAATAATTCCTTTTTTTATGGCCACGATCAGCTGAAACGGGTAATAGGTGCACTTGCAGTTAGAGGTAACTGCACAGAGTCTCAGTGTTTAATCAGAGGTGCATCAGAGGTAAATAAGAGGAAAATTAAGGTCATATACATTTGTTCCATCGCACGTTTATTCAGACGAACTGTGCACAGGCTGGACATTTAGCACACGTTTCGTTTTGGGAGTTTTTCTAGCTTGGGTTTTGTTTCTGTAAGCGGATCAGGGCAGATTTATCTCCTGTGCCTGAAATCCACATATTTACCAGCTTATGTTTCATTGAACCCTTAAGTTCCTCTGCTCCAGGTGAAGCGGCATTAGTGAGTGAAATCAAACTGGAAAAATAAATATACAATATTATAACATTACCAAATGGCCTCCAGCTTCTCCTGGCATGGATCAAGACTTTTTTTCTTTTCTTTTCTAAAGGATGTAGAGAGAACTGCTGTGCATGCATTTTTTATTTTTTTTTTTTGTATTTCTTTCTCCCCTTGCTCCTTTAACATTTAGTAGCCTTGAGGTTTTCTCAGTGTAATGTAAACCAGCTTTATGTAAAGGCTCTTGATTTAATAAATGTCCATCATTAGCACTACTCATCATCATTATAGTGTAACGCGGCTATGCTGCAGTCTGAAGGCATTATAGAGCGCGCGCTCTTTCCATTAATTATATACAGTAATTGATAACAGAGGCGGCGGCCAAACGCGCACGTGCTGCACACACGCACTTCTGAAGGCATCCTAAGCGAGAAAGAATTTTGGAGTGGCACTAAACTTTTCTTCAGTGTGTGTGCGTGTGTGCATGTGTGTGTGTGTGTGTGTGTGCACGCTTTCCCCCCCCCACCCCTGCAGAAGCGCTCGCGACTGTGCGGCTCTGCTTGTGGACTTTTTCAGAGGCTTTGCGTTTTGCGTGTTTGCTTAACAATAAAAAAAATCGGATCTGTAATAAAGCCAGAGATGACCGGGTGTAAACAGTGGAGTGAATAATGGGGCCGGGATAAAAGCTTTTCTGGACTACAGTGCGGTCAGGATTGCGGGGGATCTGCGCATGATGGAGATTAGGAAATGCCAAAATTCAGATGCATGCACTTGAGTGGTTAGAGGCGAGATGAACTTCCGTCTGCGGTGCTGGAAGATATCTGAATAATAAGAATTAAAAAAAAAAAAAAAATGCAATCAGGGTATACAAAAGATCCACTGTTGCTACAGCGTAGAGCATACTTCTCATTTTAATCTCCCGTTTATTTCCAGGAATTTTGCAGAAGTCTTTTCAATAATCTCCTATTAAACAATTATACTTAATATATAAATAAGAGAGATCAGTATATTTCTATTATGCATTAATTAAACGTCTATTGGCTCCTTCATCCTTCTTTCAAACATAAGTAAATAAATAAATAAATAAAGTAAAAAAAAAATTGTGCATTCACATCTTTCCAGTGTATAATAGCTTGGCATTTGCTTTGGTTTTAAACAAGGTTGCTCTGCAAAGGAAATTAGTCATATTCTCATTTCTCAGTTCATTAATACCATTAATATTATATTATAATTATTAATATTAACACTATCAGTGCTTGACTTTGTTATTACATTTCTTTTTTTTTTGCATAGGTTGTATTTTAAGGTCTTTCTAATAATTAGTATAATTTCTCTAGTTGTATATGTAGGAATTTGGCTAACAAACTCATAAATAGGATACTGACCTAAGCAACAGGTCAGCCTACATAGGTCACATGTTTTTAATCTGGATTAGTACAATTGTTGCATAATGCAATTAATACATAATATATAATATTATATAAAACTCTTGTTGGCTATTTTGCTGTTTTTTTTTTCAGTTTTCTTGCAGTTGTGCACATTATTTTCACTGTAATTTTAAGCAAATCTTTTTTTACTCCAATAAAATGAGCCTCAGTTAGAATTTTTTTTTTTTTTGCTACTGTGAAGTGTTTAAGTGCTGAGAAGATGGCCATGTCAGATGAGATTTACACCACAAAAATAAAATTAGGCTTCAGGAGTCTCAGGAACATCTCTCGTAAAGGCCTACTAATTACTCGTACAAACTTTTACAGCTGTCTCGGCTTGAAATTATTAGACCACAGTTGTCCAACTCTGATGCCATTTAAGTTGTTTTAAAAGGGCGCACCCTGCTAATGTTCCTGTTCAAAAGAAAGTTCTGTAATTAGTATCACTAAGGCTATGACACATTGTAAACATTCCCACTAAGGAAGAACTTAAATTACAGTATTGGTCTAATTAAAATAATAATTTACAGTTATTGTGTCCTGTAAGGTTCTACATATGATACCTTGCAATTTTGCAATTGCTGTTTAGCCTGTGATTCAGTATTGATCAGTGCAGAATGATTTATAGAGTCATTTAGTCAGTACCTGGAAGAAATGTTGGCCGATGCACGATAAACTGCGCTTAAATGGATATTCTTGACTGTGGTCATCCAACTCCTATAGACTTCCTCTGAAAACTACATTTAGTCACATTTGCCGAGGTGACTGTTAAATCAATCTCCAGCTTCCCTGCTCGCTCTCTCTCTCGCTTCCCAGGCCTGGAAAATGATTTGAAACAGCTGTTCAGGGGATTAAAATCTGATGAAACCACGGTCTGAACAAACAGAATTGTTGGACATTTTCGAATTAAAGTCACAATCACATACACACACATTCAGCACTGTTCACTTGTAAATTCACAAATATTGCTATACATCGCACTTATTCACTCATTCGCTGCTTTTTAGTTCTTCTGCATACAGGCACAATGGCAAAGCAGCGGACCAGTGCCTTAATGCAGGTTAGGCCCGTGTGGCGTTATCACAGTATTGGTCAGCATTGCAGTTTGCTAGTTTTTTTACTGGAACAACAATTTACATTTGATCTTTTTTTTTTCTCAGCAACTCAGTAGAACCTGTCGACTGATTAGTACATTGGTAGCAAATTTTGAACAGAAAGAGAACCACACATTTTACATAAGGAATATATAAGGTTTTGTGCTGGAACAACAACAACAACAACAACAACAATAGTAATAATAATAATAATAGTAATAATAATAATACTGCACTCTGTTCCATAACCATTTTTTTTCTCAAATACAATGTAAAACTGATTAAAAAACGGAAATCTACCAATATTGTCCTGTTTACCAAAAGCACACAGCATTATGATTTTATGTGAATTGCAGACAGGTATTGTGATTGGACTTGAGCAGAAATTGGCAGTACTAAGTTAGGCTCATTGCTGTAAAGGGACTAATGGATGGCTATAATGGCAGTGGTGCAACAGGACACTGTGTTCCTTTTACTTATTCATCCCTCTCGAGCCCCCGTTGTCTTCTACACCCAATGGCTTCTCCTCCTGCTCGCTTTATGCAGATTATTAACAGCAACATCTGAGGTATTCTGGTGCTCCTGGTCTTGAAATTGACTAGCTATTTATAAAGATGGCTCTTAATTTGCATCACTTCATTCAAATAAATCATTAACTTGATTTAGTTGCTCTTAGTACTGTCAATAAACTGCTCGAGGACACTTTTAAATGTACCTATCTAAATGGACATTTACAGAGAGCAATACAAGGTTTTATTTTTATTGGGTAATAAATCCTAAAGACCTTTTGTTGTTTTGCTATCACTGTGCTGGTTGCAGGAACTGTGTGGCCTGAATTTGGCTGAATGGTGTTGGCTGAAGGGAATTAAAGATCAGGATTAAAGACTATTTAGTGTTTTTCTCTCAAGCTGTATGCAGAGAGGCCGAATCGATCGCTTCTTATTCGCTATCTGCACAGCTGTCCCAGTATCCGTGGAGAATGGATTCCTGCTGCTATTGCCATGGGAGTCTCCAGCCAAGAAGAATAGGAGGATATCCAGTGTGTGTGTGTGTGTGTGTGTGTGTGTGTGTGTGTGCGTGTTTGTGTGTGTGTGTGTGTGTGAGTGAGTGTGTGTATCCTCCTCCCTTCCCCTTCGCTCATGTCACTCCTGGCACGGATTAGGCCTTGGCAGAGCCCTGGCAGTGCCCGTAGCTCCACTGCGGCTCTGCGGTTGCTGATATGTTGTGCTGTTGCCATGGTTATGGAACACACACTCGAACACAAGCGCAAATTACATAATTGAGGCTGCATATACATAAGCCACAGAACGTATTTTTTCCCTCTTTTTTGGATGGAAAGCAAGTAAACGATCAGAGCTGATCAGAACCAAGATCTGTGGGAAAACAGTGAAGGCCTCTTGTAATGGCGCAGACCAAATGGCGTCTCGTTGCATCTGTTTGATAAAATGGTAAGGGCCTTCGGTAACGTCAGACGAGGCCTCGTACCATGTATTTAATCTGATTAGCCATCAGTATAAATGCTACAAGGTCTTTTGGCCTGTTTTTGATGCTTTTTGACTGTTTGGTCTGGTTTGTTAGTTTTCTTCGTTGAGTGAAGAGGATCTCTGAGTCGGAGGGTGTGGACATTTACACCGGGTGGCTATGCCAGGCTTGGCGTTGCTTTGGCGGAGCATCACGGTGTTGCTAGGCAGTTTTTCCTGCTCTGGCTTCCTGCTTCATTGGTTCTGTCTTTGTCTGTGTAGATCGGTTTGTACACTTTACTAGCCAAAACTGTATACTCAACACGGTCTGCGAACGGATTCATGGGTTGTTTGGAACAGGAAGGAAACCTGTTTACAAGGAAAGGTACAGTTTGTACCTTTTCTTATGAGAGTATGCATGAATTTGTTGGCAGTAATAGATGTAGTCACTGTAAATACTTGATGTATATCTGAAATGGAACGATCCTAATATAGCTTTATCACAGTCAGTGACCCAGTGTAAGTGTAAAATCTGAAAAATCTCGCACTTTTTCCCTCTTCATCATAATAAAACTGACTTATTTAGAACTGTCTACCCTCATGCATAATGCATTTGCACGCACACACACACACACACACACACACACACTTGTGCACACTCTCACCTCTCACACCTGCACACACTTAAGCACATGGGACGCAGGTGTGCATTCTTGACTCATCTGTGTCAATCTGGTGGCGATTGGAGACATCACACCTCCCCACACAGTGCTGTGTGGGGAGGTGTGTATGAGAGAATTTTACTGAAAGACAGCGGTAATATTGCCAGCATGCCACGTGTGCTTTGGCCTCAGCTGACTCTTAACCCTTACGACGAATCACTCTGACCCATGCAACCTGTCTTCATGTCCAAGTGTATTGAATTAGCACGTTTTCCCAATGCCCATGCCTGCATCCATAATTAGGTATCTGCACCAGCATAGTAACATCAAAGCACTTCACTTGAGCAAGTGATTGGTTGTTGCCACAGATGACACAAGATCCGATTGGTTAGTCCATCTTTAAAGCTGGTGTACTTATTATGTATGTATCCGGTTTTCACACGTTTTGTAAATAGCGATGAATGTGTGAGTGTTTTGTCTATATTCATGAGGTGATATAACTTTAGAGTTAGCTAAGAACAGTAATGAGTGCTGTGGACTCTCAGAAGCAAATCTCAGTACGCATTATTAAGCCAGAAAACCTCGGTGACCATGACAGGAAGTTGTATATTTTTATTTTTCACTCTAAAGTGTTTATCCAGATATCCAGTGAGAGCCACAGAGAGCGAGAGAGGAAGAAAGAGTGAGTGTGTGGGGTGTCAGACAGTTTAGGAACTAAACACACTACAGGAAGAGTTTTTTTTCTGTCTTGGAGCATACGCTGACATAGTGCGTTCTGCCAGTATAACTGTTTTACAGTGCTTTTTGAAAACAGAACGACAACACGGGTCAATAATCTACGAGTTTTTCATATGATTTCTGGTGGTATGGCCTGGCCTCATGGTGATATGCCTACGTTATAGACAAGAAAACATAGCCTCTTCTCTCATCTTTACCTTTTCTCTTTTTCTTCGTGCAAGCAGGAAGTTGGTCCAGAGCCAGCGGTGGAAATCTATACTCTGTTGCATAATATAGCATATCTTTACCTAACATGAACCTAGCGGAGACTCGGCAGCTGTGAGCAAACAGCGAGAGAGAGAGGGCGAGAGAGAGAGAGAGAGAGAGAGAGAGAACAAGGGAGGGTGTGTGTGTGTGTGTGTGTGTGTGTGTCTTTGAGGGAGAGAGATTCCTGTGAGTGTTTGCTGGCTATGGTTTCAGGCCACAGGCTGTAGGCCTTTTTCAGACAGGCCCAGTGTAGTGTGACACATTGCAGGGCAGAGATCGCTTTCTGTCTCTTACTGTCCAAGAGTTCAGCAGCTGGGACACACATTCTCATTTTCAGCAATTATATGCAATAAAATAGACAGAGATGCACATATTTCTCTTTTATTAATAAAAAGTGACATATTAGTCTTTCCCACAGATTTACATATATATATATATATATATATATATATATATATATATATATATATATATATATATATATATATATATATATATATATATACACACACACACACAGTCATGCCCGGAAGTATTTGGACAATGACAGAGTTTTTGTGATTTTGCCTTTATACACCACCACAATGGATTTGAAATAAAACAATCAAGATGTGATTGAAGTGTAGACTTTCAGCTTTATTTTAAGAGGTTCCACAAAAATATGGCATTTACCATTTAGGAATTACAGCCATTTTCAACAAAGTACCTCCATTTTCAGGGGCTCAAGGGTATTTGGACAAAGTGACATAATTGTAAATATAACCATAATTTTAATACTTGGATGAAAATCCTTTGCAGTCAATGACTGCCTGAAGTCTGGAGTCCATGTTCTCAAAACTCAAATTCTGAGTTTCCTCCCTGGAGATGCTTTGCCAGGCCTTATATATACCTAACTGTATATATATAATTATGAAGGATTTGGTTGGGGGACTGACACAGGGCTGGGCTTACATTTATTAGCATTTATTAGCTAGTCCACTGGATAAGTGAAAGCTCCAGTGTGCTGCTGATTCCTAAGTTTTTGTTGGTTATTTGCATTCATACAGATTAAGGTTAAGGAAACGAGAGAGTGTATGAGTTACTGGGAGGGGACAGTTAGAGACTTCGTTCTCTGCTGATAAATTTTCTAATGTAGCCTAGCACATCATGTTTGCGACCTCAACAAAAAGTTATCAAGTCATGGGTGAACATTTCATCTGTGAACTGCGGTGTTCCCTCCTCACAAAATATTGTTTGAGACTGGCTAGCTTTTTTTATTTTCTCTTGATGTGGTTAAATGCAAGGTGATGTACTAGGAGAGTTACATGACAGCTTTGTGCTTCACTTTATTTTGCTCAATTTCGTCAGTGCTTCCACAAACCTGTGTGTTCCTGACTCGGAAAAGTCATTACGTCATCTGTGCACGCTAATTATTCCGCCTGCTGAAAATCGTTCTACTGTCAACCAGATTTTGCCTCAGCCGATGTGTGTATCGCAGCAGGAGGCATTTAAACCTAGAATTTTTTTTTTTTGCAAAAGTCAATAAGCAGTATGTTGTTTGTCCTTTCTCCAGTTATTGAACCTACAAACTACCAATAAAAACTAATAGCGCAGACATGAAATCTTGTCCCGGACCCCCTTGATACTGATTTGTCCATCCCTGTGACAGTACAAATGTTTATTTACATTTCCTCTCATTAGTGACTGCAACTGTCATTTCAAATCAAATTAATATTTCCGTAATAATTATGGGGGTTGCTATTTCTGTGTTTGTAATTAAACTTACAGTGTTCTGTACAATTCTTGGAAATGTGACTGATCCAGATTACTTCAGTCAAAGATTTGTGCCAAATAAATAACTATTTCCTCTGATTGTATTTTTAATAAGGTTAATCTAGCACAATGAAAACAGATAAGAGACGGAACTGCCTTACAGCACATGGATGCAAACTGTCTCACATTCTTGATGTAGTCTTGGGAAGATTCTAAAATAAGCATGTTGCAGTTGAAAAAAACACGTCTCTTATGAAAGAGTAAAGTAGAAGCAAAACTGCAGATTTATCAGTAACACTATTTCAGTGTTTTTAGCTCCCAATTAAGAGGAGAGCAAGCTGCATGCGCCTCCTCAATAACGAAGCTCAGTTAAGGGGCGTTCAAATTGCTACCCCATATCACTGACAACATGAAAAATAGTATATTTAATTAACTTTTTCTATCAGTCGCATTCTGATGCCTGAAAATGTGCTGCTGTGACTACATTAAGATGGTGCAATGAGTTCGGGTATCTCTCTGTGTGGAGTTTTGCATATTCTTCTCATGTTCTCTGGTTTCCTTCCACCTCCTAAAAACATGCCAGTAGGTGGACTAGGAACTCTAAATTACCTCTAGGTGTGAATGTGTGTGTGTGTGGGATAAGCTCTGGACCCGCCACAACCCAGACCAGGATAATGTGACCACTGAGATGATTGAATGAATGAATCAGTGAATGAATGAATGAATTTGATGACCCCTTCACCCATTTTGTTTTAAAATGTCAGTGAAAGAAAGGAAGGAAAGTAGTACTGTCTAGGTTTTTCAGTGTTCTCCACAGAACATTTCTAAAATAGCATTGCAGAGCCTACACACACAGCGTAGTAATGCGGAGTGACATTTATTATGTGCAAAAATGTCCAAATAAGAAACAGCCTATTTTGTCCAAAACAAGCCATAACCTGTCTGTTCTTATATTTTCTCATATTTGTTTTTGCAAGTCGACACTTTTTAATTTCCTAGCCTTTCTGTAAGTAGGAGGCACACCAGCAGAGGTCACTGAGTCAGACTGGTGTCTCGAAGTAATTTTTTTAATTCAGCCAAAGGTTTTAACCCCCAGCTAACGTATAGAATCGACATGGAAAAGTACATGATTTATTCAAATTGAAGTTGAAGTCACATCCTCTGTGTTGCCTCGTGCTCAGAAAAGTGCAGAGAACGTGGCTGCAGGAAGCAGCTGGGTGTGTGTTTGTCCTTAGGTTTACATGCCAGGACAGTAATGCTAATTTAAGACTCCTCCAGGCTCTCCCTCGTTGGTACTGACAGCAAATTTTGAGACAGAGTGGATTTCTTACAGCTCATTGAGCAGATGAGTCTGTAGCCGTCGGTGAATAAATAGGGCCACGGAATCATTTATGCAGATTTGTTATTAGTTGGATTGTAAAACTTTGCCTCTTCCTCACCTTTCTTTCAGTTTAGCGTCTTTTTCAGCCATGCACTCTTTTTCTGTGCTTCTGTCTCTCACTCCTTAGTCCAGCTGCAGAGGGCCTGACGTGCCAGATGAATATGTCTCGAATAGGAGCCATATGTGAGCTGAGAAAACGCACACAGCACAGAAACAAGTGGGCTTTCATAGAGCCACTTTCAAACCTCAACCAGGAGAGCAAGTGTAGTGGGGACTGCTAGCTTCAAAACCTAGCCTTCTCCAGCCCTGCGTAAAGAAATGTAAAGAAACAGGACTGTCTTCTTTAATCAGTTTATCCATTCAAAATATGTATATAAAAACATATTCTTCACTGGAGCTGCTGGGTTGTTGAAATCGGTCCCCTTTTTGCAACAATTGCCTTTTTTTCTTTTTACAATCATTTGTCTTGTGTTCCACATTTAATATCTGCTGATATATATATTAAGGGGATCTATTTGCAGAAGGATTTTTTTTTCTGCAAAGCTATTTGTATTCTCCTCTTTCTTTGCCCTGGAAGCAGCATGTGATTAAAACAGCCGATACAGGCGTATTATATTTCCCTCAAGACTGTGAGGAATGTGAATGTATCATAACCATATTACACCAGTTAGGAGACACTCACTGTGCCAAGATCAGGGCGATGTAGATATGTAGGCACAATTGAGACTCTCAGCCTGCCCTCTCTTCTCTCTCCCTTAGCTGAATCAAGAAGCGGTGGCTATGTCCAGAAAAAAGAGATGCCTCCTGCCTTAAAATACATTTGTTGTGAGTGAGGCATGTCGCTAGTGGGACTTTGGCTGGTACAATCCCTCCACTGTTAAAACAATGATGTGGTTGTGCTCCATAACCCAATTACGTCTCTCCAGAGCAAGAGAGAGAAAGAGAGAGAGAGAGAAAGAGAGAGAGAGACACTCTCTTAGTAAATCCCATAGTTTCCAATCCTGATCTGAGAGCTTAAAGTAAAAGACCGTATTCATTTCCTTTCTGCAATGCTGCCCACCAAACCTGTGCTTCATGCCACAGAACTATATAATTGCAGCATGAAAATACAAATGCGCAGAGGTTCTGGAAAAAAAGTATATACTGATCTTTTTCCAATCTTTAGCCGTCCAGTTTTGGTGAGCCTGTTCCCACTGTAGCCTCAGGTTCCTGTTCTTGGCTGACACCTGTGGAACCGGATGTGGTCTTCTGCTGTTGTAGCCTATCCACCATCTGCCTCTGACGTATTGTGCATTCTGAGATGCTTTTCTGCTCACCATAGTTGTAAAGAGTGGTTATTTGAGTTACTGTAGTCTTGTCGGCTTGAACCAGTCAGACCATTGTCCTTGCATTGTTCTGTGTAAACTGTAGACTTGTGTGTGAAGATCCCAGGAGATCAGCAGTTTCTAAAATACTCAAACCAGCCTGTCCTGCACCAACAGCCACGATATGGTCAAAGTTCCTGAGGTTACATTTTTTTTCCACCATTCCGATGTTTGATGTGACCAGTGACTGAAGCTGTGCTCTGCTGTTACATGATTGGCTGATCGGATAATTGCATGAAAAAGCAAGGGTACAGGTGTTCCTATTAAAGTGGCAGATGAGTGTATATGTACAGAGAGACAGAGAGAAGCACTTGTTTGGAATGGCAGGTTGAAGTACAGCGTGTTTGTCGTGTTTGTGGCATTTGGAGCTTTAATTCTGTGTACTTTTCCATTTATTAAATTTTCGTGTAAAATGAACACCCCCTGCTAATGCTTTTGGGGGCCTCCAACTGCCAAATTGGGCCCTGTTGAGAACGGGGCGTGTCTCTGTGCTTCCCTCCAGCCAATGAAGTCTTTCAGCTTGAAGCCATCTCATTCGCATGCTGTGTCCCCACTGGCTACGGGTGTCTAAGTATCGCCATGGGGACAGTTCAGACCCCGGATTGGCTGTTGCCATGTTTTTGTTTACCCCTCCTGCTGCTGTCTGTCGTCAGCTCTCTGGTTTCCTGGTGCTGGGAGGTCACAGCATCTTTATTAATTCAACATGAGGAAGTTTGCTCAGGAAGAGGGGAAAGGGATGTGGGCAGTCATATTTACCGATAGGAAAAGGGTGTACGAGAGGACTGCGCACGTCAGACACCTTTAAATATTCTAGTGTTGAGCAGGAATATTTTTGCTTAGCCTGGGTAACTTTAGTAGACACATGTTTGTATCAAGTTAAAAGTTCTTCTCTGATAAACTGCATTTCTGTTCACGATCCACAACAGTGTTATGACAAAATGACTGGAATAGAGGCTAATTTTAGATGGATTTATTAAATAGACTTCTAACAATGAAGTACAGTGTTGGAGTTAAAACAATGTCAACATTTAAGCTTCATCTCTACCTGTGATTGCAAGTGAAGATATCTTGAATAAAGGAAAAGTTATCTAATATTTCTCATTATGAGATTATTATATAAAAAAATGCAAGACCATTAAGCCTATCTGTACACATATTTACTGATTTCAAGCATAAATTGTCTTATTCTATTGGCAGATAATTTTGCTTCTCCTAGATAAACACTTGAAAAAGCAAAAGTATCTGTTTATAGGCTTGAAACGAGTAAAAATAAGTAGAAATAGGCTTAATAATCTTATATTTGTTTAAAAACAATCTAATAAGGAGAACTGTTAGTTGACTTTGCCCATATTTAAGATATTTTTTGCAGTGTAGAGAGATTGATGCACCAGCGCTTTAGTCCTTTAGTCTGTCCAGGTCTCTCGCCTCCTCATCTGTACACTCTGACTCAAGTAGGTAAAGGTGTAAATACTGCCGTCAGCACCATTGTGGAACAGCGTTGTTATAGCCAGCTGAGGTGCTTTCTGGAACCTTCAGCGCTTGCTGTCTCCACAACTTCTACCTTTGATTTCTCATTAATATGGTGTTGTAGGTTGCTGAAAAATGGTGAGTGAAAAAAAGAAACTCTTGCTTTTTTTTGTTTTTAGGAGCTAACAGTGAAACCTGACTATTATCACTTATGTTTAAATGCCATTGTGAATTATGAAATATGACGTCAGCCCGATAAACCACTATCTTCTTATGGGAATAACAAAAACGCAACACCAGCTAAAAATTAGCACTTCCCAAATATTTCAGTATAAACATATTTCAGGGTGGAGTTTTCCATTAGGTTTTCACTCTTTCATGTTAATTCAGGCACAGAAATAGTCGTCAGTAAGTCTTTCCCCTGCAGAATTGTGGGTCGCCCCAGAGATGACGCTGACCCCTATAGGTCTGGGCCGTGGTGCACAGAGTGCCTTTTAAGTCTCTCTCTCTCTCTCTCTCTCTCTCTCTGTATCTCACTCTGTCTTTCTCTGTTGCCAAGGCCAAGTCTGGACACACCTGTAGGCTCTTTACATTTGTGTCTCTTTCCTTGCTCCTCAATGACACCCTATCCAAGGGAAGACATTCGCAGACCTGACAGCCTGATATCTAAGGGTTTTTAGTAGGGCATGACAATGTAGGGAATGAAAAAAGAGAATGAAAGACAAGAAGAAGAGTGACTAAGAAAAGCAAGAGAGCGAGCGTGAGGATAAAGAGGATCAGTAATGGTGGTGAGTGCTTGGGGATGGTGATGAAGAGTGACAAGAAGAACAAGAGAAAGAGGTGCAAGAAGAACAAGAGAAAGAAAGCGCGAGAGAGGAGGAGACAGGCAGGGTTGTGAGTTTGGGGCCGGCGCTAAAGCATTTGCATAAAGGGCAGGGCAGAGTGCCCAGCGGTGGAAAGGGTTGGCACCGCGCCTCACAGACTGGCAGAGGGGGCCGACTGAAGAGAGAAAAATAGTAGAGCAGGAGAATGACAGAGAAGCAGTGAGGAGGAGGAGGGGGGATTTAGTCAATAGTACTTCCCTTGTTCTGCGAGAGGAGGGCCCGGCTGCGTTGGCACTGGCGATGGGGAAATCTCTTGTTTGTGTGCTAGATTGCCCCTTTATTTCTTTGATTGCGGAGCATTCAGCGTTCGGCAAATGCCCTGTTTGTGTGAACCTGCGTGGTCCCACAGTTTAGGAGTTTAGCACTACGACACTGTTGTCATGCAATCAGCATGGTCTCACACTTTTTTGACATTTGTAACAATTTGTATGGCTCAATTTTTTAAAAAATTAATTATGATGGGTATGATGGTTAGGGTTGGGGTGTGGTTAACACTTGCACATTTTCAAATTCATTCAAACTCAATCCAACAGTTTGATTTGATATGTGTTTCTCATTAAATCTGATCCCATGCAGTACACTATTGCCCCGTTTCACTACTGTTTTAACATTCACCTCACCTTTGCCATTTCATGTAATTCCATTACTTTATTAGCTCAAGTATTGTTTGTTAGATGACCCAATAGAGGGGCAACAGATCGAGCCAGTAGAAATGTAGACTCCAGGAGAGGAGAGCTTGCTGAGAAATTTTTGTGACCTGACACAATTCCATTTTTCAATCTATAAAAAAATACTTTGAAATAATTAATATTGTAAAACATTTGATTTTCTACATGTGCACCAAGGAAATAGCTTTTATAGCATAAAATAGCTAATTTTATGCTTATGCTCACTAACAAGGGCGGCGTATTCCTATTTCAGATTCCGCTCCACTCCTTCTCTTGTTCAGCAAGAGGCCACTTCCAAGTTGTGACGGGATGTCAAAGAGGGCATCTTAAAAACAGTACTGAAAGGGGGAATATGTTTTTTACTTCTTTTCGTCTTTGCATCTGCTAATCCCAGCTTCTCCCAGCATACAGTCAGCTGTAAGGGTCCTTGCAGCTGTAAGGTCCTGAACACTGTCTTGCTCCTTCTCTCCACCTTTCTTCAGGTATTTTGAGGTCAGACTGATACCATATACTCAGACTGGAGCTCACTTCTGCAGCTAATCAATTTGGAGAAGCTTCTTGTTACTTATGAAAAGCACTTACTCCTTCAGTTACAGGCTGGACGTGCTAGTACATTACTCGTCATTTGAAGCGGTCATTATTCTACACCAAATCCAGGGCATGATTGGTTAAGGTTAGAAGGTCTAAGAGCAGTTTATACATGATGTGGACTGCCCTTTGTCCATTCAAAGCCAGAGTGCTGCAAGCGTGGAATAGTCAGATGATGTCAGAGCTCGGCTGACTGAAAGGAACACTGGTGGTCAGTGTCATAGGAGCCTAGTCTATTTGTTTGATGTGATACTTTGTTTGTTCCCCCGACCAGCATGGCTTCTTCTTTTTTTAACATTATATGGATCCAGCATTCATAACAAAGACCCCTTTGTGTGCATTCAAAGTGTTGCGTTTTTTTAGCATTTTTTTTTTCCAGGCATGTCAAAGTAGCATGTTCATGCGTGAATAAAAACCCACGATTTGTGCCGACATGCTGAGCTAATTGCGTTTTCAAAGGTTTTCTCTCCTCACCAGCGTTCTCTATAGGCCTGACAATGCTAAGCCTCGGCTTGAATCTCAATGAACACGAAAATCAGAGTGGTGCCAGCCGCGCGCATCGGCCCATGCAGATAACTTTGTGGTATGTTGAAATCAGACCCAAGTTAAGTAGGCTCGAGATTTCAGATAATGCTACAATAACAATGCTATCGGCACATCAAAGCAACTCGACCAGAAGAGGAATAATAAACAGCCAGTAAATTCGACCACGGGAGATGTTGATCATTTCTTTGCCTATTTAACTGTGATCTATTACTCATCATGGTTCAAAAATATTTTAAACAAAGTGCAGTTATGGACATATTTCTGTGTAGTAGGTTTGGAAAAACAAGGAAAAATCAAAACTGTTTACATAAATATCCCAGTTTATATTTTTTAACCTGTAATTCCCTGATTTTATCTGTAATTACCAATATATCTCCTTCTGTGTTCTCATGTAAAGCAGTGTTGTCATTAAAAAAACAGTATTTAGAGAGTTCATACACACACTCACTCATATAAATTAAAACACACACCAGCAGTGAGATAGTCGTCCAACAGTATTGCATTATTGCAGTAATAAGTACAATATTAAAATTGGTTTCTTATTTTTATATTTATTTCCTATGTCCTTTAGCTATAGGTTTACATCACGATGCAACATTTTCTCACCTTCTGTTATGTGAGATGAAGGGAAAACGCTGGTATGTGTGGTATCTATGTAATGCTGTATAGTAGAGCATAAATGTAACGTTATTGGTTGATCTTCGTAGGGTCTGTTTAGCTTCTACATTTTTGCTGTAGTCACAGTATACAGTGTAGCACGACATAGCATAAGAGCAAGGATAGACCTCCATGAAACAATGCATGCAACAGTAATTGTAAATTGTTTGTTTAGTGCTCGGTATGTGCTAATTCTACAGCAAATATCGTGAAGACCATTAGATTGTTAGATTCTTAAAGGAATTTGATCATTTTTTCCTGTTTTCTGTCGTCTGTATCGTATGGGTGATCACCAGTGACAAAAATTTCAGCATGTGTCTCTGTACTAAGAAATAAACAGAAGATTGTTGGGCCAGTTGTTGATGGGCCTTTTTTTGTCTGTTTTTTGTTATTTTCTCAGTACAGGAAATGTGTTGAAATTATTGTGCATGGTAATTGCTCACACACTACAGATGCAATAAACAGACACTAGCTTTTTTTAAAAAACGCTCTAATGTTCCTTTAAAGTACTTCGGATGATGTTGGGGACTCTTATAAACACTGTCCCTGATAATGTGGTGATGGCAGTAGGATTGAAATGTGCCGTACATGCCCGTTGGGATGCAGCGCGATGCCACGCTGCGCCTTCGCTCCCTCCACGGCCACAAATTGCTTGCAGATATTTCACACATAGTAACGCGCCGATTTGTAAACTGGGATAATTACAAACCACGCCAAGCACCGCTTCAAAGATCTTTTCGCATCATTGCCTGGCCCGTGATCAGTGCGCGTGTGTGAATGTTTTTTTTCTGTGGTGAAGTTCTTGGTTGTTCTTCATTATTCCTTGTGTGGTCTTAAATAACGAGCTAGTGCAAGGGTAACGAGTAGATTGATTACCGAAAGGACTTTTACGAGGTTTCTGTAGTATTTAGTTTAATACAGAAGCAAGAACAGGAAAAAAGGGTTTTAACTGGCATTTTAGGGTACAAATGCTTGAAATTAAGGGGGGGGGGGGGACTCTCAAGGGTGCATCTTTTGTATCTTTAGTTAAAGGAATATAAATGTAGAGCGTAATTAATGCACATGGACTCATGGAATGGAGTTTTTGATGGTGTATTTATTGTGTGTTGTTATTACAGTCCCTACAGTGACACTGACCTTAAAGACAGATGTAAAAGAGAACCTTGATTGGACATAGATAGTGAGATAGATATGAGAAATAGTTTGTTTTCATTTGATACCCAGATTTCCCTGCACTGACTGACACTCAGGTATTTGGAGTTGAACTGATACTTGGACGGATTGTTTGCTCTACAAAGGAAGAGACTGTGCTGCGATAGACGCACTGATAAGACGGAAAGTGAGACTATCACGTTAGTGCAGGTGTGGGAGAATGGATGCAGTGGATGCCACTAAAGCAGATAAAAGATTGAGTATTTGGACGGTTGAGATGTGTGTGAAACATGACTGCTGCATGAGTTTGTCCTCCTCGACACTATCTTTTATCGAGTATTATGAATCATCTGAGTGTGTCTATGGAGAAAGCAAAACAGACCTGCAGCAGAATGTTAGAAAAGGATGTGCAGACATGTCTATTACCTGTGCCAGCACACACACACACACACACACACACATTGACACACCTGCTCCTTGGCTAACACCTCTACATAAGTGTAATCACACACAATTTCTTTTTCTGAGTGTGAAAAAATGTGTCTGGACAGAAGCGTCTTCCTATGTGACAAACTCTCTGACACAGAGGAGATGACCGTGCGTGGCTTTGCTCTGCTGTCTTTTTGTAGTAGAGTGTTCTCCGTGCTGGCACGCTGACATGTCTGGGCTGGCATCCCCATGCCACCATGAGCTAGCACATGACTCTTGCGCACACACCCTTCTCTCAGTCTGCTGTCTCACTATTTCTGGCTTTTACTTGCAAAACAATCAGGCCCCATCCACACATATACAGATATTCTTGAAAATGTGGTTTATTCTCTGAAATTTCGGCCTAAATGGGTTAAAATGGGTTTGAAAACACCCTTAAAAGTGGAGAAACTTTAAAACTCTCTATATTTTTGAAAACAATGACGTCACACCGTCAACCTGCATGCGTTTTATCATGTGTTATAAACCGTGTTAGGACTGTGTTTATCATGGCTGCTGATCAGTTGTTACTCTGTGGTCTGTAAATTCTTATTTGATAACATGCTGGCAAGTTAATTTCGCTTTGTTTTATTATTACACCCTAGTACTATCGCCACCTACTGGGCTGGCATGCTCATGTTTCCGAAATGTTCTTTGCATTTTCTTTTAACGATATTTTCAAAAATGCGGTTTGTATGGACAGGATTTTATTTTTTTGAAAATGTCTGTATACATGTTTTTAAAGCACATTTTCATTTTTACTTCGTTTTTTTTTTCTGGCACAGTCTCTCTCTGTGTGATTGTGGGGTCAGAGAGCGAAGTTAGAATCCGTCCTCCCCAGAGGAGGTCAGGGTCACAGTCAGGGACACACAGCGGGCTGTCCCGAACCCAAATCGGCCCATGCAGCGATGTGGGAAAACCACAAGCAGGTCTGAGATAAACCTGAGCAGGTTTTAAATGCTCAAATATACATCTCAACCTGAATAAAACACACACTTGCATTCCGACTAGAAAGCATACTTGATGATGGCCATGTGAAGCATTATTCCAAATTACAAGGAAAATACAAGGCTAAAATGCTTGATTAGTTTACTTGTTAGTACGCAGGTGCATAGAATTCAAATATTTGAAAAACAGCCCGTTTCAGGTAGGACTTGCACAAAGAGACAGAGTTCTTTTGCCTTTCTCAACAGCCACCTTTCGTTCTGCTGCTGGAAACAGTGCGACTCCATCAGTCCACACTAATAAATTCACATGCAGCACAGCTTCTGTGTTGTCATTTTTAATGATGTGCTTCATAAATACGGGTGCGTACATTCTTTCTCCCAAGCCAGTGAGTTTTAGTTCTGCCAATATTTTTTGCAGTAATCTCCGTAGGCCTTCCAGCAGGACAAATTTCAGTTTTGCTCCAGCAGCTTTTCCATTAACAAACCTTACCAGTCTCTTGGGTTTGGGTGGAGCGCCGATCTGTATCAAATTAGCCTCCCATATATGTAAGGATGCAAGTTTTTAAAACCAAAATTTATTACTCCATGCTTTGTCATTAGCTCACCCTTTTGACAAAATAGACATTATTCAGCATTCATTTGAGCACAGTAAATTAATGCACTGCAGTTTTATAGGTCTTACTTGGGGCGCACAGTCTTTGTGTGAAAAAAAAACATTGTGGAAATGTGGAAAACATTTAAATTAGATTTTTTTTTTCTTTCATGGAGTGTTTGTCTGCTTTCTGATGAGAACCAGCCTGCGTTCAGGTTTTCTCTGCACAGCGCTTTAGTTTTGTTGTTCTTTAGTAAATGTTGCCAGAGGAAAATATAACTTAGCAATGGAGCTTTTCGTCTTTTTGATAAATGGCTTTCATGATATTAATGTGATGTGCGTCCGCGTCGAGAGCGGGAAGAGAGAAGCGCTCTTGAAATCTTTAATCCCTCAAGGGGATCCAACGCCAAGCGGCCTTTCCAAATGCAGAGGTTTTTCCGAAGAGACCGATCCATTCCAGTGTGAGCAACTCTAACACAGTCAGCGTTTAGTAAATTAAAGCCATGTAATTGATTCTGATGAATTGACACTCACATTCAGTAACTTTGACCTGAGCACGCAACATTATGCAATCAAATAGGCCTGTTTCAGGAAATTAAGAAAAAAAAAAATCAAACACACGAGGACACAGAGTTGAACTGGTGTAGTTATGCATGTTGATAAAGCCTGTTTGAATTTTAATATGAATTTTAATACTTTGACATATGAATAGTCTAGCACAACTTGTGCCAAAGAAAACCGTGTATTGCATTAATGAGCTATGTAGCCTAAAGTCAAAGAACACTGTGATAAGTGTATAGATTTATGCCTAATTATGTTTCCCGATACTAAAACTCAGTTAATGTGCCAATAAGCCTTTTGACCACTCAGAATATGACTACTGGGATACAGCAAAGTCCAACTATGCAAACATAGGGCTTGATATTTCTTGCACACAACTGAGCCTACAACAAGTGAAATGAAGTAGTAGATTTTATTCAACTCAGTACATGCAGTATGATTATATAAAACTTTCCCTAAAAAAGTGTTGCCTTTTTTGAGGACAAAAAAAAGTAAAATATTTAATAAGAAATGATATAGTCTAGTCCTATGAATGGCACCTTCATGCGCAAATTATGCTTTACAGGTACAGCCTTTTAAATGTTGCTTTAAAAAGTGCTTAAAGATTTTAAGCTACACCAAACCTTCTTTGTTTGTCTAAATATATTTAAACTAACCTTTTTTTTTTTTCATCACTATCTTCGTATATCACTATCTCCCTGTATATTTTGTAAGCTGCTTGCAGAGCGAACAGCATAACCTTTTACAGATTTCTAGCCTTCTCAGTGTATCAGAGTTAAACTCTGTCAGCCAGAAAGGCTTCTCAGTGTTCACATAAAGAGTTAATTTGGTTCTTGGCTCAGTCCTCTGAACTGTGTTTAGGCCTCCGCACCGAGAACCGGGACAAAGCAAGAGAACAAAGCTGTTTCAGCCTCCTCTAAAATAGAGCATCTCCTCATTAGTAGCATGCATGCGCCTCATTTATTTATTTATCTATTTATTTATCTATTTATTTAATTTTTCATTTTTTAAAAATGTTTATACACCATGGAAGTCCTGTGACTAAGGAATTGTGTTTAGGAGTATTTTTCAGCTGTAGGTTTAGGGTCATAAGGTTCATTCTGGTGTGACATGTGGAGACACAGTTCTATTTGACGCATTGTTAAACAAATTTTGATCAGCATTGTAGCACACTCTTGATAATCCAGGTAAAGTTATGTGGCTTCTCATGCAAATGTAAAGCCAGAGTGTTTTGCATGAGCAGCCAGTGTAAAACACGTGATAGAGATGACAAATGGCCTATTCTTATTTGCCCTTATTATGTCGTTTGATTTAACAGTGGTTAAAAACATTTTAGATATTATGATTTTATGTATATCTTCTACACCTCTGGCTTTTTTAAAGATAAATATATGGTGTATTTTGATCTTTATCAAAATGCATTGACAAATAGTTACAATTTCTCAGCTGAGACCATTATTTAAAATTATAATCAGTAATAATATTTTGATAAACCTCATGCCTTTTTTTAAATATCGAATGTTATAGATTCCATTCACTTTATCAATAGTATGGGTTAAAGAGAGATTATTGCAGGCGTTATCTCTTTCCATTTTTCTCTGTGCATATGGATTTTAAACATTTTATGCCAGGAAAATATATTAGCTAATGAGTTTGGCCACACGAGAGATTTTTTGCAGGCTGTGAAATTACACACTTCCATTATTCAGAATTCATGCTCGGGAGCTGAACACGTTTTTTTTTCCCTGGCCAAGTTGTAATTTAGCTGCATTTATTTGTAGGTGTTTGGGTGTATTTCTGTTCTTATTAATTGGAACCGGATTTTTACCAACGGCGACAAAATAACACAAATGCTCGGTCAGCGTTGGATGCCAAGCCGCGTTTCCAGCTCGTTCATTTCCATGCGGAAGCTGGCAGACACTTGCGAGATGGTGTCTTGTCTCTTTTTTAAGCATTAATATTGTAAGTGCAGGGTAAGGAGGAAAACACACACGCACACATACACACACACACACACACACACACACGCTCGGCCTGTTTAATTAAGTTGGCAGAGGACTCGAGGTCTTCATCCTCGTCGGCCAAGCTGACGGACCAGACTTGACACTTGACGCGTAGATAACAGATATGATCGCTTGATGTTATGTGATGACAATTTAGAAACATTTTATGATTTTATTTAATTTTCTGTAGTAATCAATGGGCCTGATTATGGTTTCTTAGACAAAGATCAAGCTGGCTACTTACAAAGATTCCCATAGACATTATCTAGGCCAGCCTTTTTCCTATTAAAAATTGAAAATAGGAAACAAAAACATATAGCTATAATCATTTTGTATCTACTTATACACAGTAAATGTTCATCTACCATTTCTTCAAGAATGAGATCTAATTTATTTTTCTCAGTTACATATCATTACCCTTTTTCCCCTTGGCCAGGGGTATTTAACTACAATTTGTAAAGGTCTAGTTACATAAAATTCCTTCTCTGCAAAGGTCCGTATAGGCAACTAACATGACTGAATAGCAGCAGCAGTTACCTTTTAATGTGTAACTATTAATAATTAGTTTTTAATAAGACAATTTGAAGTGATTATGTTTGGTTTCATAATGGTGCTTCACGTTACCGCTGATGAATAGCACCATGGAGTTTGAACATATGAGACACATCTATTTTCATCTTAAAGCAGAGAATAAACACAAACTTCTTTCCATTCGTCTTTAAACAAGCTGTGAAGTCAGTTCTCTGACCAGAGGGGGTAAATAAAATTAGAATTCTTGTCTGTGAAATTTTTCTATTTCTAACCTAATCTCTTCTAATGAGATTGGATAAACCACAACAGAGGATCTGCTATAGAAGCTGACTTATTTCATGTTTAGAAAACTAGAATCACTGAACTACAGCTAGTTCTTTTCATATGTTTATCAGTTCTGCTACAGTACTTTTTTCAAGTCCTCGGTTCAGTCCGCTGCCATACTTTGCTGGATCTGCAAATGGATCAGACGTGGACTGCTATGTACCACACTACAATCGTGAGTGACAATTTCCTTGCCTTTTTTGACAGACTTCTTGACGCGAGTTGCAAGCTCCGCAAAAATGCTGCAGCAGAAACTAGTGTGTGAGGATTGTAAGTGGTAATAAGTCAAAAACATATGCTGTTATTTAGTGTAGACTCAAATTACGTATGAACGTAGTGCAAGTTGTTCAAGAGACGCTTTCAGAGCATGCGCCTGCTTAGTTCTGTGAAAAGCTGTGGTACTAGTAAATGACTTACAATTGCTTAATAAACAGTAAAATATTTTTGATTAACAAAGGAAGTGTTTTGCCTCATTACATCCACAATCAGGCTTTGTATGAACAAGCCACAAATGCACGTTTCTAAATGCACATACTGTTCACGTCCAATTATTGACTGTATAAGCTCTGGCTCTACCGGAGGAAGTCATTAAAGACTGTATTTCATACACAAAGCGGACTGTTTGTTTTACATATGGGCTTTTCCTGCATCTGAACCAACTGACATTCATAAACAAATGTTCCTCACTTCAGGTTGTGCTTCAATTAGCATCTTACAAAAGACCTCAAGCAGGTGCTGTTTTTGACACATTGAATCCTGTTTGAAAGAGATCATAGTAATGAAGAGGTTTAAGGTAAATAAGAGGGATGTTTGCGTTGTGACAGGTGGATTTGTATAACCACTATTGCCACTGCACTCTTCAGCTGGTGCCTTGTATGGCCTGTTTGATTTAATGGCTATTTGCATGTGTATGATAGTCTGGCACTTCATGTCCAAGTTGTGGTTACATACGGATCCGTAGCCTGAAAATGTTTACTGGCAGCAACCATAATCATCTTAATACTGGAGCAGAGCCCAGTCATATAAGCTATATATTTCAGTCTCAGTTGCATATTTCTCCAATTTCAGATCACATTTATTCTCATCTCTGCCTGTGCATGTTTCCAGGCTTATAAAGCAAAGCCATTCGTTTATGTGCCTTTGTTTGTTCTTGCTCCCAAGTAATTCAGTGGCAACACAGTCTGTAAATTCAGGACAGGGAAGCTTATGGTTCGTGTCGTCTGTATGACATTTGACTGAGCTCATCTGCTATATGTTATTTGTAGATGCCTATGAGCAGCGGTTATGAAAAAACTACATCTTTATAGCCAAGTGAGATATTTAATGCCTGTTTGGAGTATAATAAGGGTGTGAAGAAAAAAACGATTCGGAAAATTGGTCCGACAGTCTCTGATACGGCCGCGTCGGTTTAGCCTAGATCTGGTTCGAAGTGGAAAGGAAAACGGTCAAAATTGAATTGGCATCAAAAATTCATCAAACAGTTGATGAACAGGTGTGCATATGTAAGTGTGTGTGTGTAAGAAAGAGAAAGAGAGAGAGAGAGAACGCATCACAGCATCAAGTCATAAGTTTGGAAATACATCAGTTTCAAAAAAAGCTTAGCAGGAAATCTTGACAAAATCAAAAATTTTAATTTAACTGAACTGAATCATATTGAATTGGGCATGAATCAAATCATATAGATGCTGAATCGAATCGTATCAGATCAGTGGTGAATTGAAGTGTCTCGATTTGTTACTTGTTTAACTGTATAATTTTTGTTATCTCGCATACTACATATGGAGGTGTGCATCATATCGTATCATCTGAAGGAAGGAGATAATCATAATGTTTGAATAGTTTCACAGTATAATTATAGTCTGTAGTATTGTTGCTCAATGTGAAAGCACCGTTACGTACAGCTTCCAGAAATACCAGGCTGATGGATCTGTGAGTGGGTCAGATAGTTAGTGCGCCCTCTTGTCCCTGAATCTGTGTAATAAAGCTCCCCGGGTTCAGCGCTAAGATGCGTGAGAGCGGCATGTGTTTGTTTCTTAATCGGACATGCACGCATCAGTATTTGGTGAAATGAGGAGGCGTGTTGCTCTCTCATGGCTTTGTCTCGGGGTGCTAAATCCAGGAGCAGCTGCCGGCTGCTGGGTCCGTTGGGATTTTTGCGGGAGCTCTGTGCTCTCTCCCGTCACCCTGTGCCAAGGAGGCATTACGCAAGTGGCGAAAAAAAAGGGGTTGGGGTGGAAGAAGAAGCTAAGTGCAGACATGACGATGGCTGCTACGACTCGGTGAAAGTGGCAAGATCGCTATCTGAGGAGTGTATGTTGAACTTTGTCTCTACGGCACATAGGAAGTGTTCCGATTGGCAGATTGTGTGCTATCGGACTGGGCTACACACTCTTGCTCGCTCCTTTCCTCCCTCCCTCTGTCTCTTTCTCCCTCACTCTCTCTCTCTCTGCCCTCTTCTCTTTTTCCCTCCCTTTCAACTCCTGAAGCGAACGCATTGGCTGGGCTACAGACATCTCGTTGCCAAATAGGTGGGCCCTACTCATGTTGGCAAAGACTCAGGCAATGGTTAGGGAAAGAACACGTATAGGACGAGAAAGAGAGAGAGAGAGAGAGAGAGAGAGCGTGATCGAGTGAGAGTGTTGGAGAGAAAGAGAGGAAAAAAAAGAAGCAGCACTTGGGTTTGCCAGCGGTCGTATGAGCTCGTCCAACATTGATTCGCCTCTCTTTTTTTTCCTCCCCATATTCTGCGCTTTGCTCTTGCCAGCTCCCCCCTTCTTCTTTGCAGGAGTGTGTACGTATGTGTGAGGGATTGAGCGTATGTGTGTATGTGTGTGTGTGTATGTGTGTCTATGTGTGATTCTTTTTTTGTGTGTTCTGCTGGACTCAAAGATCTAAGCAAACACCATCACCAATTACGCCTTGCCAAGGATTTTTTTTTTTGTCTGGCTTAATTTTTTTTTTAATTTTCGAACTTGTGAACGGAGTGTTTATTTTGAGCGTGACTTTTCCAGTTGTTCTACTCCTTTTTTTGTGCAATACTACCTGAATTTTTTTTACTCCGTCATAATTTTTTAAATAAAATTTTGATTTCTTTCTTCAGGATTTTACTAGGAAATATTTAAGCAGCAGTGAGCTCTTCTTTTATCCTGCGGACATCTTGAAATTGTTTTAAAAATTGTTTTACATTTTTAATCATCAAAACAATTTTCTCCTCCTCCATTCAGTAGCAAGTGGAGTGTCTTCCGTCTTCTCCAAGTTCTTTAACTTCCGCCAAATTTTTTGGACTCTGCCAAACCAGTGGTAGCTTCGGCGGCGAGCGAGCAGTGAAGAAACCGGTGCAGGCTGATTCTTTTTGGGTTTTTTCCCCTCCCCACTCTGAGCAGCGTGCCAAACCTATAATGAGAGTGCAACATGGTAACTACCCGGCTTTCTCTTTGTACCTCTTGCTGCATTGTGAGTTTGCTGGTCATGTGAACATGTGTGGATTTCTGCTGCATGCTTGCGGCTCAGAGAGGTTGTGATGGCAGGTGTTGAAGCGGCGCAGTTGAACCGTGGGCTCATGGTGGCGAGGGTTGGCGCTGAGGGGTTGGGGCACGGTGGCCCTGGTATGCTGGCACCGTGGCGCGGTTTGAGCTTTGTCACTGAGCGCTGTATGCTGAAGGTATTATTGGGGATGTGAATGGGGCTTCTGTTGTTGCTGGAATCAGCACTTGTATTGGCCTGATCTGACTAATGATGGCTACCTGCACTAAATAACTGAATTTTGGAAATTTTATTTACAAAATCTGTGCTCCTAAAATAGCTAAACTATTTTCAAGCAACCTTAAATTGCATTATAACTGATATAAATTTTGCATTTTGTATGACTTATTTGTGTTTACTTTTAGAATTTATCTTAAATTTTATAAGCATTATTTTTGATAGGTTAACTTTCAGTGTGACTTTCAAGAATTTATAATTTCTCATTAACCTGACATTCTGTTGTTTCTTAACATTTTCTTAACATTTTTTATTTTATTTTATTAATTTTTTTAGAAAACATTATCTCTCTCTCTCTCTCTCTCTCTCTCTCTATATATATATATATATATATATATAAGAAATAAATTATAACTTTTTATCTCTCTTTTTTTCTAAAAATTTGTTTTTTCTAATGCAGTTAGAAAATTTTAATTACAGTTAAAAATTTTAATATGCTTTGCATTTTGAATTAATTGTTTTTCGGTTTTGTCATCTGCAGGATGAGTTCCATCCGTTTATCGAGGCGCTGCTGCCACATGTGCGTGCCTTCTCCTACACCTGGTTCAACCTGCAGGCGCGCAAGCGCAAGTACTTCAAGAAGCACGAGAAGCGCATGTCGAAGGATGAGGAGAGGGCAGTGAAGGATGAGCTGCTGGGCGAGAAACCCGAAATCAAGCAGAAGTGGGCGTCGCGTCTGCTGGCCAAGCTGCGCAAGGACATCCGGCCCGAGTTCCGTGAGGACTTTGTGCTCACCGTAACGGGCAAGAAGCCTCCATGCTGCGTGCTCTCCAACCCCGACCAGAAGGGCAAAATCCGCCGCATCGACTGCCTCCGTCAGGCCGATAAGGTGTGGAGGCTCGACCTGGTCATGGTCATCCTGTTTAAGGGCAGCCCGCTGGAGAGCACGGACGGCGAGAGGCTCGTCAAATCGCCCCAGTGCACCAACCATGGCCTGTGTGTCCAACCACATCACATCGGAGTCTCCGTTAAAGAGCTCGACCTCTACCTGGCCTACTTCGTCCACTCGCCAGGTCAGTGGTGCCTTTACACACATGAACACACGCTTTCACACCTGCACACGCTCTTTGAGGGGCATATAGTAAAATACACATTTGAATAAAATTTTACATAAAATTTAAATGTGTACTTCTCACACCGACCAATTTGTTAATGCATTTGGACTTTATTCAGAGATTATTTGTATAAATTTGATGTGATTATGTTTCAGTTGTTAGTTTTGGACTGTTTATTTTTCTAGCTTGAACGTAAAATCTATCCAAACAGAGAGTAATTAGTGGTCTTCAGTTTGTTACATTTTTCAGTTTGTAAATAGGTGAGTGGTTTAGATAAAGTTAGGCTGCTTTGAGTATGTGTAACTGTATATGTCTGTGTGTGTGTGTGTGTGTGTTAATTTGAGGATGTATTGTGGCAGAGATATAGTGCCATAGACTGAGCTCAACTTTGCACACACACAAATGCATGCAACACACACACACACACACACACACACACACACACACACACACACCACCTCACACATTCCATGGGTGGCTGAAGATTTTATAATCAGCTGTTAAATTTTAGGCAGTTTTGTATCTATTTAAATTTCTTTATTAAAATGTTTTTGTCTATTCAAATGATAATTAAATTGTGTAAAGGTAAATGGTAGTAAAATTAGCTGAGCTATTTGAATTGAGTGTCCTAATTATACATGCATGACACACGTTCTGTAAAATTGTTTTACTAGAAAATTTGTAATGATATATATAATGAAATATACCAGTAAAAATAATTAACAGACAATTTTCATAACCACAGCGCTGACATTATAAATGTTAATGTAAAGGATCGACAATATTTGAAGCTGCAATTTTATGTGTAAGAGAAATTTTTTAGAATTTAAGAATAATGAAAAACTGTGCAGTGTGAATTATTGTAACCGTGTTCTTAAATTCTCTCTTTAGCTTGAAATAATAATAATATTTTGTGTAGCGTTTTCGTTGCACACCAGTACAGCAGTGTTTTGTGTCTCTGCCGCCGTCCTCCCGCAGCTGAACTGAACAATAGTTTCCCGCACTGTGTGGATATTTGGGCATAATGCAGCTCTTTGGCACGGGCCGGAAAAGAGATTTCACGCCCCATGCAGAGCTCCTTTCAGCGCTCCGTCTTGCCGTGCCTTTGCGCTCTCACAATATGCCTCCTCTCAGCTTATCTCTCTTAATCGCAGGCCTTTTAACCTGTCTGACCGCTCATCGCTCCACTAGCTTTCACTCTGCGATGTCTCTATTTGCTTCTGAAGGGCCAGAAAAAGGAGGTGTGAACTTAATGACCGTTTTGAATGACAAGGTATTTTTGGTTTTTTGGAGAAACGTAGAAGACTCAAATTAAATCGTTTTTTGTGGCGTGAAACTAAAATTGAGTTTCCAAGGCATATCTAAGCCTAGGATCTGACATGATATTTGTATATTTCTTAGTTAAAAATGGTGTCTGATTATTGTCAGCTACTGAGCTACTACTCATTATGCGTAATGCTGAATTTAAAATGACAGAATTGTTCCTTCTCTCAAATCTATCTATTGTCCTTCTGTCATTCGTCTGATTTGATAATTAGGATTTAATATAGCCTGTTCATCCTCTTTATCTCAATTACATACATTATGTTCTTGTAACACATTGACAACGTGGCATGGGCAGATTTGACACCTATGAGATCATCCTCAGTTTAGCATTACATGGTGGATGATAGGGAAAGTTCTTCTGCTTGTTTGTATGTGTGTGTGTGTGTGTGTGTGTGCGCGTGTGTGACAGAGTGATGGATGGTGTCCTCAGTCTTAGTCATATTTGGACCTAGCTTTCTCGTAGCACTCTTACTCTCGCACAGTCTTGCTAAAAACATGTGTCTTCTCGCATCCCTAATCAAGCAGGGCTGAGTACAGAGCCTGGACAGGATGAACATGTGAAACACATGTGTGGAGGAGGGAGAGAGAGACAGAGACAGAGAGAGAGCAGGAGAGAGAGAGAGAGTGTTAGCACCATAAAAGGAGTACAACTAGTTGTGTTCTGTTTTCTCCCTTCTAAAGAGAAACATCGGCACTTTTTAAAGTCCTCTCATGCATGAAATCCACGTTTCACGGTGAGAATAGCTGTGGAGGTGTCTGAGATATCTGCGAGGTGTTGCAGTTCTACAAGGAGACAAGTATGAGATTGTAAAAAAAAAAAAAAAAAAGTGTAAACATCCTTGTATGGTGTGAATTTGAGAAACGATTTGCTTGTGTTTCGTAACACATGCATTTCCTCCACTCTTCCAGTGTGTGTAGCACAAGGCTGGAACTCCGGGAGCCGCTGCTGCTCACTCGTCTGTGCGTCGACACTCAGACTCCAGCCAAGTGCGTTTTGTCCCTCAGACATAACACGAAACAAAGACAGAGATAAGGTCAGGGAGAGCAGTCGAGCTTTTGAGCAAGCAGAAAATCCTTGTGTTCCTTCTTGGCGGATAAACAAGGCAAAGTGGCATTTTTTGGAAAGCGAGCGGCACCCCGCTGCTCGAGCGCTCCGGCCCGGGCCCTGAACCAGGCCACGGCCGCTAGGACGTTCAATCTAGGATTAAATAAATAAAACGCTGTCCGCTAATGCTCATATTTTAGACTAGCTTTTTCAGACGGCCCCTGTGATTCGATTTTCCAGAAACATTAATGACTGGGTGAAACAGTGTTTTAGATGACATGCTTGCACCGTATTAAACAGGGAATTTACCATCCGGAGCACAAACGCTCGGGCTTGGACCAGATTCAGATTCCGGCTCCTCTTTGTGTCTCTATGTGTCAAAGAGGAAGAAATGGAAAGATGTGAAAAGTGAAAGAGTAGTTGTTTTGAATAGTTGTGAATTTTGGGCTAGATATAGAAGAGCAATGTGTAAATGTGTGCAATTATTGGTTGTGTACTACAAAGAATTATATTAATATCATATATTACTATGGAATATATAACATACATACCCCTTTCTAGTCAAATGTTTTGAACACTATATTTTAGCATTTTTGTTTAAATATTGTAAAACATTTATTTGTGTATTGAATATTTTTATTGATTATTGAGAAATATTAGAAATTGCCAAAAATAGGCGCGTTAGACACGACACATTTGTTTTACAAATGCTAACAGTGTCAGTTTTTTTTTATCTGTAGGTTTAACGACTTCATCCTGCAAGCGCGCCTGCCTTTAATAAAACACCCAATTAGAGTCACATTAGGATCCGATAGCGAGCAGTTAATAAATACCACAAAGATTTAGGATTCCTTATATATGCACAGGTGACAAATTAAAAGAAAAACCAACATAACGTGTCTTGGTAAGGTGTTGGGCCGTCACGAGCCGCTAGAACAGGTTCAGTTCATCTGTTTGTCTCTGGAACAGTACTGGGCGATAAACACCATTCTTCCAAAAGATATTCCCTCTATTGCTGTTTTGATGACAGTGGTAGAGAGTGCTGTCTAACACACCGGTCTAATTTATTTATTTTTACATCCTTTGCGTTCCTTATTGAAATACAATGAAATTAAACACTGATTTTTAAATTTTAAACTTACCTCATAACCTTGCTATACTCATAACAATTTTCTTTCTTGAAAAAAGAAAAGGAATACACAAAATCGATTTTTTTTTAATTTTTCCATTTCCATTTTATACATTATATATTTCTTAATAATTTATTTTATATATTTATAGATATAAACTGCAGTAATGCACAGAAATTAGTCATGAGATGGTGTTAAAATTAAATTTGATTGTATATAGAAATATAAACAATGAACACACAATATCTTAAGGTAGACATTAAAAATCAACAAAATCAGAATTATTAAAAATACAATGGAATAAAATTTATTTATTCTATCTATCTGTTTACATTTGCTAAAATATTTCCCCCTTTTTAACCTTCAGTGTGCCCTGGCACAGTTCTTGAAGAAAAGCATAGCACAGAGAGAATAAAAGTGTGTGACAGGGGATGTGAAAGACAGGGGATGTTTTTCTGTCTCTCTGTCACATTCTGGTGCTCCCTCTCTTTCTGTCCCTCTCTTTTTGAGACTGTCTGTCTCTCTCTATAGTGAATCTCTTTAATGTGAATGGCTTTCTGTAGCTGGACAAACACAGATAATATAGAGCTAAATCCAGATTGGGAAATTATATGAGCAAACGCAGAAACAAAACAAAAATACAAATTTATTTACATCATTATTTTCTCATAGAATCATCTGTAAATCTGGAAATGATCTTTTTGGGTGATTTAACAACAGCTACGATAATGGTAGCCCTAATAATGATTTTATTTAAAACAAGCCAGTATGAAGTAGCAGAATAAGCAGAGAATAAAGACAGTGTGAAATGCCAAGATGGAGACAAAAGGCAGTCTGCAGAGGGAACTCAGGCTGGTGTGTTCGCCTGCCTGGCAGCCCTGTATGGAAGATGCCAGCTTTCAAACCTCCCCAGCTCCCTCTGCCAACATCCCTCCTTCTCAGCCTTTTTCTTTATGTCGCTCTCATTTTTTGAACCTGCTTCTCCTCCTGTTCGTCCTCCGCGTTTTTTCCAGAACGCTTCACTCTCCTTTTCGCGGCTCTCCCTCTCACTTTGCGCAAAAAAAGTCTTATCGTTGTTTTGACACCTCTTACAAAGCGCGGACAAGGAAAAAACAAGCCTCCACGCTTTCCGATTTTTCTCACTTTTCCATCTGACAGAAAGGTTGATCTGTGTAGAGTCTTTTTTTACAGATAAATTTGAAATGATCGTGTTTGATGTTGTCTGTGTTCCAAATCAAAATGGAGGCTCTAGCAGCACTAGACAGCTTAAGCACCGGGAGCTGAATGAAGCACAACTAGACATGTATCATTTATTATGTGTGAAGTGCAAGAATCTATTTTTTATCCTAAATCTATCTTTTTGCCAGAATGGAGCTTTTTTCTACTGACTGCATGAATCTGGTCCAAAATTAACAAGGCCTTTTCTCCATTTTCTAGTGTGTAATAGGGTAGGGTAAGCACACACACACACACACATACACACAGCATACATACATGCACATTGCTACGAAATGATATTTCATAGTAGCTGTCATTGAATAAACATAATAAATAAATAAATAAATAAATAAATAAATAAATAACTTTTTTCCCAAATCAATTAATTTTTTTCCCTGAAATAAATTAATAATAAAATAAATCCAATTCAGAGAACATTTTTCACTCCCTAAAGTGTATTCCAATCAGGATCTGCAGATTTTAATGGTTTCTAATTATAATAATTCATTCTTTATTGGGTACAGATCCAGAATATATTTAGTGCTAATTAATTAAATTGTCAAATCATAAACTAATATATGTCACTTCTATTTAGAGAACCCATAAACTCTGCATGTCATGGCGTTCTTTTTTCCTAGTCGACATCCTGACGTGAACAGTAATTACAGATGTTAATGTTACACACGTCCATTAGGTCAACATTTTATGAATTCCATTAGAAAAGCGTTTTTTGGTGACAGTAACCTGTAAGAGCCTCAACATAGTTACATCATACTACTTTTACGAACCATTACAGACCATTAGAAAACTCCTAGGAACCAGTAGAAAACTGTAATGATTTCCATGAGTACTTTTCAGCAGAGGGAACAGCTGTCAGTTGTGTGCATATGAATGAATGTGTTTATATTTGCCCTGATTGAATCTCTGTATATAGGTATGACTTGGTGTGTGTGTGTGTGAGAGGAGAGCGAGAAAGAGGCAGCCAGCAGGACTGACGTGGTGGACAGGCTAATAGCAGCAGGACGACTGAGGGGAATAATGATTGGAAAATGAGGAGCATTATTGCGCTAGGGTAAACAGCACTCTGCTCTCATGAAAAGGGCCCATTGAGTCGGGCTCAGGAGCACCCTGCCTTTCTTCTCTTCAGGGGGCTTCCTGTAGCTCCCAGAGGCGCCCTTTTGTTCCCACAGAGAGAGAGAGAGAGACAGAAAGAGAGAGAGAGAGTGTACGAGCATGTGTGTGTGAGAGAATGAGAGAATGTGTGTGAGTGTGTGTGTGTAGATGCAGTATTTTATTGAGGTGAGGGGTCATGGTTGGGTTAATGTCTTACAAGAGCCATGATTAGTTTTTATGTTGCTATTAGATCACAGCAGCGGTGATGCTAAACCCTCCACACTCAGGTCATTTCTGCAGGGAATAGATAGATAAAATTCCTGCAGATTCTCTTTTCTATTCTTTTCACCATTGAAATGATTTCATTGATTATATTATTTTAATTTATTTTCTTGAGGTTGCTGTAAAACGAGACCATTCACTAGCTTTGTAGCTAATCAATTTTAGCAAAACTTCGTGCTACTCCCCATGTCATCAATGTGCATGTCTCTTCTTTGAGTATGTGAGTGTAACAGTTCCTGTGTGTGTGTGTGTGTGTGTGTGTGTTTATGAAAGCACACGCCTCTTGTCGCTGTAGCTCAGGGACTCGGGGTGTAAACTAGGTGCTAATGCATCCTTTTGCCTGTTTTGTCAGCGTAAACATTCTAATTAATGGGAATAGAATAAATAAATGAAGCCGCCACGTCTCCGAGCAGCTGAGCAGCTCGAGCAGAGTGCATCTGTGAAAAGAGAGAGGCCTAGTGAGAGAGGGGGCAAGAGATTATACCATTACAGCAGCAGATTTTTCTCTGCATAAGCCTTACTTTGTAATTTTTTTAACATATGAGGGTAAAAAAGCAAGCTCTTATTCTGCTCTCTAAAAAAAAGTCAAACTGTATATCACTTTTACTTTCATTTTCATAATTTGTTGTTTCTTGGTAAATGAATTTGTACTGTATACTGTATATCTGATCACAGCTAGAGTGAATATGCAATTTATTGTCATTTTTGCATTTTAGATTTAGATTAAAATTTCTCCAGAGTATATTATATTTCAAACAGAGCAGTAATATCTACCAAATATCATCAATTCATACCTTTCTTTATATGCAAAAAAAGCTTACATTTCCATATAAATTACTTCATAGCTAAAAAGTATAGATATAAGTAGTGAATATAGCAGTTGGCAAAATAACAGATTATTACTGCTTTATTTAGTGTTGTCATATTCTTCCCTTATATTGTAGGTGTTACTCATTTCTCCTTAATAACTCCTCTTTCTGAAAATTTGCAGGATGATTAATGGATAGTAAAGTAATAATAATAATAATAATAATAATAATAACAATACTCTAATTGGGCTCTCAATATGTTGTTTCAACATAAAACATATTGAGAAATAATACTTCATAAAGGACTGGTCTTTTTTGAAAAAAATACTAATGATTGGTTATGTGAAAGTGATATGAGGTAAAATATATATATATATATATATATATATATATATATATATATATATATATATATATATTTAAAAATACCTAACGTTTTGGGTAATAAAAGACATATTAACAAAAAATAAAAACTAATAGTGCATAAACCAGATATTCAAAGAGGTTTTGATTCGGCACTTATCGACACTTCACATTAAGGGCAAACAAGTAACATACAAAATAAGTCAAGAATTTGAGAACACTAACTAAAGCAGTTATAAGCTGTTAGTATTGCCAAATGACTAGCAAATAAGTGCTATATTCACTGCTTATATGCATACTTATTAGCTATGAATTAAGGTCTAGTATGTGTTAATAAAAAAAAGTTCTTAAAATAAGCTGGGAAAAGAAACTTGTCCAGGTTTGACACATTTCTTGAAACAGTGAAACAGTATCTGCTATTTAAAGGGTGAACATATGAGCAGAAAATTCTTTTTAAACATTGATTTTATGAATTATTAATGTCTGAAAGAGTCTGTTTTAATAAATATACCAGTAGGTTGACCAATAATTTACTACTTTGACTGCAGCTGCAGTGTTATATGGTGTTAATTCATCTTCTTTAAAAAGATCATCATTGGCTGAACTGTGAAGTTGTAAGCAGAGAGAAAAAGAGGAAAACCGTGATGCTGGTGTGTTTGGTTATTATAACATGATCACCATCATACCTTTCCACCAGAGCAAAGCTAAACTGAAGTGACACTAGCTCTAGCAGGACTGACCATTTTTTTGCATTTACATATTACCTCTTACCGTCTCACACACACATAGACACACACACGTCTGAGGGGGTGCAGGGTGGCGGGTCTCCAGTGAGGGAACATCTGTGTGGCTGCTCACTGCTGAGCGCTGGGATTCTGACGCTGCTCTCCGCCAGCAGGCCTGAGCCTCCACTCTGTCCCTCTCCACCCAGCACCACCCGCTGGCCATGCTGTGCCGTCTCACACCTACACACACAAATACTACTCTCTGTTAATCTGGCTTGGCCTCTCACACACACACACACACACACACACAAGCCAGGGCAAGGTTGTTTGGGCGGCCAGGGCAGGTGCAGTGATTAGAGGAGATTTATAGCGGACGCTTGCTCTCTTTTTGTCTAATTTTATGCAGTGGCTTTAATTACAGTGTGTTTCTCTTCATCAAGCTTACTTAGACTCAAAACACACACACACAGAGTCTATCTATATTCCAAGCCCAGATCTATCTAACTATCTATCCGTTTAGCCGCCTGCCTGCCTGTCTGTCTGACTCTCTCTGTGCTCTATCTGTACTTCTTAGTTCTTTCTTTCTTTCTTTCTTTCTCTTACATATTATTAACTTACACTGCTAATTTTTCATTTTTAAGGCTTATAGCATCTGTATTTATTTCTCTTGACTAATTCTCATCTGATAACAATGTTATTAAATGGTTTTTAACATGTTGTAATACTTTGTTTCATGCTTGACTTCTTTTCTGTTTTTAGCTGCAGGCCTCGTCCCTTGAGATCTTAGAACATCTAAACATGCTTGCACTCTCATAAATACACTGCATTTTTTTCTTCTGTTTTTTCATTCTCAGTCTGTTTTTCTCTTCAAAATCCAGCATCCCCAGTGACTGCAATAACTCTAGCTGTGAGAAAGTGTGCTGCGGCTTGTATCTGTGCGTGCACGCGTGTGTACGTGTTTGTGCACATGTGCCACAGTGCAAGACTAAGCCACAACAAACGGCATCTGTGAGCATATGAAGCATATGTGAGCCAAACCACCGCAGGACCCCGTCGTCTCCCACAATACACACAACACACTTCAGTACACCTGAACCCCATTTCACACCTGATGCTGGGAGGGAGGGGTCTCTGCATACACACACACACACACACACACACACACAGATGGGACCAGGAATCACAGTCTAGGGCCTATAGCTTGTGATTCAATAGAGAGAGTTCTGCATTGAGTTAGTGAGTGCCACGCTATTCAGTTTGCTCTGATCACTAGTTCCAGAAGTTCACTGTTCATCTGCTGCTAATTTACATGAGGGAATTTTGTAGAATTTACAAGGTACTGCAATTGTTTAGTAGTTTAGTAGCATGTCATGCTTTTGTTCTTGTTAGTCATGGTAATGGCATTGAAAATGAAAGAAATCAATAAAAAAACAATACAGATAGTTATGGAAATATTACTACATATCTTCTCGTAACCAGTTAATGTAGTAGCAACAAATCCAGGCAAGCAAGCAACACTTTATTTATTAAATTGAACAATACAAGAATAAAAAAAAGATAAACCACTACAACAGCAATAATAATAATAATAATAATAATAATAATAATAATAATAATATACACTGTACAATATAAAAGCTAACCTAGATATAAAACAAAAACTTAAAAGACGCTCTAAAAAGCAGTACAACCCATTTCATATGCACACTATCAGGCACACATGAATCAATAAATGCAAGGGAAGAGTAGAATAGTCTTTTCTTAAAAACATGCACCCAGTCTAATAGCCTCATAGAAAAAGGAAAAGTAAGAGTTTTGGCACATACACCTAAAAAAGCACAGCCCCTCTTGGATTTCGTCCTGGGGGCAGTCGTGATCTCCTGGTTAGAGGACCTAAGCGTCGTTGCATTAGCAGCGGACAAAAGATCTGAAATATACCCAGGGCCTCATCATGCAATGCCACACCAACAGAGATAGAGAAAAAATATCAAACTACACACTGATACCTTTTTGTCTGACACACAAATGCTCAAAAAAAGTTTATAAATTTTCACATTTCATGAAGAGAAATGATAGAATCTTTTTATCAGGGTTTGCATACAGCTGACCTGCACCATGTAATGTACTCCTGAACTAGGCGTCTGTATGCAGTGTATACAGGAGCGTGTTTTCCTGCTCTTCTCCTGAGGTCTGTTCAGTGTTACACCATTCAACTGAGTTAACCTGAGGACCTGAGGAGAAAGCACAAGTTTCCGCTGCTGCTCCTCATGGGCTGAAGATTTATGCTGTAATAATGCAGAGGTGACATAACGTACATGCATGTGAAGGGAATAATGCATGAAGCAGCTTTTCCTCTCTCTCTTTCTCTTGCCTTAAGCCCGTCTGTGTTGTGGTTAGATTTTTATCTGTGGTTTGGCCTCAAAAAGGACCTAAGAATCAGCTGCCACCACTGATATCATTATTATTTGCAGAATCAGGATTTATTATTCCTCAGTCATTTGTGTGGGTGTTGATTTGCAGTGCACATGTGAAAAATGTGCTTTTTTGAACATGTTTTCTAGGTTCCCCATGTATATTAAGCTGTGCATATTAAGCAAAATAAGATTTCCAGCCTGTGTCTGCATAATATTTGAATGAGCTCCCAACCGTATGCAGAGTTTAATGAGATCATGCAAAAGCCTCACACCAAAATATCAAGGTAATGATTGCTGGGCTATTTTCTTTAGCTGATGGCTGGCCAAATTATAAGTATAGGTCTTAAATCTAGAACCCTCAAGGGTTCTTTGGTTGTCCCTCTGTGGGAACTGTTAATGTAATGTTCTCTGTAAAGCACTACAACAGAGTTGTTTCTCTGTCAGTAAAGGTTCCAAGTTGGACTCTTCTTTCAAAACTAAGAATCCTTAACTATCCAAAGAACCCTTAAGGAAGCCTTTTTAAGACTGCAGTTTCATGACAGAGAACACCATGCACACTAAAGTGCATCCTAAACACTTTAGTACCTTCTTAAACATTTATACTGTATTTAAGGAAATACACTTACCATGTTTCTTTTTAAAACCATTTTAAATGCCTCTTTTTAACCCCGTAAACTTATGGATTTATATTCCTTGTACCAACGTACTTTTAGTTTAGACAAAATTCAACACCACTGTGGTATAATATGTTTTGAGAGTTTTACATCTAAAGTGAGACTTTAAGGGGGTTGGCACCCCATCCAGGGTGTCCCCCTGCCTTGTGCCCCGAGTCCCCTGGGATAGGCTTCAGGCTCCCCGCGACCCTGTGTACGATAAGCGGTACAGAAAATGGACGGATGGACTTTAAGGGGTTAATGCCATTTTTTTTCTTTGTGGTATATAATAATAATCAAGGCAATTGTCAGATAAATATTTTCACTGTGCTGTAAGCTGTGAGGATGGACATAGCCAGATCATTTGAAATATTTTACCCTCAGGAGTCAGAAGAGTATTGTCACTGAGTCAATGAGAGTCACACAGAGCAGTAGAAGTAGTTCATATGAGGAGTGACATCATTGTTTGGCTTTTACTTCACTTATGTGGTAGGACAGGTTTCATCGTTTATGGCAATAACCTGTTAGCATTAGTGCTAGTTTTAAATCTGTTTAACCCTTTCACAGGCAAGGTTGAGCTACATTAAGCCTCAACGTTCCTCATGATTTTCATGAAGGCAAAGCTGACCCTGAAGGTAACTGGAACTAGCGGTTCATTTTCTCATCTGTTTTTAATAGTATCTGACATTCTGATGCAATACAAACTGTTGCACACATTTCTCTCCCTGTGCTGAACCAATGTAGACATTTCCCAACTATAGACGCCCCCCCCCCCCCCCGTCTCTCTCTCTCTCTCTCTCTCTCTCTCTCTCTCTGTGCTGTCCCGCTGGAGGTGTCCTGACTAGACCTTTCATTGAATTGCTCTTTAACACAGTGAGTCTTTGTGGTGGTGTTCTTTCACAAGGTGTTTGTGAAAAAGAGCAGCATTGCTGTCGTCTCCGCTTTCGGCTCTCACCCCACAATGCAGACTGCACAGATCTCTCTCTGGCCTGCTTAGTAAACAGTCATGTCCTACACATGCCTTGCTTGGAACACACACACACACACACACTCATTCACTGTGAAGAATATATTTAGACTGCTTTTTAATAATGTATTTTTACTTGTAGTTGTGTTTAAAAATGAAAATTCATGATTTATTATAAAATTTTGCTTAACAAATTTTTGCCTTTTTTGTTATTGTATATAGTGTTTTCTGTTTGTCCCCAGGTGGTAATTAAAATTCAATCAAACAATACAGAATCTATAAATAAATAAATAAATAGTTGAAGCTCAAATATCTTAAATATTGGATATTGAGTGTTTGAGTATTTTCTCAGTTGTATTTCTCAGTTGTTTTATTACTATGTATTACGAAACTCAGGAATTGGCGTCATATTTACTGAAGATTTTTATCATGACAGTCTGTCATCATGTTCCACTCTGTTAGGCAAAATTTTAAATACATTTTTATTACATTAAATTAAATATTAAAATTCTAATAGCATTTAAAATACATTTTAAATATTAATATTAAAAATTGCATTTCAGATATTTATTGTTGATTCAAGGTCATCTATTATAATACCAGTGACTAAAGAGCTTGTTATACTTTGTCGGAACTGCTTTTGACAGCCAGTGAAATGAACTTGGGAAAGCCCCGAGCGTTCACAGGCTTTCTGAACAGTAGGAGGATCTTAGCTGTCCATCAAAGGGGACAAAGGGGATGGGCAGTAAAGCTATGCGAAAGCACGCATTTTATTTTGTCTTTTCAAGTTAAATGGCAGTGCTTTGACGTTTACAAGTCATAACAGGTACATTTTCTTCTGAAATCAGTCATTTATTTTGGATTATAGTATATACATATATATGCATATATAATATATAATATTCAGGTTACCATGATTATAAAGGCAGTAAACAATTTTTTCTTTTCATTCGTTGAGGTCTAAACGGCATCGCATATAGGGCCAGCTGTAGTGGACATGGCTATGATGTCTGTGACCTTTAATAAGACATCTGCTCATGGTCCAGTCTGTGTCCTCTGTAAGCCTCTCACAAACACACACACCAACAACCCCAACACCCCCAACACACACACACACACACTCTCTCTCACTTAACATGCTGTTTCACCCTACATACCATACATAACACATGCACACATAGACAGAAATACAACTGCTGTCTTACATCTATGCTTGCACACGCTCATGTAGTAACGCTCCCACACACTCTTATTAAATCTGAGTCACTCCTGTGTACATGTGCAGGACAGCTCTGTTTCTCAGTCAACTGTGTTCATGCTGCAGCATGTACCTACTTCACCTGAACATAAATTGGAGAAGAACTGTTATTCTTTTCTAAAACTAGTACTCAGTATCCAGTAATTGTCAGCTTGTGTTTTTAGCTGTGTGTCTTCTTGCACTATTCTCTTTTCCAACCATTCCTTGGTTGAGAAAGGGATTGATTGGAGTTTAGAAGAGAGTGGAATTAGTATTAAGTTATGTCGCAGTTATGACAGGCATTTCTGAAGGTATTTTACAATAAATACTTTAACTGTGGATATTTTATAGGTATATTACAGTATAGGTATTTTAATATAAAATGCTATTTTATATTATATTACCAACTTGGGGCTCTTTAATGCTGGAATATGTTGCTAAACGGCTCTCATTAATCTCTTCGCTGTTCTCCATATTTAGCTAACTCACTAAGCTACTGTCGGGTTTGTTTAGATTCGGTGGCGGTGCGATGTATCTCAAACGTTATTGGCTGTTGTGTAAGTCAGACGAACAGTCAAGACGCCATCACTCTGACTTCCTGTTTCAAAAGAAAATACGACTCCACTGAGTCTCTGAGCCTGCGTAATATGACCGGGCTTTTTTTAAAATTTAATAAAAAAATAGAAAAAAGCATATGTAAAAAAAATTACACTACATGCAATGTTAACACCATATAACACTGAATTTTTATTTGATATCGAATTAGAAAATTACATAATTTTTAAAAGTGGCATAAGCAACATACATTTATGCGAGAAAAAAATATACGAGAAAAAAAAATCATAAATTCAGTAAAATGTTTTCTAACAGCCCAAACACACACACGTCATTTGTACTTGTATGTCCTGAACACAGAGGTGTGTATCATGCCATCCATACTGCGGTTTTTTGACAAACCTAGATGTGCACACACACACACACACTCACACATGCACACTGTAATATGTATGTAATTACTACAGCCTTCTATTACTACAGCCTTAATGTGGTCAGTGGGTGGCACTGAGGCTTCTCATTATTGCCATTTTAAAGCCACTTTTACTCTTTCTTGGCTCTCTTTACACTCTTCTCCAAATCTGTCTCTCACAGCATTTGTTTCCTCGTCTCTTTTTTTCCTCGCTCTCTCTGTTTTTGTTTATAAAACTTGGAAAGTGGCATTCTGTGACGTGTACATGTGGAGTGTTATGGTGTTACGGTAGCAGGGCAGACGTTTCAGTCTTGTATTAAGAAAAACGAGTGGCAGCACATTGTTCTGCCCTGGCGCTGCCTGCCAGCACTTATTGTGTTTGTGTTCCAGAAGCGATGGGCCCACGTGACCCGCTGCCCTACTGACTTGTATATTCAGTCTTAAGTTGCAGTCACGCCGTATGTGAATAAAGACACTGCTGGAGTCCGGAGGTGAAGATTTACAAGTGTTCATTAAACAGGGAAATTTCATTAGTGTCACTGACCCGCTTTGTGTAAACAGCACTGATCGAGTCGTAAGTTTTAAGAGAAGATGGAGAACAGAGCAGGATGAAGGACCACAAAGGTTTTGTTTAGTAAAAATGTAAGCGAATGGCCAAGTTCTTAGAAGGCAAAACAGTGAAAGAGAGACAGAGATAGGGTGTCACCTGATCGAGAGCAGGTTTAGCTAAGGACATGGGGCAGGTAGATCCAGTTTAGAGCACTGAATGTTCTCTGACTGTGAGATCTGTAGCTTTTTTTGTCTTTCCCCCTCCTGCTTCATCCTCCTTCCTTCTCAGATCAGGTGGATCAAGGTAAAGATCCCCCCTGTGCCTCGCTCTGTATGTGTGTGTGTGCATGTGTGTGTGCATGAATTTGAAGTATGGGGTGTGTCCTCTCATACGTGAGCTTAGGGTCGAAAAGATGATCCATGGGCAGGGCTGATTTGATTGATTGCGGCTTTTGGAAGATTTCATGACTAACAGTATAAAGAATGTCTGCTTCTTTCTATCTTTCTCTCTCTCTCACACACACACACACTCTCTCTCTCTCTCCCCCTCTCTCTCTCTCTCTCTCCAACATCTGTTATACATTTCAGAGCCTACTTTGGTTATGACATATATTCGTTTTCTTTTATTGTTTTTTAGCATTAGCTCTGCCTCTCTAAACAAAACGCACCACATCTTTTGTCTTTAAAAGTCTGAAAGCCATTGAACCAGAATATAAAAGTTACTTTCACTGTATACTCTGGTTTTTATATAAAAACATTTTTAAAATAACATCTGAGATGATTTTTTTCATTTTGAGAATCTGCTTTTCACATTTATCAGTATATATTTTAGCATGGTTTGGATGATGAAGATAAAGCCATAATAGAGATACTGCCCCTGGTGTGTTCTGTGGTTAGCATAAATAACTTTATTAGCCTGATTTTCATTTTTGGTGAAATTCCAATGAATTTCTGAGTTTGGTGAGTGAAAACATACCATAGTCAATCATTTGTTGTCCATCTCAAACATGTAATTTGCTTAATACTTTCTCACTCCATAAATTCCCAAAGACTGAATTTAAAACCTAAACTTTAATACATAACTTTATAAAAATAATAACTTGCACTCTATTTTCTCCCCAGTTTGGTCACCTGCATATTTTCCGCTCACCAGCCAGCTCTCCGTTATTGTACCACAGCTACCAACCAATAACAGTTAACATGTGCTTCCTCTAAGACATGTAACCAGCCAACTGCATCTTTTCAAACTGCTGCTCATGCTGAGATGGACTAGCATAACACACTCTGCCCTCTTCCACATACATGAGCTCACAGACACACATGATTGGCTAATGTCACTGTGATTGATGGCGAAAGAGTGCAACACCATCCCTCCCACCCAGACAGCACTGCCAATTTTCTTCTCTTGGACTCCTGGCCATGGATTTCTGTGGCATTGTTAGGTTTCAGACTCACAACCTCCTAATGATACAGCAAATACTTTTCTGTTGCGACACTCTGGAGTGTCTTTCTTGCATATCTGAACATTTTTATGCAGTTAGCTACCTCCAGATGTTTGTACTAGCACAGTTCAAAGTTAACACGCTGGTCCATCTACAACTGGCAGGTAAATTGAGTAAATTCACTGTCCAAAACCATATTTTTTTTGCCAGTCATGGAAATGTGTCATTTGTTATTTAATTAAAATTCTTGACAGTTATAAAAAGAAAATATCAGGGCTGAATTTCCCCAAAAAAACATTGTAGCACAAACACCACCATAAAATGATAGAGCGAGCATCACACTCTCTCTTTACCACTTAAGACGATCACAAATTTAGTATGCTATTAGGAAACCCGTCCCAGATTTACTACCTTTATTCAACAATCAGCAGTGTATAAATTAATATATTATTTCTGTACACAGCAACGTGTCTCCTTATGAGGTTATTCTGTGACCAAATTATTTGTGACAAATAATATTAGATTATGTTATTAAGTTAGTTATACCACAGTGCTGTTAAATTCTCAAATCTGATTGGTCAGATGGTTTTGATTAATTTAGATTATAGTCTATTTTATAAATATTTAACACAATTTTTTTTTGGTTTTAGGTTTAGGAGTTATACTTCTGTAGAATATAGAATATATACCATAGGTTTATTGATTTATTTTTGTCATCTTTTTTCTTTCTTTTTTTTCAGTTTTTGACACAATCCATGTTTTTATCATCAAAAGCATTTTTTTTTGAAGTGTTCTTGTTTTACTAGTTTTAGTTTTAGTTGACCGTAATTCTCATCCCAGTTTCCGGAAAACAGGGGATCAATAGGGGATTCGGAGCAATTTCTCCAGCCCAGCGACAGGCGACGGCTGTGGGCCGATTCGTGCCGCCGGACTCAGTGGGTCTCCTGAGGTCAGAGCTGTAGAACTCACAAAGACATGTGGAATGCTACTTGGTGGCCAACACAAACACACAGGCTCAGTCCAGCAGCCTCGCAGGACCTACACTGCAGTGTGGAGCCTCAGGGCCTGCAGGAACCCATCCATAAGACACACACACACACAGAAACACACACAGCACAGCACAGGAAACGGCAGATTCATCCATGAGATTCAGTGTGGGGCGAAAGGAACTGTTCCATAACTCTCTGAAATGTAGAGCAGCCTGTATTGTAAGGAGGTTTTAGATGACCATTTAGAATGAAAAGCAGCCGTGGAATACTAATCCCAGGACAACATGATTTAATCTTTAACTGGAGTAATTGAGGGTTTAATTTAATTTGACATATTTATATTGGCGCAGAAATAAAGTTCATCCTTTCACCTAAAATGTCCTCTCCGGAAGATGATGTAGGACTCTATATTGAATCTGAGGAACTCGGTATATAATTTGGCAGTAAAGAAAGCCACGACGGCGGCTCATAATATGGAAAGTGGTCTATGATTTATGTTCACAAGCAGCTGAGCATAACCAGGTTTGGAACATGTCCCCTATACTCTGTGTGTGTGTGTGTGTGCGTGTGTGTGTGTGTGTGTGGATGGATATATTATGCCTTTGTGTTTTTTAAAAGAAAGTCAGTGACTCACACTTTATACCAAAGCAGACTCTTAGACTGCCGAAACCTTTTTTTTTTCCCCTATGAATTCTACAAAAACACATGGGTCTTAAATGTAAAAGAAAACACCTTCAAAAACATAAAAACAGAGTAGAGTGCAGCCAAGAAAATGTTCCACGTATTACTGAACCTAATGCCAGAGAGAATGAGAAAGGGAGAGAGATCTGTCCTCACATTTGCTATCGATTTAAAACCCTGACAGTAAGCAGCAGGTTTCTCCAGAACGGTACTGGAGATGAGGAATGTTTTTATATCAAAGGGAAAAAGACGGATGGATGTGGGGATGAGAGAGAGAGAGAGAGAGAGAGAGAGAGAGAGAGAGGAGCATGAGGCAGGCAGGGGGAGCGAGGGAGAGGAGTCGCTGCATAAAAATAGCACTTTGGCTCCAGATGTGTAAGGCTCAGACTAAGAAAGGGCGCTTGACCTCAAGCTGACCTGTGTCTTTAAAGTCAAACCCCACCTGAACCCAACATACATACACACACACACACACACACACACACACACACACAGAGAGAGAGTTAAAAGATCAGGTAGTTTTGGCAGGTCAGACAAACATAGGCACTTTCATGTCCACTTTTAGGCCAGCAGTCTTAAGCCAGCAACCACACATGCATGCGCGCGCACACACACACACACACCACACAAAATTACACACACCACACAAAACCACACACACACACACACACACACAGAGTGACATGGCTGAGGCCACACCATCTCAACTTTTCATTCCAAGTGTGTGTTAGTAGGAGGATTCATCAGCTTTCCTGTGGCTTTGGCTCTCAGTGTTCTTGAAAAGCCAGGGAATATTTTTTACTTTAATTTGACATATTTCCTTCCACTGTCCCAGCCGGGACCCTCCAGAGTGTGTGTGTGCGTGTGTGTGTGTGTGTGTGTGTGTGTGTGTGGTGACTAGTAATGACCATGTGTAGCTAAGCAATGGTTATGAAGCCACCTAATCAATTAATAACATACTTTGGATAGTGGAGAGCTGTAAAGAAAACAAAGATTCCAAAATGAAAACCTTACAGCAGAGTAAATAAAAAAAAATCAGTTTGAAATCAATTTATTCATTTTACAGCATGGTTATTCATTAAGCACTATTAATTCTATTACTACAGTAAACCTAATATGTAGGTACGAGAGTAAAGAATGTAAAGACTGTACACCTCTGACAGCTCCTGGGAGTTCAAGGGGTTAAGAAAGTGATGCAATTTTGATCTTTCAGAATTGGTGTTATGCGATACGAACCCATAGTTTAGTGTAGTGCTACTGCTAAAATTCATTGTAAATATGGAAGCATAAAATTCTACACTAATTAATATTCAGATGCATTTATACGCTACATTCATTCAGCTTCCAATTTATTTCATTTAAAAGATAAATGTACTGTTTTTGTTAAATGAAGTTAAGTTTGTGCTGTTAAGTATAGCAAAAAGAATTAAACAATAATTAAACATTAGACCGTTTAAACCATATCGCTTAAATATCTAGTGATTGATTACTTGTTTATTATGTGTTTGAGTACTTGAATAAGAATATCTAAAATGCTCATGGTCATATGGCTTATATTTAAAATGACTAGATGGTCACATGGCAGCTCTCCATCTTCTTTTTTTGTGCTACATTTTGTTGAATATTGACTTTGCTCTAAGCCTTTCATCTGGAACACTCTAGGCCTCAATATCATATTCAGTGCATGTTGATTTAATACACATGTTCTGCACCTACATACACACACACACAGCAGTCCAGTAAAGCCAAAACTTGCAGTTGAAAGTCATGAATTGCAGCTTCGTCTGTGACCCTCAACCCCAGCAATGGGAAGGAGAAGACGAATGGAAAGAGAGCCGAAGCGAGGGATGATGGTGAAGGAGGGAATTGGAGAAAAGATGGTGGCAGACAGGAGGAGAGAAAGACCAGATGTTTCTTTTGTTTAGATTTGGACAACGCAGAAAGGATGAGTGTAGAAGACAGTGGACCCTTTGCAGTTGACTGGATTTGTGTGTGTGTGTGTGTGTCTGTGTGTGTGTGTGTGTGTGTGCTTGATGGCTGTGGCTCTCTTCATGTGTGATAGGTTACCGTCTCTCTGAAGTCTGTGTGTGTGATCACACAATCTTCATTACACTTTGGTGCTGTTGGCTATAAACCTGACTGCAACATACACAGCTAAATGATTCACTCTAACACACACACACACACACACACACACACTCAGATCAGGCAGGTCTGACGGAATGGTCATTAGCAGAATATAGCTGAGGGGAGACTCTGTTTTCCTATCGCCACTCCAGCTGTGTTTACTGTGCTCTGTGTGTGTGTGTGTGTGTGTGTGTGTGAGTGTGTGTGTGTGTTTGTGAATCATTTAGCTGTGGTATGTGTGAATGAGAGAGATGATGGAGCTATGCCCATGCTCTTGTGCCACACTAAGGATAAGAATCTCTAGACACCTCACGATTCGAGTTTGCTTCTGGGCGCCGCTGTGCAGTTTTATATAAATTCTTCCTGGATCTTGATCTTTCTGGATTTCATTTCATCATGATTTTTTTGTGACCACATGCTTTTACTATTTCCATCCATTAATGGAATGTATGTATGTATGTATTTGAGGGTATAAACTTCACATTGGATTGTTTTAAGATATTCTGCTTTTCTACTTTAAATTGCCTAACATAAGATTATTGAATGATTCTTGAACCATTTGGCTAAAGAAGATGGGTTCCCTTTTGAGTATGGTTCCTCTTTACGTTTCTTCCTCATGTTGTCTCAGGGAGTTTTCTTTTGCCACTGTCGCCACTGGCTTGCTCATTAGGGATCGAAATCTACATCCAGGTTTCTGTAAAGCTGCTTTGTTAAAAGCACTACATAGATAAATTTTAAATGAATTGGATTCTTTAAAGTACTCCTGTTACTTGTTGTATTTTTTTTTATTAAATTGAAAAAGTATGTCCTTAAAGTAATATTACATATTGGTAGAATATTTCCAAATGACATTATTTTTCTGTGGCTGAATCACAAATGGTGTTTTATTGGTTATATAGTGCACTATGTATGTTCTACAACACCATCATGTTATACAATATGTTTTAATTATTTATAGTGACTAGTGACCTATCTAGAATTTGTTCTAAATGTGTGAATTATTTCTGCAACAAAGATGAGTTTTGAAAATGCCTAATTTTTACATAGATCTCGTGTTGCGTAAGAAAATTAAAAACAAACTAAATATCAGAGAATAACATTACAGTTTTTGCTAAAGTTTTGGAATCACCTTCTAGTGATTTTTACTTTTCTAAAAAAAAACAAACCTGCTTTTTTCATAGGGCAAATAATGTTCATTCCAGTGTCATTTTAAATTGTATTATTTTTCATTTAAAATGTTTGGTACTGTTGATTTTTTTTAATTATATATAAAACCATGAATTTAGATTTATGCAGTCACATGTAAAAGTCTGATGCACATTGATAGAAAATGTTTCAAGAGAGAACTGCAATGCATTTAATGAATAATAACTATTTTTTTCTCCATTTCTAACACACACACACACATACACACACACTTCTCTTCAAAGGTCTGGTGTATTCCATTAGTTCTGGTAAGTGTAATCTCCATTAGTGCAGGGTTCTGATAGCTTGATTGCGGCACTTTTGCACATTTGAATGATATTACATGGAGTCTTAAGGAATGTTCATGGAACATTTTCTAGTGATCCCTCGACTCCCAACCTCAGAACCATTCAAACGTATATACACACATTTCCAGCCACACTATTTCCATCAGCCATAGCCGGCATTTTACAGCATTTCTACATTGAGCTCATGCCATGGATGCTTTGCTGTAGTTTAATCTGTTCAGTTCATTTCTAAGCATTTTGTGTGTGTGTGTGTGTGTGTTTGTGCTGTGGGCCTACTTCCCATCATGCCTTTTTTATCACTTGCCCCAAGCCAGAGGCAGGTTTAACTGAGGCTTTCTAAATTATACTTAAACATATCAAGAACAAACCTAGAAAGGATTTATTAAATTTATTAGTCAGTTTGCCTTTCTCTTCCGTGCTCTCTCTCTCTCTCCTACACTCTGTGTTTACAGTAGTCTCTCAGCACACTAAGCATTCCTCATCAGCAGATAAGATCAATTATGTGTGAGTTGTAAACAGCCTTTGGCCTTTTCAAGCTTGCTGCAGCCTGATAGAGGAAAGGAAATATCACCACAGAGTGCTACTTTCACTTAGAGCTGAGTGAGGCAAGAGGAAGCATTTAACTATTCACTACCTGTCGGAACCATCTGTCTTAGATATTTAAGCAAATATATTCACATATATTCTACTTCTGCACATATATTCTACTTTTTCACATATATTCTGCACATATATTCTACTTTTATTAGGATGACGCAAGTTTATCATGACATGTTTCCTAAATATTTTGACTAAATGACCCTTGAAGTTGCTTGATATAGGAATTGAAATGAATAGCACACTTTATTTTCACATCATATAGGCATCAGCTTTCTTATTAACCTCTTAACCTCTTAGTAACCTGTTAGTTTTTACTGTAATTACTGAACCATTCATACTAATTACTGAATAATATGCTTTAAGATGAGACTTGAACTAAGTATGTGCCATATCGTATCAAAGTAACATTTCATTTATTTAGTTAACAGTTAACTCATTCATTTGAGTTACACTTGATCTGTGGTTAAATCACAAATATTCTTCAATGACATGATGTTATGCTCTAAGTAGTGAGCATGTATAGTGAATAAGAAGCCATTTTGGCATTTGGCCTACGTGTTTTGGGGACTTAAAAATATATGGCGGATTTGACACTGCCTTCGTTCTTTGTTTAAGAAAATGATACAATTTTCCACAATTTTACAATCTTTCATGGTTTACGTGATGCACGCACACACTATAGCATGACTGCTTAATAGATACACCATCTTTATCAGCAATTAAAATTTTAAACACAGTGTTTAAAGTTTAGACATAGTGTTTGCTATATCTTTATAGTGTGGTATTAAGTTAACTAAATATCTGTGGTGGAGTATATACACCAGTCACACCTCCACTCCAAAGAGTTTTGTGTTATTTAAAGATTTATTACAAGTGGCATGTGTATAAAACCATCATAATTCAGTGTGACAATGTTTAGTCTGTACACATTTGTTTTTGGTTTGACTGCATGCGTGCAAGTAAGTGAAGTTGTTTAAATGCATGTGTGTATGAGCGAATGTGTACATGTATGTATAAACAGTGTGCAACCTTGTGTGTGTGTGTGTGGTTGTGACTGGCCTTCTTTATAACAGAGGGCTGTGAGAGGAGACTTCTCTCTGCACATTCAGATCATATTTCCACAGCTCTACACTCTCTGTCTCTCTTTTTCTCTTTATATTTACGCAGATGATACAGAACCCTACCTCAAAGAATGGACTGAATAAAAATACACAAACACACTCACACATTCACACACAGCAAAACTACAAGGCTGACAGGGTCACTTGTAGTGTGTAATAATCTTAGACATCTAGCTGTGTCCCTTATCTCTCCAGTGAATAGGAAATTATTCATTGCTGCAATAAGCTGAATAAGAGAATAAGATAAGGAGTGTAAAGAAATACAGAAAATACACACTTACCAACGATGATCCCCAGACTCAGACAATGCAGAGTTATGTTTGAAAAAAGAAATAAAACCTTCCATGTTCAGCTTAATGCGTGATTAGCTCAGGGTCACTCGGATGAGAATAAAATTGGCATTACATCTTCGAGTTCTTTATTTATTGGCTTTTTAAATCTAGCAGCTTAAGAGCTTGAAAGAGGAGGAAAGGGGCAGTGTGTCAGTCGAGGCGTCACCCCTCCTTCTCTGGTTAGTGGGGTGGGTTTGAAGTGGCTTGTGTGAAGTGTGCCAGGGTCAGAGGTTAAAACAACCGTGCTCGCCTCTCCCCCTCTCACTTTCTCCTCTCCTCTACTCCTCCCTCCTTCTCTCGCTCGCTGGAGTTCTGCTCTGTGTCACTGCTCTACATCACTTCTACTCTGTAAGCCGGTAGATCTCTCAGTGAAGCCCAGTTCGAAAAAGTCTGTCTCAAGAGCATCTGTCAGTGAACAGCTGGCACAGCTGGACAGTTGGAGAACTCCTTATATTAAATAAAATGTTTTTATTGGATTGGCATGGTGGACATGCAGGGTTGCGGAAAAGTTGTGTGCTTAGGGTGCTACAGCTCCACCAAGTGGAATACTATGAATGATATTTTGCTAATAAACTAAATATTCTCTGATACATTTTTGTCCATTGCATGAGTGGGATAAAGGGGATATTAAGTGCAGCTGAAGAAAAAGGTAAGGGCATTAGCTGATTCAGAATGAATGAGCGCAAGGGAGCTACATAGCTACATAGCTAGCAAAATGGCGGCAAAAAGGCTATCTGATTTTTTCACATTTAAAGCGTTTAAAGAGGTAAGGCACTCATTATAGCATGGTACATTTGTATGAGAGAGGGTGATGAACACTTCTAAAGTTGTATATAACCGAAATAATGTTTAATAATCTAAAATATACATTCATAAATTGGTATATGTTTTTATTTAGGCATTAAATTTAATTAAAACCTGTGACAGCCAGCACTAGGAAGAGTCCTGGGGGTTACAAACTTCTTCCATTTACACCGTGATGGAGCCCACTGTGCTCCTGGGAACATTCAAAGCTTTAGAAATGGTTTTACACCCTTGCCCAGATCAATATTTCAACACAATTTGATTGTTGACATCTACAGGGAGTTCTGTGGACTTCATGGCTTGGTTTTTGGTCTGACAAGCACTCTGAATAGTGGGACCTTATACACATAGCTTTCTAAATCATGTCCAGTCAGTTGAATTTGCTACAGGTGAACTCTAGTCAAGTTCTATTTTTTTTTTCACTTTGTCATTTTGGCTTATTGTGCATAGATTTCAGCACAATCTCAGAAAAACAAACGCTCACATGCAACTTATTTATGGCACATTCTTTATGTTAAATATCAATGTTCTGGTGCGAGCATACATTGCATAGCAACGTATCAAACTTTCACTCAGATGCTCTGTATAAGACGTTCTGTAACAATGTATTTTAGCCAAGCTAACCTTTACTAGTATGCTATTTGAATAACAGACATATATAGACAGATATATAATAAATAGTTTTATCTCTTTATTTAACATATTGAGCATAGCTCACTTCATGCGTAAAGTCTGTGCTTTTAACGATATATGATTAGACTTACCAGGCTCATGAAACTTCTCTTCTTCTCTACAAACACAATCGGGCTCACAAGTCATGTGGTAGTGCATTATAGTAATGTGATTATTTTCAAAACGTGGAAAGTCTCTGTATTCTCAGTCGGCTAAAGAATTTACAGGGTAAAAACTATTCCCATTTTCAAAATATCTGCATTACCGTACCACACTATCATGTGATTTGCAAGCCTGAGTGTGTTTGCACAGAAGAGGAGAGGTTAGGCTTACTTCATGAGCCTGGTAAGTCTAATCATATGTGGTCAAGCGCACAAACTTTACACATGAAGTGGGCTACACTGAATATGTTAAAAAAGGTAAAATTATTTATTACATATCAGTCTTATTCAAATAGTGTAGTGGTAGAGGTTAGCTTTGTTAGAATGAGTTGGTGCAGAATGTGGCCTACAGAGCATTCAAGTGAAAGTTTGGTATGGTGCTATGCTCTGCATGCTTGTGCCAGAACATTGATATTAAGCATATAGATGGTGCTGCTGATACGTTGCTTGCGAACATTTTTTTTTGCTGTTGTTGTTTTGTAAAAACTGAAGGGGCCTGAATACTCTCCGAAATCTCCAAAAAAGGTTAGCTAGGTTTTCCAAAATGACATCATAGGCTCATAAGAGCCTGAGCTAGCCAACTACTATCTGAAACTTAGCAAAGACAAAATGTTGGAAGCTGCACTTCAGGGTCCTTTGTACACATTCTGTGGCTTAAAAATTCTCTCAGAAATCCTGTCACATTAACTTGCATCAGCTAGCTGTGTAGAGTTAGTTATTTAAAAGTGTAGTGAAGTGACTGAACCGTGCTAAGGAAGTATTTCAGTCTTACATTTTAGTCTTTCAACATCATGGAAATGAACAAAGGCATTCTAACATAACTGTTGCTTTATCTTCAAAATGGGTTTTGCTTTCACGGATATGTTGAACAGCATATTGTTTTTTTCTGTATTGTTAGTAGTTTGACTACTATAACAACATATTTTTTGGCACAAAATAATGGCAGATTTTTTTTTTATTCAACACAGTTTTTGACCATGTTACTTGTTACTTTAACTTCTGCTTGAGTCTTTTCTTGGTAAGGTATCATTTGAAATATGACAAATAAGGGATTCATGAGTTTTAATTTTTTTTAAAATTTTATTTCAGAGGTTGAAAGCACCACTATCAAAAGTATTATGCCTATAAATAATATCAGCTGGAGTCCAATGACAGCTTTAATAAAAATGGTTGGAAAGTTATTAAAAATTATTAAAAGACATTAAAAAAACTTACTGGCTTGAATAAATAGCCAAGATATTAATTGTACACATTTAAATAATGCGCCTAAATTTTTAACAGTTTGTTCGTGAAATAAATCTGATGGGGAATGGGATTTTTTTATAAGACAAAAGAGTCCTTGACTGTAAAAAGTTTGAGAACCCCTGCTTTATACAATACTCTGGCATTCTTCTGACAGCAGGCCAGACAGTTACACAAGAAACTCTACTCCATTTAGAAACCCACAAACAAGCTTTTTAATAAAGTTAACAGTGATGCTAACAGCATGTCTGTATGTGGGGTTGCGGTTGCTCGGTAAAGCTCTTGTGTTGTTTGTTGCAGTGTTATGAAGTTTCCTAGCTAATTGTATATAAATGTTGGAGACAGCTTTGGTTACTGAGAAGCAGTGGGTTGGTGAAGGCCGTATTGTTTTATGTTTTTGGTTTAAGAATCTGTTCTCATGACTCTGCCTGTGCATAGTTGTGATTTTGATTACATGAATGCCCAGTAACATCTTTGATATACAGCTGTGGAGTATCTGTGTGAAACTGTTAGACTGTGTAAGCCTCTCATTTTTCTCTCGCTGTGTTAGGCTGAAGCAAACTGCTCGTAACCAAACGCAGGCAATTTATGTTTTGCAACACCTTGTATTTTCTTCGGCACTGATAAGCCACAGATGGAGCTGAAAAACAAAAGGCCCAATTAAGATTTGTAGCTCACACACAGACTCTCGCTGCCTCAGAAACACTATCACACTTACACACGTACGGGAGCATTTCTCTCACCCGACGCCTCCAAGCACCGGCAGCCAGCCCTTTCATTTTCTATAGCAGCACCACTTGAAGCCACACACTAGCCTGAAGCATCACACACTGCTCACTAGGAAAAAAGTTGCTATGTTGCAGACATAATTCTCACCACCATGTCCCTTTTATCTCTTTTATCTCCTACATGTGCTGTGGACCTATCAACTCAACCACAGGTAAGGAAACACTGTCTGTCTGTCTGTCTGTCTGTCAGTCTGTCTTCATGTGTATTTTTATTAGCATTAGCAGATAGTTATGTGAAAAGTGATGTGCTGTTGCCTGTCTGTCTAAAGTAAATGCATGTTATGAAGGAAATACTGTATAATCCTAACAATGAAGAAACTGTAACAAGGACCAGCAGAACAAAACTGTACCATAACGAAAAGAATTACAATCGAAAGGCACTTTCAAGGTCAAGAGGTCAAACATTATGCAAAGAATCAAACACTTCGGTATGTGCTGATATAGGAAAATAATCAACAACAGGATGGTGTAATGCAGCTATTACCACCCCAGGTGGATTATTTTCTAATAACAGCACATTCTGAAGTATATTACTCTTATTCCATTCTCTTATTTTGCAAATAATTGCAAGTTATTAAGTTTAATTTAGTAATGAACAGCACAATGTGCATTTTAACGGGTTATAGTTACATTTACTGTTGTGGAACATCCACGAAACAAGTTAGTTCCTGTTATCACTTATGTTATAGCTGCTAGTAAGAGTAATTTCCTCATCAGCCTCTCCTTTTTCTCACTGTTGAAGTTAATAGGACAAAAACCATAGCTTGGCACATTACCAAGGAACCGGAAAGCCTGAAGACTCTCCCATGGTGGAAAACATATTGACCATTACAACGTGCTGATACCCAGGCTCCTTCCATAAATGTTAAAAAAATGTGTTCTTATAGAAAGCTTCACCATTAACAATACATTTTATTATGTTTTTTCATCCATTTATTATTAGCCTTAGATTGTGTATATTGTAGTATAAGTCCCTTTGAATGAGCTGTTACCGTAGAAACAATAAGGCCTTAGAATGAGTGCATTAATATAAACCTGTGATTTGAATTAAACTGAATTACAGAATTTTAAAAATTTAATCAACACCTTCTGACCAATCAGAATTGAGAACTCAACAGCGCTGTGGTATAAGGAAGGTTAACGGAAGCGGGTAGGTAACATCCACACAAGGATGAAGCAGACGCCTTTTTTGCCCTTAGCTTGCAGCATGCACCAAACAAACCACAGATCTACACCTTTTGATTTCTCTGGTTCTGTATCAGCTGCAGTCTGATACCCCCTTGAATAAATGTGTGGATAAATGTGTGACACTCCTGAACGAGATGAGAAATAGATAATACATTGCAGCTGCATAACGAAACAGCAAACTAATCACGAGTTCTACGGTGCCCATGTGTTCTACGCGAATCTAAAGGCCACTCGGGAACTAGATTTTATCCGGTTGACTGTGCACCAGTTATTAGTATGTGAATTAAGAAGACAATTACTGGGGCCTGGATTCCTCTAAAATAACATCACTGTTGTGGACCGGATGAGCCTGACTATTAGGTGAGATTTTCCAGTGTTTTCCAAGATTTTCCTTTTGTCTTTTGTAATATTACAAATTACACTGTGCAGGAATTTGAGTGACAATAAAAGTGAGTCTGTTCTAAATTTGGGGAAATCTTTAACTCGGAATCTTTATTCTGATGGTTTTTCAGTATGCTATTAATTGTTATATCACAGCACTGTTGAATTCTCAAATCTGATTGGTCATTCATTTTCTAAAACAGCAGCTCTGACATTCAAATTCAAATCACAGGTTTATATTAACGCACTCATTCTAATACGCTATTGTTTCTATAGTAACAGCTTATTCACAGGAACTTGTACAGCAGATGCTTCACATAATCTAAGGCTAATAACAAACTGATTAAAATCATGTTGTTATGTGACAAAGAAAACCTTATTATCATTGATATGGTGAAGTTGTCCGGAAGGAGTTGTTTATGTAACATTTATGGAGTCTCGAGTGTCAGCGCTTTGTAACAGACAGCAAGTTTTCCGCTATGTGAAAATGTCTTCAAGACATCGTGCATTAATAAATTAAAATTTGTAACAGTTAGGAAATTGCTGTGGTATAAGAGGAATAAAGCACTTTAGGACATGCTGTTATTGGAAAACAATCACACCACCCCAGTGCTGATTATTTTCATATAACAACACACCCTGCTGTGTTGTATTCCTTAGGCTACGTTTACACGACAACGATGTAGTCAAAAGCGGAAAAGTTTTTCTCTTGCGTTTTCAAAAAGTTTCACTTATACACGACAACGTTTTCAAAACGATTCGCGTTTACACATATCCGCGATAACGGCCAAAAACGCTGTATTATGTATGCCAGGCCAGTAGTTGGCGCTGTCACCTTGTTAGTTGGTTGTAATATTGGTGAAGTAAATCCACACTTTGCTGAAGAAGCATTAGCAAACTCTTGAGCAGCAACAACACTACCATGTACTCCGCCATTGTTGTATATGTTTGTTTGCGCTTGCCTTTACAATAGACACGTACTGCGCATGTCTACATACCTAACACGTACTACGCACGCGCATGACGTCACCGTTTTCAAAGATTCCCGTATTGGGTGTTTACATGGAGACGATAACGGCGGCGTTTTCAAAAACTTGCACTTTGAAACCCGTTTTCAAAAATATGCGTTTTCAGTCCCCAAAACGCCGTTGTC
>CM040466.1:13684571-13715612 GCA_022758105.1 Pangasianodon gigas
TTATGACCATTTCACCATAAGCTGACATTTTCAACCTGAAGCTGGAACCAGGGGCCTTATTTATAAAACATTAGTACGATCAGATTTGCTATTACATTCTATGTACATATTCTTGTGTTAAAAGTGACACAAATCAGGATGTATAAAAGCTGAAACTGACAATGTTTTAATACATACACAAATTAAGTATATGTATGAATTTTTTTCACTGGCACTGGCACTCATGGTGATAGATAAATAGATAGGTAGGTAGCTCCACTTTTTTCCTTACAAAGTCTTTGCAGCATTGAAGCTGCTATAACATTTGGGTGTCAGACCTTATTTATCCTTGTGGACCTATCTTACACATATTCTTGCATGGAATCTTTATCTCCTCCATTAATCTTTATCTCTCTGAAGAGCGTTGTTGACCTGTGGTCTTCTCCTGATTAATGCTCCAGGTGTCTCAGTATCTCTTGACTTTTCCACCCAGTTGCTTTCCACATCTGCTGGTGCTGTTCTAACAGAACAGAGGTGGTGGGTGACACAGTTGAGAAAGTTGCAGTCACACTTGGCAAGAGAGGAACTCAGCCAGTTGGTCTTCAGTTGTAACATCAGCACATTTAGTGTCCCTTAAGATGTTTTCTTTCATCTCTGCCCACTTTCCCCCAATTAATTGTAATTAGGAGAAAAGTTAAGGGTTTCCAACAAACTAGCTCCTCTGGCATTCCAGCAATACCACTCTCAGAAGAATAAGACTAAAAAGCCTAGAAGGCATCTGGCTGAGACTAGAGGTGTGCGTCATGACCAGGATCCCACAGGATGCAACAAAAATGTAATGCAAGTGGGAGGTCTTTACTTTCATATGGGTGCAAGTGAATACTCATGGGACAAACAAAGACCATACACATAAACATGAATGTGTGGTGCTGCATGATGCATTTACAGTGTCCGTTCAATCATCTGTAGTAACTGCCTGGTCAGGGTTGCGGTGCTTTAAATTAGGCTACTAGTTTGTTTTTACATTTTGGGAAATAAAACCAACTAAATTTGTTAGAAAATATTGTGGGCAAATACAAACAAAAATAATAACTTTGTGAGTGGGATTAAAAAAAAAACAGTCGCTCTTGTAGCTGATGTTGAGGAGCTGTAGCTGTTAGTGCCAGAATTCACAGATCCTGCTGATAATGCTGACATTTTTTCTTTTTTTTCGTATTTTTCATTGTTTACTGGGCCTAGTGATAGGATTTATATGTAATTAAAAAAACAAAAACAAAATAAAAATATATAGGCCACACCTACTTTGGGTTACAGAATACAGATACAGATATTTGGAGCACTAGACAGATAAAGATACAGATAATGGCATTGTGTTTCAAGACTACTATGAATCAGTTGTTGTATTGTATTTGTTCTTTTCTTTCTTTCTTTCTTTCTTAATTTCTTCCTTCCTTCGTTCCTTCCTTCCTTCCTTCAATCCTTCTTACTGTTTTTCTGGTCACTAATCTCGGTATGGCTGGAACTCATCCTGTGTTTACACGAGATTGGAAGCAGCGAGATGCAGTTTTTTCCTCGCTTTTTCCCCCTCCTTCTGCTTCAGGCCGACAGTTTGAAGAGTTGCTGTGGCCAGTTGCCCACATCTGCAGTTTGGAGCGGTGGAATTTGAAACGGAGGTAAAATATACAGGAGGGTTTGTTTTCACCCCAAGTTCCCCCACAAAGCAGAACAAGAGTAATAGAAAGCTGGAGAGAAAAAAAGAAGAAATGAGTGCTCAGGCAGTCCTCTGCTGGATCTTCTTTCCATTTTGATGTGAACTGTAATCTGCTGTAAGTGAAATCACATGGTGAATTATCCCATAGAGGAAGGCAGAGAGACCGGTAAAGGGGGCTGTAATGATGATGATGAAGGTCTCTGGTTCCACTAATGAATCTGCTGATTGGATTTGCTCTTCATCCCCTTCATCCTTCATGCTCTTCATGCTCTTCTTGCTCTTCATCAGCCACTATGGTGGATTTCTTGCCTTCATGCAAAACCATCTCTTCTTGTCTCATTCCTAGTAAGAACAATAAAATTACTCTGTTCCAGCAGTGAGTGTCAGATGACCTCTCAACACATACACATGCATAGAAGTGTAATTTATAAAATGCATACTAGAATATAAGATGTTTGACCTGAGCACTTGTTGGGTTTGAACCAGTGGAGATGATTTATGATGGATAAGGGCCAGAAGTCTAAAAACAGTGAGATAAAATTGAAAATTAAATATCTGATCCCCCCACTATCTCCCTGTAAAATTATATTTCTGTTATTTTCTTTTTAGAGAAAAAAAAGTGGGTCCCAGACTAAGCTAGTTGACTTATTACCTGTTAAAGGCTTCACGTAGCTCTGGTTTGAGAGCTTGATGTGCGGCCAATGAGGAGGCAGGACATAATGTGCCTCATGGTGCGAGTGTTAATAGTGTTAAAGGCCTGATTTAATTAGAGTGCAGCGCACCATGCTGGACTTTTTGGCTTTTCACATAATACCATTTTTGCCAGGATTGTATTGTTATTCTGTGCTACCAAAGGATAATCAATGATTGTATTGGAGATTGTTGGATTATGTGCAGTGAACCTGCCTCAAACTCTTTGAAAAGTGCTCACTTCAACTTCTGAACCTTGTTTGAAATCTTGAATGGTGGGTTACAGTGTTCAACACAAACACCAAAGCATGAACACCTTAATTTACTATCTTATAGGTTGTTACTCCCAAAATAATCATGATGTTTGATGTACTACTTTTGCTTTTGCTCTTGCCCTCATCTGTGTACTCCACTCTTTCACTCTTTCACATTCCAGGAAAGGACACATACCTCAAAAGATTTCTCTCTCTATCTCTCGCTCTTTCTATCTTTTTTCTCTCTATCTCTGTCTCTTCTTGAAACGGCATGTAACCTATTTTGTCTACACAAACAAACAGGCCATTAGCAGAACAGGAAATTCTCCACAGGATCTATTGTATTAGTGGCTCATTCTTTTCTTCCTTTCACATCTCTCCCTTATCGTTCTCTCCGCTCTAGCTCTCTGTCCTCCCCTTTCTTGCATGTCAAAAATCACCTCCCTCTCACATCTCTTTCTGGAATTTTTCCCCTACTTGCAATTACAGTAATATGTAACATCAGGCATAGTGAATTAGGGCTTTACCTTACGTAACCCAGAAGATTTAAGCAGAAATGAGCCTCAGAGCTTATACAGGTGGTACTGAGAACCAAACCATAACCGAAATGAACCTAACATAACATAAAATATCATAAAATAACATAACATAGCCTCATGCCCAGGGTGTTACCATGTCCATCACAGCCCAGACCAGGATAAACTGAAGATGAATGAATGAATGAATGAATGAATGCCCAAACAAACAGATGGTTAGCAGAGGTTTTGGGAGATATTATACAGCAGCATGCATTATAGTGGGTCAAACTGCAGGTTTTGTTTTGCTGGTTATGCCATTTATTGCAGGTATTTTATAAAGATGTGTGGATAGACTGTGTTTTCTCTTGTTCTCAAAACAATTTTCACAGCATAAAACACACGTTGCCGTATTATGCTATATAAGTCCCAAATGCAGTAGTGCATCTGCAAGTTTCAGTCTAAGGGGTTATTTAAATATTATATGACTTTGTCAATGGCTGGTAATTGGCTAGATAGGTTGCCCTGTGCCATGCAATAATGTAGTTGAAAATTAAGACAGTGTGTGCTCTGCTTATGTCAGTGTTGGCATGTAGCTCTTGGCCACCAGGTGGCTTTTTTTTTTTATTCATTAGATTTAGTTTCCTGAGATTTAATGCAAGTCAGTTTGGATGAAACCAGCCATGTTCCCTCGTCAATCCCAAGATGGGCCAACATGATCAGCTTTTAAATATCATCTAATGAATGCTGCCACTGGCCAAGATTAAGAGAGCTGAGAAGGAGGCAAACATGCAGAGGAGAGTGATTGAAGCGTTGCTGTACGGAGTCAATCAATGGAATAAGGGAACTACAACTACAGCTAGAACTACAACCAGTTTTGTGACTTGACCTGGTACACTTATCACCTTTGTGATCAAGTCCTTATTATTACCCTTATTATTAATTTCTTGGGATTCAAAAGTTATGCGACCAGGAAGTAAGAAAATTAACCCTACCCCTAGGTTTTATTTAAAGAAGATGGCATGGCATCTCAGTGGTGAAAACTTTGGACTACTAATTGGAAGGTTCAAATCTGTTCAAATCTACCATTGTTGAGTCTAAGATCAAGACCTTAAACCTCAACCACTTAGCTATGTCCTGTCTCAGTTGTAAGTGGATTAAAGCATCAGCCAAATGAGTCAATGCAAATGATCTTACTACTGACTGGATCAGAGGTATCTGAAGGTGTTCGACCCAGGGAACTATTTTGGAGAGATAGAGAAACAGCCCTGTTTGGTCTTAAAATTCATTCTATAAGGAAAATTTGGATAGAAGCTTCAAGCAAATTCATCCTTAGGCTAAGCTCTAGGTGCAACACAAGCTGTATGGCTTTATCTTTGCATAGGCAGATCAGTGATGAAGTTAATATATATCAGGACATTTGAAACAAATTTTACTGTTTGGATACTATTTGAAATTTCATAATAATTAGGGATTCAAAAAAATCCACATTCAAACACTGTATGAACAAGTAGGTAAGTTTCCAAAAGCCATTATCAGATTTGTGCTTTTTCTGTAGCTAAATCTCAAATGCCTTTTTATTAGCCATATTGCACGCTACACAGGTAGTCTATGCAGTAATGGTCTACACTATGTAGTGAGCATAAAGTGAAGAGGAGATCATTTTTTAAGTATTAAAAATTTGAATGTAACTTAATTTGACAGCTCTAGTGAATATAGAATACAGTAAACAGATGAGCTAAACAGCTTAAATGTGTGCTATGCTGGTTTCAGTTTTAAAAATGATGTGAATATGTAGCTTAGAAGAGTTATGCTAAATAATGAGAAAACACAAGTATGTTACATTGCTGCTTCTCATTAGTATCTGTTTTTTAAATTCGTAATCCAAGAGTTGATTTTCATGTGTCTCTTAGATATAAAATAATATCTTTAAGTCAGAGTAGTGTGAGGAAATGCCTTGAAAATGAATATTTAATCTTGCAGGTTTGATGTAACCAGCCAAAATAATGAAATTAGAACCACGAAGAATCACTTGATGCTACGGTGACGTGAATGACAACTGGTGGACTGCAGTAAAAAACAGTCATATTTTTTTAGAGCCTGTCGATGACAGAAGTATCACCTCACCTCAAAATTCACTACAAAAGTGAATGCTGATTTTATTCTGACTTTCTTTTGTCTTTGCTCAGCTTGCAAGCAGCATGCTGTGCTACCTCTTTCTGAACTTTTGATTGACGATATAAGCTTTGACTGAGCTCAGACAGGCAGATTTGGCATGCTGGATTTTATTTCAGCTTATTTTCTATTGCGGTATGGCTCAAACAGAGTAGCTCAAAAAAAAAAAAGCACACACAATCATGCGTTGTGTTCACATGCTGTTATTATTCTGTTCTGTTCGTCTGTCTTTTAGTTTCCTTTATTTCTCTACCGCATTTTGGCCCTGTTTTTGGCCCCAGTCTCTCTGCCTTTCTTTGGGTGGTTTATGTATTGTTTTCATTTTTCTGTTCTCATGTTTTAATGGGCTTTCGTTAGCCTGCGGCTGGGCACTAGAGAGACAGAAAAAAAAGTGCATAAGGAAAAGCAGAAGAAAGTCGTGGGGATTTGAATCCATAAGCGCCACATTTCCATTATTTTTATTTCCCAGCCTATGCATGGATACTTTCCATTTTTAACTCTCCTGCTCACTTTTTCCCCTTCTTTTTCTGTCTCTATCACCATCATCTTACAGGTCTGTAATGTTTAGCCACTAGTTTCTGTTAGTTTCCCCGTGCTTATCTCTCCTTCCCACTCCCTCATTTTAGCTATTAGCTCATGTAAACTTTGCTTTTTGTAATGGTATTTTCAGCATAGTCCTCCTGTTTGTGATTAAACTATAAAAAAACTCCCTCAAACCTTTCTCTTGTTCACCCTCACTCTCTCCCTTCCTTCCCCTGACAGTCTGAGAGTGGTTTGTTTTGTCCACGTGCGTTTGAGCAAACTTCTCCCTGCCAGTGTTTGTTGAGTTTTCAGGCAGACACATCTTGAAGCCATGAGGTCTCTCTTTGTGTTGTGGGTTGCCATTTCACCCTGCACACACAAACACACACCACCGAGGCCTGTTACAGCTCAAGCTGAGAGAACTCAAGACCAGAGGGCTGGATGGCTGTGTTTAATGCGCACATTCTTTACCATGAGATAATTCGATGAAGGAGCCAACTCTCTCCCATATATACTTTTACTGCTGCACTCAATCACGTCTTAATCTTAAACCTTTCTTAGTCTTAAAACTTTTAGCACACGATCTCCTACCACATAATCAGTGTCTGAATAAAGTCAGCAATCAGGATTGTCAGAAGAAATGCTGCATTCTGTACTTTTACTTTTGTGCATAAGGAAATCTCTTCTTCATTACACAACTGAGCATGGGTATGTGTGCTGAGCTGGTGTTACTTGCTGGCTCCATTCCCCACTTTGCCTAGGCCCACAAAACTTCATGTCTCTCTCTAATTCACCTCGCACTGCCTGACCTGTCTCCTTGCCTTTGGTTTTTCTTCATTTTCATGGTGTCTTCTTTCCCATTCTTTCTCCTCTCTTGCTCTATACCTTGGTGTCAGCACAATTTATACACTTTTCAGCTCTTCGTCTCATCTCTATTCCCCTATCCTCGAGTCTCTATCTTGCTTTCTCTCTTTGTGTGTTTATATAAAGCTGTTTTTCTTAAAGTATAGCCTGAATGGCGGCTCCCAGGGGTGCAGTGTGAAACACTAGACTGAAGTGGAACAGCTGCCAAACAATGCAGACTCCAATAGGTTCCATGGTAGCTGTTAGCGTTTTTAGTGGAGTATGCATATAAAACTCCTGAAGTAAATGACTAGCTCTGAGTTCATATATATTGTATTGTGTTATATACACATTGTATTATGTGCAGTCAGTTCAGCAGTTGGTACATGTGAAACTCTTGTTGCAGTGGAAAATGTGAATTTGGCCTCCTGTTTAGATTCACTTTCTGGAGCCATTGGCACTGATCAAATGACATAAAAAAATTGGGTGGCCAATTGATTTTGATTTGGAGTAGTATTAATAGCAATTTGTTCAAATCTTCACAATTGCTGGCATATTGTAACACTTCATAAGTAATAATATTTTATTCTGTTTCATTTTTTCTTATAGACCAGCCTAAAAAAAGGCATTTTCTTTTACCAACTACCAACTGACCACTTCCCAATGTTTCATGCATGAGTGTCACATGGGATATCTGTACACGTACAATGCGAACCAACAATTCATTGATAAACTCAAGGAAAAAGAAGAGAAGCAAGGTCTTTTCTATGACATTAAACACCCTTGCATTAGGATTAGTTCTTTCTCACAAGCAGTCCAACCTTTGAGGTAACAGAAATAATTATCCAGCCAAAATTGCAATACGGCAGGGAAACAGGCAAATCATCAAAGATAGTTCTTACATTAAACTGTTTGGCTATGTTTGCTACAGTGATGTGAACAAAGTGTTGAATGCCAGTTCAGTGGACTGCAATGTGGTTTAGAAAAGTAATAGAGTAGCTGCCTTCTGAAACAATTCAAATCTCATTTAACAAAGTTACAAATAAAAGGTTCTCTTTAAAAGGCAAAGACTTTTTTTCTTTCTGTAGTCACAGCCTATTCCCAGCAACTAGCTCGTTCTCCACTATCACACGGCAGGTACCAGCCATTTTGGGAGAAGGCTATCACTTTCCTCTTAGACATATGAAGCTCATGCAAACGAACATGCAGATGAACATACTTGCGGCTGTAGAGTTGTTCTGACAGGGGAGTAGGGTTAGGGTTAGGGTTAGGGTTAGGGTTAGCCAAATAGCTGCACCAGTTATGCTATTATAGATTCCCAGCCATTTGATTTGATTGAGTTGAATTAGCATATGCTATAATTTTTATATACATTATATAACATATATGCCATAGGTATATATATGCTATAACTATAGCTATATATGCTATCAGCTTTTTTTCTGTCATTGTTGACTCTCATTTTTAAACTGCTCGTAGTATAGCACAACCGAAGAAGTCGTTTGGCTACTTGCTAAATTAGACGTGAACCATAACTAACCATAATGGCCCAAATACACAGAAAATTAAGATTTTAATCCAGAATGTGTACTTATTTGGGGCTCAGATGTAGTCATGTCAGAAAACCCAACCCCAGCCCGCCAAGCTTTGGCGCCAAAGTCTAAAACCTTCTCTTCTCTGCCCCTTCACTCACCTTATTCTCTGTTTTCTTCTCTGTTTTTTTCTTCTCCTTCAGCCCATCCCTAGAACCTCTCATTCCTGAGAAATGTAGGAGAGAATGATGTGTGAAGTTTGTGATAAAGCTGAGTTTGATACATAACCCGCTCACATAGTATGTCATTTACTATGTTCTTATCACTGAGGTGTGCTCCTGACAGATGAGCTGCGCAACATTATGGACTTACCCACTCGGATAGTTCCAGAGACGGATTGAATCATGGCTTAACTCAGCACTGAGAGGTTAATACATGATGGAGATTAAAAGTCTATTATGTCAGTTAATAAATGGATTGATACATGATCTACAGCTCTGCTTATTTGCTATAATGTGAAATGAGCCAAGATTGTTAATAAGCCAGAATCTTAAGCCAATTCAATGTGTGACTTTAGCATATGGAATTACACACACACACACACAGACACACACACACACATATTTCACTGGCCTTACCTGACCCTAAAGCAACATGTGGATATGATGAATCCTGTTTGTGAAAGCGAAGGCCAAGTCTTTCCTTCTGCCACGTAGACTCACCAGCACTAACATACCGCCTCCCTTATTATAGCAGTGTGAGAGACAGAGAGGGAAAAGTTCAGGATGAACCTACATAAAAAAAACTCCATTAGTCTATAGTCTAAGTTTCTTCTTTATGCCATAGTGTAAGAACTATTCTTATATTCAATTCATAGTCCCACAGTGAAAAAAACCTTAATTTTACCTAGACGTAACAAAGAACGTTGCTTGTATTGTGTGTGTGCTAAATGGCAGTTTAGACACAATTCCATTAATTTACCTGATTCATCTTATCAGCTCAAGACATAATACCAACACATAAATAAACACACACCAAAAAAGAAAAAAAAAAAGAAACCTAAGCAAAGAAGCAACACATCCCACACACACACACACACACACACACACACACACACACACACAGGGACAGAAATGGAGAGCTGAAATCTTTTCTGTCTTTTTCTTTGTCCTGCTCTCTATTTGGTTTTTTTCCCCCCTTTGTTGATTCTTTATTTTTCTGTGATAACCATTGTATTATGCTGACCCACAATTGCACTATTGTATTCTGCGCTGATTTTTCCTGTCTTCAGTGCCCATCTTTTTCTCCCTATCTCTGCCTCTTTCTTTCTCATTCTTCACAGTGACACTTTAACTGTACTCATGCAGCACTCTTCTCTTCCCCACTGCTCTTGAACCATTCATTAAGTAAAATGAGCATTCTCTGTGGCGCTCATGATTGTTTTAACGGGCGCCATTTATGTGTCTATATGTGGTTTTACTCACTTGTAAAACACGTCTCCCCAGTTCGAAGCGATTATCCACATATTTATTTGCCCAGTTTACAGGCTGAAATAAAGCCTTGCCAAGTGGCCATCTTAAAGCTCATTTGTGACTGGCTATGTTAAGGGCAGAACCAAAGAGATAAAGTTCCTAAAAAGGAGAACCTTTCCCATTGAGATATCAGGAGGTCTTCCTGCAGGTCTTCTGAGACTGTATCTGCCGTCCATGACTGTAATGTGACTGAGTGCTGCATTTTGTTTCATGTTGAATGTGCAGCCTGGCTCCTTTGCATTACATCATAATCTTCTTAGGTATTGGACTTGCAGTTGTGTTGAGTTGTGAGACTTTGTACCTGTAAAACATAGGCCACTTACCTTCCTGGAATTGTTTTATGAGGGAGATGTGGGTTGTTTGTATTTTACACTTGAGAGAATATTCTAGAGCTCTATACTGCCTGCAAGGCACATTTCAATTGCAATGACAAGCCTATTTAAAAAATGTATCTTTGGTCTAACTAAAATAATTCTCATTAGAGCTACTTTTTAAATAAATATATATATATAATGTCCCTCAAGAATATATACTTTCTCTTTGCTCATATACTTTATTTCCTCTCATCAAGAATTTATACTTTATTACCCAGGAACTCTGTTGTTGCCTTTAACCATGCCCTGTTTTCCTGGGGTATGAATATGAGGTTGCACACATGTAAAGCCCCTTTGCCTTTCATTATGGGAAAAAAAACAAAGAACTTAAAACATAAGAGACAGATGGTTGTTGGCCTGCACAAATCAGGTAATGGATTAGCATTGAAAATAGCACCATTAAAAGTCCAAAACATTAAAATTAATTACCATTATGTACAATTACACACACGGTGATGAATATAGCTCACAGATCACAGTTTTAGAATTGGTCACCAAACTTTTTGGTCATGCACACCATCAGCATGACAAATGGGGACTGTATAGAAGTAAAGGAATCAGATAGCCATTGTAAAATATGGAGGTGAATCATTGAAGCTTTGGGGGCTGTTTTGTGGCTGATGGTTTAGGGGCTCTTTTGCAGATTGATGAAATCATGAATTCTGCAACATACCAGGATACTTGAACCCAAAACCTGGTTGCTTCTACCAGGACGTTCAGACTTAGGTAGAGAAATGTTTAAAGAAACATAAAATCAGTGACTATTTGAACTCTGCTGAAAACCTATGGTCTGAATTGCACAAATCTAAGAATATAAAGGAGCTTAAAATGTTCTGAGGAATGGGACCAAGATTCTGTACAAGTGTCTCCAGCCTGGATAAACATTACAGGAAGTGAGTCAGTACTGTTATTTTCTACAGTGCAAACACTGCTTAACAAAATATATTTGAAAACAAAACCCTGTAAATAAAACTATATAATGTCGCTTTTCTTTTTATACATATATTCATTTTGCTAATTCTATGAAGCCAATAAGACCAATAATTCTGGAGGTCACTTCATATGTATAAAATAAATTCTCTTGTAATGGCCATTGATGTATGTGTGTGATTTTGCCTTGATGTATTGTATGTTTACACAGTGTCTAAGGCATGAACACTCCATGTTTGAATGGTGGGTGATGGATGTGTGTCTTAATGAAGTGTCAAGTCTTTTATGTACTGAATGGAACAATTATGTTTAGGGCAGTGTGTGCGAGGCGGCAGGTGGACATAGACCCCTCAAGGCAGTGGGTTCTCCCAAACAAAAGTGATAAATAGCTGTGTGTTAATAAAAGCGTGGTAGTTTACTGAACTCCCTTCTTTCCTTTCTGTCTTTTGTTTAAAGAATACTGCCATAGTTAGTGGAAACTTGGTTGATTTATTTCAGTATTTAGTCATTTATTCCAATACATTAGCAGTTGTGGTTTTATTTGCCACTATATGTCTTTAGGAGTAAAGAATTTGAAGAAGGTGAAGTAAAGGCAGTTGATTGGCAGTTTCTTTGGAAGGCATCTTAGAAAACCAAGAGCTCAGCAGATCAGGGGTACATAATGATTTTAGACTGGTATTAACCTCAGTCTACTCTTAAAGTCTTTTGCTCTTATCATTCGTCTTATATTCTCAGTGTAAGTGCTCTCCTCTTTTTCCTCACCACACCTGCCTGTCTCATCCCCATCCATTCACTCCCACTTTAACTGTCTCTCTCTTTCTCTCCTTTAACATTTATCACTTTCTCTCTCATCACTATCTGGCCTCCTTCACTCTTTGCCAACAAGTCTCTCTTTCTTTTTATTTTCCCTGTGCTTGTCTTTCTTGGCAAGACCTGCCGTTCCCACAGCTTCCCCAACCCCCTCACCCCCCCTCTCTCTTTCTCACCAACTTACTTTCAAGCTCTCTTTTTGGCACATAGTGCCATCACATGATCCACACTCCCGACTCACACACACACAATGCATATAGAGTGCTCCCCCGGGGGGCGCATTGCATATCTTCTCCCACATATCCTCCCCACACTTTTTTCAGAAAGTGCTATTATATAGTCTCGTGCTACATTATATGGTCATTGAGTGGGGGCACAGAATGGGTTTATTGTTGCAAATTTGGGGTCACTCTATCCGCTCTCCGCCCTCTTTCCCATCAGTTCACTTCCCCTATGAGCTCTTTAGAAGATAACAGTCCTTATGATGCACTACCATGTCATCTCATCTGAATCGCTGCCCACTGCTACTAAGTCTGATCTGCAGACATAACACTATATAGAAGACTTATGTAAGCTCGGTTGTGTAGTAGTTGGACCCAGCGATGGTGTCTGGTGACGTACTTGTTTTTCAGAGAGCTGGATAATAACACTCTGAATAACAGAGAAGGGATATAAAAGAGGGAGGGAAGGAGGAATAGATAAACTGGAGTAGGGGTATGTCAGAACATTCGCACACTCGTTCACATCTAAGGGGAAATTTTATGTTGCAAATTTATCTTCTGGCATATTTTTGGAGGTGGGACGAAACCAGAGAACCCGGAGGAAACCCACACGGGCACAGGGAGTACCTCCACACAGACAGTAACCTGAACTCAGGATCAAACCGGTTACTAGTCATTGCTTAGCATTTTCAATCAATTTTCAATCAGTTTTCAAGAGGTGACCAAGTGCTGCAGAAATGTGCATGAACATGTTCAGGAAAAAAAACCACTCATCAAACTGGTCTGCCATGAGAGAAGTCACAGATCAAAGCTGACAGCTTCAACCTGTTGTTGCCTGCTACAGCACCCCTAATGGAAAGCTTGTGACAAGAATTTTCAGGTGACACAGAAGAGAATGAGATATGATGCTCATTTTTCACTGCTCAGGGTCTTTGTGTTTATGCACTTGTGTAGAGTATGTTTAATCCTTACAGTAGCATATCATGGGCTGGGGGTTCGATTCCCACCTCCGCCCTGTGTGCGTGGAGTTTCATCCGCGTACTCTGGTTTCTTTCCCCAGTCCAAAGACATGCATTGTAGGCTGATTGGTATTTCCAAAATTGTCTGTAGTGTGTGTGAATGGGTGTGTGTGTGCGCAGTTGTGCCCTGTGATAGGTTGGCACCCCGTCCAGGGTGTCCCCCACCTTGTGCGCCAAGTCCCCTGGGATAGGCTCCAGGCTCCCCACAACCCTGTGTAGGATAAGCGGTACAGAAAATGGACTGATGAATAGACCTGTCTGATCAATCTTCATTCATGCAGTGTAGTCAGCCTGATTGTTACAGTGCTGTCCAGGGCTTTCTTGAGATTGATTAATCCACTAGTTAGTTAGAATATGTATATTTGAACAGTCCTAGTCTGGACTGACTCGGTACAAGAAGGTGGCTTTGCCTGATCCAGTTAATCTTAAAAGAAGAAAGGTGATTGTAAGACATTCACCTTCCCTCGATGAGCTCATGGGCTTATGTGCAAATCTATCACCCCAGCCCACCAAAACCCATCAACAGTCCAGCACACTCACTAGGGTATTGTCTCTTCTCAAGTTTACTAAGGTTTGTAGTGTTAAATGTGTCTCATTAGTCTATCACTGTTAACAAACCTTGCACCTTTCAGTCCGTATAAAGTCATGCCACTTCCATAGTGTGTTCTCAGCCACAGCGTTTGGATTATTGTCATATTGACCTTGGACTTCCTTAATTTGACTTGGTATATGGATTAATCCTTTAGCTTCAGCATCTTGTTTTATACCGATGACGACTTTGGAACATTGTTTTGGACTTTGCGGTCTTGGATTTTGCCTGCCTTACTCCTGCACTCATCTGTACCAATAATAAACCTATCCTATATGAAGATACACATCTATTGGTCACGTACACAGCGTTTGCTAATAATTTGATGACTGTGTGATTTTGGTAATTACCAGATTATTCAATTGGTCATGAAAACACCATACAGTAATGTATATTGCAGTAAAGTCATTACTGGTTTTCAAAATCACCACTTAGGCTGACTGCATTGTAGCCAAAAAAATTCAGGTTTTTCTGTTCATGTGGACTTGCTGGCATCTTGGACACAAGCATAATGCAATAGAGAAAAAAAGCTTATGTCCATTTTTGGAGCAAAAGCAAGATGCAAAAACAGACAGCTTTATGTGCAATTTACAAACATAAACAGAACCAAATAAACCAGTAAAGCAAGTGAAGAGCCAACTCATATAAACTCAAGTTAGTTGTGCTTCAACCAGCCAATAATATAGCTTTTGTAAACTACTCACAAGCTAAAAAAAACAAAAAAAAAACAAAAAAAACAAAACTAGAAATGTTTCTTAAATTCTGCCTGTATCTAGTAGATACCTGTATCTGAATCATGTAGACCTTGTATCTTTTCATTTAACAGGTGTATTATTATTATTATTATTATTATTATTATTATTATTATTATTTATTTTTTTAAATTAAAAAACATATTGTTTTCATTGTTTTTGTAACTTCTTGTTACATGCAGCTTTCACAGCTACTCACTGTTCACTGAGCTCCCTGTGCGCCCCCTGGTGGCAGGTGCTTCCTCCATCTCCCCTTTACTGATCATGCACATCTGGAATTAATCAAATCAGCATTACAGCACTTTGTACTTGCATCTTGTGAATAGATCTGGATTATACCACATTGATGGCACCATGGTTAGCATTCTGTTTTGTATTAGTGAAAGTATAAGTGGCAGCTTTTAATTGCTAAATCGGAAGCTCATTGCAGCAGTGCTTTAATCTTTCAAGTGTGCAGAAATCGCATCACCGATTCAGACCCTCACTGCATAAATAGTGTGGTACGGTTGATAGATCGCTCACAGGCCCAGCCACTTCTGTGTGGATTAAGAGTTGTGTGTGTGTGTTGTGGTGTGTATTTGCATGCACACTGAATGTATGGATTAGAGTTGCACTATTATCTTGGGAAAGAGCAGCTGTCTGCAGTGCTGTGTGTCTGTGCCAGACGGCTCTATACATCTGCGTGTACATCTCTCTAACCAGAAGACGTGCGGACTGAACATGAAAAAAATGGGCATTCTGCCAGTCTCGCCTCCCTTCCCCCTTTCCACCATTCTTTTATTTTCTCTCTCTCTCTCTCTCTCTTTCTCTCTCTCTCCTCATCCATGATTATTTTTCCACAGTCCAGTTGCCTTACTATACCCTGTCGTTTAGTCTTCTGCCTTTTATTCTGTTTTTTTTTTTTTTTCATTTTCCTGCCACACTTTATTTTAAGCTTATGCCGCATTCTTCATTCTCCAACCCATGGCATAAGTAATAGCCCTACTAATATCAATTTGTGATTAATTTGCAAAATTTGATTCTGATGTGACAGAATCTATACACGTACATAAAATGCGCAGAATACTGTGGCCTTTTGTGATGATCATATTATATTACTGCAACAATCATAATCCTATTCTGCAGGTTCTTTACTGCATGGTCTTCAACAGGTTTACCCACATTTCCATCGCTCTTTCTCTCTTCATCTCTCTTCCTTCCTGCTATAGCCTTAAGCTAGGCCCTAGAGCTCCCTAGCTCTATCTGTCTCTCTGTCTCTGTCTCTCTCTGCACTGGGCGTGTAGTTGGCAGGCAGCGGGCACAGACGGGCACACAGATGGGCAGCATGCAAGGCAGGGCAGATCTCAGCACACCTGCTCCTCTCTGGCACGACCCGGGCCAAGCGCGCACACACACACAGGAACAGACTCACACGCACACACACAGGAACAGACTCACACGCACACACTCCTGCTCACATTTATATTTACACAGACGCACAGTCACGCTTGCGTTTATATACACACACATGGGCAGAGGTAGAATGTCTGCCTAGCCAAAGGCTTTCATTCACATGCCCAGACACAATATTATGTACAAATCTCACACTGTAGTGGCTTTCACACTTGTACATGAATTTTAAAACATGCTCGCTTTAGTGCTGTGTGTATAGTCTACTCTAATGTATTACTTGCAGTTTCTAGATAATGTATTCTACTATGCAATATATTATCTTTAAAATTAGTCTGCTTACAATAGTACAGAAATGTAATACATGAATTTAAGTGTCTATAATGTTATACTCTGACAGGCATCATAAACTAAACAGGGTAAGCAAAGAAAATCCCATGGAGGCAATATAATAATTTATTCATAAATTTTAATGATTGATTCAATTTTGTATATATTTTTAATATCATTCAGTTTGACCTCCTAAAGCTTGAAAAACACTTTTCCTGCACAGATGAAGAATGACCTTTGTCAGAAATTTGAAACCTCTATACTTTATCTACTAGATGCAATTTTTATTTCCACTTCATTTATTACTTTATTATTTTTATTCTTCTATGCTGTGCAAAAGTCTTAAGCACCCTACCTTTTTAATTGAAATATTGTCTTATATATTAATGTATTATGTGTTAGTGTGTCAGTAGAAAGGAGCTACTGATTTCCAAACATTAATTTTCCAAAAATAAAATGGTGCAGAGGAATTTTCCATGTTGATAAGAATGATACATATTAATTAATAGAACACAAAGCAAGTGAAAGAAAGATTATGCAGGTGAAGCCTTAATATGCTTGGAACAACATACCAGTTTATATACATACTGTTTGTTCAGTTACACCCCTTTATGGTTTCTTGGTTAAAAAAAGGAAACGTGTCTCTACAATTTATCTACAAATAAATCCTAGAATAATGAATAATGGGTTAAAACAGATATGTGGGTGTTTCAGTGGCCAGACCTTATTTGAAGGAGGTATATGACATCTGATAGAGTTAGAACTGGTATGTGAAGAAGAACTGGCAAAAATTGGCCAGGAATGTATATTTGCATTTGTACACCTCATCCACACACACACACACACACACACACACACGTGCTTAGGAACAAGGCACACATTTCTTATTTATTTTATATCACGTGCAAACAGAGTTCATTTATGTACTCATTAACTCTCATATTATTCCTCCTCATACATTAATCCATAAACACACATTTTAAAGAACACAAGGAGGTGAGCTCAGGGTTAGTGTGTGTGTGTGTTGGGGGGTGGGCGATGGAGCAGGTAGGCCCCCTTCAGCTTTCTACCCGCTGATCTGACTGCGTCTGATGAAGCATTTCAGTGAAAGGCCCTCCCGTGCAGCGGTGTCCATAAAGAGTGCCTGCTGCAGAGCCTCAGGTGAGGGGGCGCAGGCACAGAATCAAGTGTGCTTTTATAAGATAGGAAATGAATAATGTGCACAGCGGCGGGAAGGGGGGATACTTAAATAAAATACTCCAATAGAAGAGCTCTGAGAACATCTGTGTGGGATTGCCTTGGGGATTAGAAGGGTTTGGAACATTTTAAGCGCATTAGGGATTAAAAAAAGGTCAGAATGTTTAGCAACATACCAATAAACCTCTTATGCAAAACCTACTTGGTGGGGTTGGGGGAGTGGGTGTTGTGCCTCTTTGTCCTTTGTCGTGTGGTAAGGCGTGAGCATATATTTCCGTCTGTAGTGTGGAGGTGTCAGCTCGGTTTTATTAGTCAGTATATTAAACATAGTTAACACTGTATAACCTATATATACACACCATGTTTTTTCCATCATTACCCTCAAAGACATTTGTTGCACTGGGTTGTTTTTTATGTGTATGTTCAGGTGGTTCATCTGTAACACACACGTCAGATTTGTTATGAAGAAAGCAACTTCGAATAAGAACAACAGATCAAAAGTTTGTTTAAATACACACACAGATAGAAGGCCAACAGATAGAGGGCAGTACACACACAGATAGAGGGCAATATGTTGATAAATGGCAGATGAAAGGTCATATGAAGTTCAATATCAGATTAACAGTCAGTGGTGAGCTGCTGTTATTGTGCGAGGGGCTGTAAAAAAGCAAGAAATCTTTTTCTCCAAGTTTTACATCACAGTCAGAAAGTGACAGCTAGCAACAGGATGTATTATACATAGAGAGACAGCATACAAACTAACTAGATCACATATTGTAACATAAATCTAACTTTGACTAATGTAAGTCTGTTGAAACACATGCCCTGAAAATTTTGGCTTGTTTCTTGGCATACTTTATTTTTTCATATTTCAAATTATCCGTCATTTTTAATGAATGTATGTATCAGTATGTCTTATAAATATAAAAACAAACAAAGTGTCCTAAAATTAATATTACATTAAGTAGTTAACAGTATCCAACTTGGAGTTACTTGTTTTCTTGTGGCTGAATCTCAAATAGTGTCTATTGACCTTATAGTGCACTATGTAGGTTGTACAACACCAGTATATTATATCTTATGCAATTGCTTTATATAATGAATAGAAATCATTTTGAGGTTCAGCTTAACTGTGACAGATATTCAGCTAAATTCCGTAAATTCAGATATTCCGTAAAAATGATGTAAAGATGTTGAATTTTTATGTGGATTCCAGATCACACAAGAAAAGTACAATTTAGCTAAATATTATATAACTAAAATGAGAAGAATGTATTACTATGGGTTAATAAATAAAATTCATCTGAGCCATTAAAAGTGTCAGATAAAAATATGACCTTGACTCACTCATTTTTCTTTACAGTTTTCTCCTTACCCTCTACTCTATGAGTTTACTTGACCCAGCTTCTCTGTGTACTGTTGATTTTATATTGTTGGTGTTTGAGATGTCCTGCAGCAGGCCTGTGTTAGATTAATCCTCTCCATTTGCCAGTGTGAGTCTGCGATAAACTGGCAATCTGAGCTCATTGGCAAATGCATAAGCTACAAAATAAATAATTAAATGAAAAACAAACCTTTGTTTGTGCACAGTCATTTGCAAGCACGGTTGTTTAGGAATATGCGCTTTGGGAATGAGTCAATTAGATTTGGTGCTTTTGGTTTGTCAGAGTTCTTGAAAGTTACTGAAGTGGCCGTTATGTGAATATTAGCTTAAATTCACAGTTCATTGTTTATTTCTTTAAACCAATGTTTGGTAGAGTGTATACTTATTTTTGCACTTGTGTATATGTGCGTGTGCAGTGCATTAGTTTTGGCCTGTGCTGTGTTTAGGAGTCCTCTGGGTGAGTGTGCTGGATTGATAAGGATGGTGCTGAGCATTTTTTGGGATACATTATTGAGCTGTGTGTGTTTATGTATTTGTTGTGTGTGCATGGATGGTGTATTGTGATTTGCTGATAACAGCAGTGGCTGGACACCACAGGGCCTCAGCTCTAATAATGGACAGAGCCTCCATTGTGAGCATGAGGGTGAGCTGCCCCCTGCTCGCCTCGTTTTTGTCTCTGTCCAATAGCATGAGCTTTTCCATTCACTCTGGTCCAGCTCTGCACAGTAAGGCTCCATTAATGTGTCTTGTAATTGGATTAGAGCTTGTTGAAAACCCAGAACCCTCGTCCCTGTTCAGTTCTACACACCACTAGGGGGAGATAGCTGAGAGAAGAGGTGGAAAATACTTATGTAATATTACAACCTTACTATACTGTAGTAAGGTTTAAATAATACTTGTATTCTTAGTTAATTACATTTCCATGAAATACATACTCCCTACATTTTTGTTTAGGCCTTCCAAGTATTGTTACACACCTCAAAAATTGTGACACGTAATTAGCCTGGATACCAATCCGATCACATTCCTGTGCATTTTAACTTGATTTATTAACTATACAAAACAACCAGTTGAATTCACACCAGTTTGTATGAATGCTACTACCAGTCTTCTCTGTGCAAAGACAACTGATGTTGGATTTTGTTCAATTTCATCTCAGTAAAGTAGTAGATAATGGCATGAATGCCCTGCCACTAACCCTACCTATCTTTCCATGCAAATGATCATGACAATTTCTAGTAATGTGTGAGACCATAATAAAAAAAATTATCTTGACTTCTAATTAAGTTATTTACTTTTTTGTTTAATTGGTTTGGTTTATTTGGTTAATCTGATTATTTTTAAGCTTAATTGATGCTTTCACTTGAGTTTACTTTTCTGTAAGAAATAAATCAGACTTAGCTCTTTAGTTAAAGCTAATTGTGGATTTTAATGACTACATGTGGAAAATAATACAGTATCCCAACACTTGATAAGCATATTATAGCTCATGCCATTGCCTGACTTGTCTTCCCTTAAAATTTGCAGAAATTAAGCTCTTCATTGATTAGTGTCTCTCATTACACTACCCATGGCCTTCTAAGGTTAAAAGATCCTAATCCTCATTTTCTGTACATACATGTCTGCATATGGTTGTATGTAAAATGGCCAGAAAAAAAAATGAATGACCCATGTAATTCATATAGTTGTATATGTGACTCTGGATTAGCATTTAACTGTCAGATGGATTAGCATTTAGCTGTCTGAATATAGCTGTATAGACTTATTTTTATGTATATAGTCACTGCATTAAAAGAGGTATTTTTGTCTTTTTACAAGCAGTGTGTCCCTGTATTAGTGAGGGTGTTTGCAAACGTTAAGCTAGCAGGAATTCTCTGACACCACTAGTGCTAAGATGGCTGCCAAATGCTAAGATGGCTGCCAGGATTCCGCAGAGCGACCGAAGCGCATGCAACGAGAAAGGGAGCAAGTGAGGGGAAAAAAGGGCTCTTGGTTTTCTTCCACATTCTAATTTTGCCAGTGCCTCTTTTTGTATCAGTTTTCCATTATTTACATTTGTTACTGTTGTTGTGGCTCATGTTGTAGCACTTGCAATGGCAGCAATAGCTTTCGCTGATTCTGATATACAGCACTATTCGCACTATGCTGTTGGTGAAAGAATGAAAGATGTTTGTTGATTAGTTAGTATTCAATGCTTATTTTAAAGAATATTCTTGTATAATATATGGTTATTAAAACACACTAGATAGCAGAAATAAAGAATGTCACTGAATCTGGGCCAAGTACAACATCCAAGAACGGTCTGGCCTCTACGATATCAGTTTAGTTAGAGACACTCTGTAAACATCTGTATGGCTGCACACAAAGTTCCGTCTGCATCTTATATGGCCTAATAATGAGGGCTGATGTTTAGTAAATGCTATTTTTATGTACCATTAACGCAGTGGACTATGCAGTGAGACCAGTTTTGGAAGACAATGTTGCCAACCCAATTGCCACCTCACTTCTGACTTTAAATCATACATTATATGGCCAAAAGTTTGTGGACACTTGACCATCTGGAAATCTGGAATGGAACATCCTATTCCAGATTTACCCTCTGCCCCTTTGCTGTTATAATAACCTCCACTCTTCTGGGAAGGCTTCCCACTAGATTTTGGAGCATGGCTGTGGGGATTTGTCCATTCAGCCACAAGAGCATTAGTGAGGTCAGGCAATGATGTCGGGCGAGGAGGCCTGGGATGCACTTGGCTTTCCAGTTCATCCCAGTTCAGTGGGGTTGAGGTCAGGGCTCTGTGCTGACCACTCGAGTTCTTCCACTCCAACCTTGGCAAACCATGTTTTCATGGCCCTTGCTTTATGCACAGGGGCATTGTCATGCTGGAACATGTTTGCGCCCCTTAGTGCCAGTGAAGGGAAATTGTAAAGCAGCAGCATACAAAGACATTCTAAACAATCGTGTGCTTCCGTCTTTGTGGCAAAATTTTGAAGAAGGCCTACCTGTGGGTGTGATGGTCAGATATCCACAAACTTTTGGCCATATAGTATATTACAAATAGGTTTATTACTCATAAGCAATTCATGCTGAATAATGAATCATATCACGCCTGCATTGATTAAAATTCTCAGTGTAGAGTTGTAGGTAATTTGACCAGATTTACTGGGTATAAGGAATTATAGATCAACCATGACACCAATACAGCAATGTCAGTATTTGGCCATTTGTTTGCACCGAGGAACTAATCAGATATTCTTCTTAGTGTGCTTTTGCCAACCGATGTCTAAAATGGATTTGCCTCTGGCTTTATAGTAGTATACTCCTCACACTTGTACAGAAAGTTTCTAATAGAAAATTTGAGGTTCTCTCAAATTTGAAGTTCTTCGATGAATTTTTGTCCTCATCAGATTTTTATTTTGCAATGGTTGTAAGGGCTGGTTTTGTGACAGAGGCAGGACATTTTCAGGGTATGGGGTAAGCGCAAGCTCTGTGGCAGGCCGTCAGGAGCATCCGCCAACAAGGACCCTGATGAATAAACTAACACAAGTCAGGATTAGACTTTGTTCTTTAGGTTTTAAAGTAGAATGTCAAAGTCTGTTATACGTCTTGTACAATTAGTTTGTTGTTGTGTCATCATTCATTGTGTCACCATTCATCATTCAAGTGTGGAAAGAACCTAAGTCTCCTTAGTCTTGGCTCAGTCACTGTGTTTTGGAATTCCTAATTCTATCTTTGTCATTCCTCTACAGAATCTGGACAATCAGAGAACTCTAACCAGCAAGGAGAAGCAGACGTCAAGCCGCCACCCAATGGTAAGCTTAGAACAGATACATATTGTATATGCATATGTATTTAAACATGTAAGAATTATTACTTTTCTATATGAGAGTACAACTGATGATTCTATCAGATTCTCTGATGAATTGTTATTGTGTTTTTAATGCCAGAAATGAAGGCATCAAGCATATTCAAGTTGCAGCACCCTCTAGATGCTCTTGTTACAGTATATGCTGCAACCTACAGAATATATGACATATTAGAAATTTCATTTAAACTAGTGTTATCTGATGGAATGCTCCAAACCATGTTATTTTCCTGGGTCAGAAACATTTTCTCAAACACACTATACATATTGTGCATATTTGCACACACACATATCCAAGTGATTCCAGTTCATAGTAGTTAGGCACTGCTCGGCTGCTTGAATGCTCATAAATCACTCTGGCATGATTGGCTGATGGAAACCACATGGTTCCCAAATAGAGCAGCGCTGAGCTCATGCTCCAACATTGCTGTTGCACGCATGCAAGTACACACTGACCCCAACCGATCATGTGGATGGATCAGAAACAATAACCCAGTTACTTATAGTGACTGTTAAAAACACGCACCTACACAATGTATGGAATCACTTGTAAAGGCCTGTCTGTATTATTAGATCCAGGTACCTATGTACACACACACTGGTACTGGTACACACACATGGGGGAGCACAAGCAGCTCCCATATACACAGATTTTCTTATACTTCAGCATATATTTATAGTTATTTTTATGACCCCCTGCTCTCTCTCTGGTCCTTCTTTGTCAGTGCAGGAGCAGTGGGGTGGCCAGTCAGTTTTAAGTTTACCTGCGGAAGTGCTTTGGAATAAAGGGGTGCATTTTGTCTCTCTCCCTAGACATCCTCTAAATGCATATCTTTATTTATTTTTATGATAAACCTAAAACTGTTTGCAAATGCTTTTTTTGTATCTGTGTCCCTTTCATGTTGTGGTCACACAAGGCAACTGTAATATTATATTTATATTAATATTTATGTTTATATTTATATTTGTATTTGTGCACCAAACCATAGTGTGAACCTAGTATTAAAAATCACAAAAGCCAATACGAGACTAAGAAATGTGAAAAGCCCTGACGTGTGTGAAGTGTATACTTACAATACAGGCATGGACACAGCATGATTGAATTGAACAGCAAAGGGCACCTGTAGGTTTTACAAGATTTACTCTCAGCACAGTTATTTAACAACCACATGGAAACTAGCAAAGACTTAAACTAAAACATTCGATGCACATTGGTGAAACTGCCATACATCTTTTTTTAACTCCTGGTTCAAGACCTATACTTTCTTCTTAAAGATTCAGCTCTGTCCATTTTCCGCTAGGCAGTTCCAGCAGAGGATTCTGGGTCAGTTGGGAGGGAGGAGAATTCTTAGTGTTGCCTCACAGGAAGCTGAGGGCTCAAAAAATTAAAATTGCTCTTTTAAATGTGATTGACTCACATTCTAAGTACTGTTTATGTCAATTTTAAAAATCATTACAAGCCCACTGAATAACTGGAGTTGAACACACAGTCCCTCGGCCATGTTTAGCATCCTCATTAAGCTTCAGATTTTCTCTGAACACCTCGGTCAAACGAGCCTTCCATAGCGGGACTAACCAAAAACTTCCATCCTGTTATTGTCCCACTGTGACAGCGCACATTCTAAATAGAAGGATGAATTTAACAATGTGGTCCATGTGGTTAGGCCATTTTTTAGTGTGTGTGTGTGTGTGTTTGTGTGTCATTCTCTGTTGCTTTCTCGCACCCCAGGGCACTTGAGTTTCCAGGACTGCTTTGTGACTTCAGGAGTGTGGAACGTGGCCGAGCTGGTCCGCGTGTCACAGAGTGAGTCACACAGACACATTTCCTCTCTTCTTCTCAACATTTCTCTATCATCCGCTGATAGAGTGATGGAATGATTTCATAGGTGTCCTCTAACAGACACTAACAGGTGCTATTTAAATGACTAAAAGTGTTTCTAGACATAGAAAAAGGTATCTATGTAACTAGAATGTTTGTTTACATTTTTCTGGCCCGGAAATTAGCTCCACCCCCAGGCAGAACAGAGCTCTGCTCCTTACAGGGCATATGTAGTTTAAAATCAAAAAGTGCCAGTACAGTAAATTATACAAAAACTGAAATAGGTAAGTTATTTATCTGTGAAGGTAGTAATTCTGTTCTTTCTTGCCTTTAGCTCCGGTTGCCACGGCTACCGGTCCCAACTTCTCCCTGGCCGACCTGGACAGTCCTGGATATTACAACATCAACCTGGGTCGCCGATCCATCACGTCCACCCCATCGACCAGGTACACACACACACACACACACATTCACATACATACACAATGAAGTTCACTTACTTGCATGTGAGTAAATGTGCTTGGCCAATGCTTTCTCTCTTTTCTCAAATTTGTGACACAGCTTTCTCTTTTTTCTGTTCTTGCCTCTCTGATCTCTGCATTTATCCTACTGTCTCTCTTTTTCTCTGTCTGTCTCTATTTCTTTCCTTTTCACTGTTTGCTTTTCTCACTCACACTCTCTCTCACACACACACACACTCTGTCTACATTCTTTTCCCTCATTTTTCTGGGCCGCCACAGGACTGAAATGGAGCTGTATGGCAGTCTCCCTCGGAGGTACACCCCACAGTCTGCTCTTCTCTGCACTCCACTTCTTTTTGTCTCTGAGTCGTGCAGTAACTCTCTCTGTGTCTGAGTCTGAACATCTGAACACTGTCCATTTCTCATTCACACCAGTGCACGCCAGGCTTGTTTGACATATATTTTTCCTTGATGACAATTTCGTTTTTAAGAAAAAATCTGATTTAATCAGCCTGAGATGAGCTAAGTAGCTGACTGAGTGAAAGTCACCTAATTCCACTGGTTTGGTGTAAGTGAGGTGCGTTGTACAAAATGTTTAGGCTATGTACAATTTTCAGAGGATTTTAATCAGCAACAGCGGCTGACAATCAAAACAGGAATCAACAGTTAATCATATATGCTTTTTTAAATTCACTCATTACATTACTTATGAAACATATTTATACATTTTTTGTATGATTTTAATAGGCATATAAAAATCAAATAGTATAATATGATATAGTGTAAACTTAAATAGCATTTAGGGTAATTCGGCTGAGTCGGCCAAATATGTAAGCCTCAGGACTTCCCTCTCACCATCAGCTTTAACTTAAACAGTTAAAGTTAAAGGCAATAAACTTGATTTGTTTGCTAGGAGCAAGTCTAACATTCAAAAGATAAAACCAAATAGATCAGAGTCATTCATATGCAATACAGCATACAACTTGGACAACTTGGGCATGTATGGTGTACATATCTTCATCCAAGTGTTAGTCTGCTTATGCCATGCTGGTGTTACAGTAATTACAAGAAAATGATTTGGATATTCTACTCCAAGCTATTCATTTCCTCAGAAAAAGGATTTTCTTCCTCCTTTAATTTGTTGTTTCAACATACACAGCATCAGAATGGATACACTGACAACACGGTGTATTTTAAGATAGGAAAGCTACATTCTACAGACGACATAAACAAAAATTACACTGTTCAGTTCACTATGAGGTCATGACAGTAAGATAGAAAATCTTTAGCCTTTAACTGTTTTGTTCAGATTTGTAAGATTTGTTCAGAATGTGAGTCAGACCTTTCAGAAATTAAAAAAAAAAAAAAGATGATGGAAACTTAAACTCACATTATAAGTCTTTGTGATATGTTTCAGTTGAAATTAAGAATTATGTGGATCACTTTAGCTGTTCTATTTAGACTTATCTCAGTGCAACGATTTTAATTTAACGGTTTAATTTGTGCTACGGCTTGCAGTTTTTAGTACTGTTGGTGATAGGGAAACACTTCCCATGTGTTTTCCACCAGATAAGTGGATTTTCTACCTTGTTGATTACAATCCATTTTTCCCACAATTATTTTGATGCAGTAAAGGGGATCATAACAAGGCCGCAGCATGCTATATCATTCAAAATTTATTTTTTTTAAAAAGAACTAATAGAAAAGCTTTAAAAAGATTACATAATCAGGCCCAATATGATTCCAGGGCAATATAAGATCATCTGGGGGTAATTAAATCAGTATCAAATAATATATCAAACAAGTCTATCATGTTCTGTATGGAAGGCTGCAGTCTTTGAGGGCCACAGCATGGTTGCTTGTACATACCAGATTAAACTCCACAAGGCCTGCACCATGAGAATTAGTTATATGAAAGAGAACTAAAAATGTGCACTAAACAATTGAGCTGTCCACTAAACAATGAGGCTCTCCAGGACTGCAGTTTGACAGCTGTGATATATGGGATGGCAGATAGATTAGGACTTTAAGTTACAATATTATTTTCATCATATCAGGAAAGCATGTTTATGTTCTTTTTTTAATCACATGCTAAATGCATTATGTATTATGACATTAATACTACATAATATTTTTTTTAAAAATCCATGTTATTATACTTATTTGTTATTCTTATCATTTTATTCCATCTTTCTCAATTCACTTTATTGGCTCAACGTTACATTATAGTCAAAGCAGTTAACATAAACACATGTTCTATATCAAAATGGTAAACGTATCATGAACCAAATATATTTAAAGAATGTATACTTTTTAATACTTTGAGTGTTTTTTGGTCTCACTGATTGTTACTTAACCCCTTAAAGTCCTGGATTTTTACTTAATTATTCATCTTAAAGTATATGATTTAGTAACTACTATAAATTATTCAGTAACTGATAGAACTACTAGCAAAATGTAGTAGTTCCAAAAGTTGGGAATGTAAATTGGGTCATGAGATTTTAGGGGGTTGCAAACTTTGCTGGCTGTGAGATTAGTCTGCTCTTCCCAAAATGTAGGAAAAGAGAAGATCTTTCTTTATTGCTTATTTTTAAAGAACTATTTCCTATTGGAATGATGTTGAGGACACATCATTCAGTGTAACTGATTAAAGTAATGAAATTTACAGAATGTTCCTCTCACCCCAAATGTCATCAGTTAGCTAAGACATGTCTGGTATCCAAAATGTGGTTCTATAGTTCATTCATTCAGGAGTGAATGAATGAGCAAACCCGAGTGGATATGGAGAGAACATGTACAGAAACTCCACACAGACAGTAGTCCAAGCTCGGGATCAAACTGAGGACCCTAGAACTGCGAGGCAGCAACTCTACTTACTGTACTACCAGTCTCTAGTCTCTAGTTTTGCACTGGAATCTATCTGGTTGCTAAAACTTAATGAACGCCTATATCATCTTATAGCTCCAGTGTAAAATAAATTAAGTGGATGTCAGACATCAAAACATGTCTTGACTAATTGATTACATGTGTTAAAACGGTAAATTTGATTTGATCCTTTAAGTGACTACTTCCAGGTCACAGACAGCTTTCATGGCAAAGCTGTGCTCACCAAGTCTGCGTACTGTCTGTAATTTTCATTTCTCCTGTCTCTCCTTCTCTCTCCTGCTCTCAGCTCAAACAAGCGTAAGTCCATTGATGACAGTGAAATGGAGAGCCCAGTGGATGATGTGTTCTACTCGGGCCGTTCCCCTGCGCCCGGCAGCTCACAGCCCAGTGGCTGGCCTAACGATGTGGATGCAGGTACACACACACACACACACCCACACACGTATATCAACTTCATTCTTAGTCTCTTCACACAGCCAACATCAAAAAAACATTAATTTCAATGTGCCTGCTAGCTTTAGCAAACAGTTCACAAATATTTTTTTAAGGTGTGAGATTTCGACTGGCCCTTGTGATGAAGAGAAATGAGTTACTGATTAATTCAGTAATTCAGATTGGGAATTACAGCACATGCTTTAAGCTGAGCTAGCAGACTGGCTGTGTAATGTGACCACTCTTTCTTTCCACTTTCTGTTCTCCACCTATCCATTTATTCAATTCCTCACTCATCCACCCATCTGCTCAGCCAATCACTGCCTCTCTCTCTGTCTGTCTCTCTCTATTACAATGTCTGAGTTCATTCCTTTTTTTCACCACATAGTGCACTGTATTTTTACCCATAGTGCTCCATAAATTCAGTGTACAGCCGATGCACACTCTTGCCCACAATTTCTTTTAGCTCGAAATTTTGACCAGCTTTGTAAATAAAGGTGAATAAATATGCTGTTTAAATACCACTAAGGCCAAAGTGTATATTTAATACAGAAAATCCCTTTTAAAACTTCTGTATATTTGGTGTTTCGGTTTGCTAGGTACTTAGTTCTCCTAGGAGCAGGGCATGATGATGTGTCCAGAGCACTCACTACTCAGTGTCTGAATTCAGTCATGTCTCTTCCTTACAGCACACCCTATATAGATCACTATATAGAACAGTCTTTAAAGCAAATAGTAAACGAGTGAGGGAGTGAGTGAGGAAGCGATTTCAGACACACTGTATGTCTCTTTTTACTGTTTTATTTAATCGTCTCCTTCTCCCCACCACCCGCTACCCTCCAGAGCAGACAGGAACTAATGATTACAACTTAAAATGCTTGCCAGTGTACCATCACAACTCACCACAGCAATGCTGTTTATTTACCTCTGTCTAGATGGATGGGGTAGAGGAGGGTGGATAAATTGTGCAGCAACACATGGGTTACAGTCAAATCTAAAAAAAAAAATCTAAAAAAACCTAAAAGAGGTAAAGTGGCACTTGCGTGTAATATATTATAATGGGTGTAATATGCTATGATGAATAACAGCCATGTAAACCTTTGTATCTTGTTCGTGTTTTTGAATCAGGGCTCACGATGACCACCACAGCCGGTACAAAAACAAAAAAACAGTGACAAAAACGTTCATGCTACACATTTTAAATAGCTTACAAATAATTGTGAGGGCAGTGGGATGGGCATCAAACTAATGTGGGACACAAAAATTTACTACCACAAATTTTTCTCACTGCCTCACAAGCAGTGCGATTCAACACTCAGCTATAATGAAAACTTGACTTGCGCACTTCTGATGGTTATAGTAAAATCGACACTAAACACAACTCCTCACATTCACATAACTGTGATTGGTGGCTAAATGAGACACAGCAGAGTTTTGGGAAAAGTCCACCCTACAGTGTGAGCTGTGTTTAAGTCTCACTACATACCTTTAAATCCTTATGAATATTACTCATGCCCTCTCACACAACATCAGTGCCTGACCTCACTAATACTCTTGTGGCTGAATGGGCAACTCCCCACAGCCACACTCCAAAATCTAGTGGAAAACTTTCCCAGAAGAGTGGTGTCTACAAACGTTGGGCCATATAGTGCACGTTTTATCCATTTAATATTGTGAAATGTCCATGAAACAAGCTAGGTCCAGTTACGTTATAACAGCTATAAACAGCTGTTCTTCTCTGTTTTTCTCTCTCTTAAATTTAATAAGATGCAAAAAAAAAATGCAATTTGTCATGTTACAGAGCAACAGTAAAGCTATATTTTACCTCTGATTGTTAAAAAGCGTTGACAGTGGAGACTCCTTCCAAAAAAGCTAAATAACTATCTCCTCGTCACATCAACAATAACACATTTTTTAATATCTGTTACTATCTGTTAGCGTGGAGTGTCTACCATACAAATCCCTTTGTAAGTTGTTACTATATAAACAATAATGTACAGTATTAGAAGGAGCACATTAATACAAGCCTGTGCTTTTCTTTGCAGCTGGCACTACTGTCAGAGCCACAGAAAATTACTTAACACTAAGTACACGCTAGTGCTCAAGTATAAATAATTATAATTAAGTATTGCATGTAGGTCTTTTCATTTGATTTGGGCTTTGGGGCTAACAGAAGGAAGAGAGATAAAACTGTGTGTGTCTGTGTGTGGGTGCATGTGTGTTAAGTGGTTAGGCCTGCTGTGTGGGTGAAAATGTGTAGGAATGTTACTGCACTACTTTTTGTGACATTTATTAATATATAATCTCTGTTTTATTGCTAGATGGGGTATACATATTGGATATACTAAAAAGTAGCCATAAATCTTCTAGAAAGACTTTTTTGTATTTCTTCTTGAATTTCAGGGTGGGGAGAACTGTTTAAACGTCTTAAATAGCATTTCATTCCTATAAAGTCAGTTTAGTAGATGATCATCGTGTCTGGGATGTGGTAGCCACTGCATTGCCACAACATGACCACATTTTTCACATCTGTTTCCCTTTCGCTAATCCTCCACACACACCACCACTGCTTCTGGAGACACTCTGCTGTTTCTTTCATAAGCAAGTTACATAATGGTCTTCACACCCTGTAGAATGGAAGTTTCCAGAAAGATGAACAGTACAGTTGTTCTTCGAGTCCATATGATCCCTCAGTCATTCCATTCATGCAACACAACATTCATATGTACAATGTTTCCTGTATTAATGGTGAGTAAGACACAAGCTTTGAAAAATACATGATTACTTACTGTTTTTTATTTTTTATTCCCTCAATGTTCCATACTGTATCTG
>CM040466.1:13715712-13753637 GCA_022758105.1 Pangasianodon gigas
TGCCCCCTGATTTCCTCTATCCCAAAAGTCTCTTTCTTTCTCTCTGTCATATTGTTAACTCTGCCCTTCTCCCCTGTTTGGGTTTTTCAGTGCAGCACCATTTGGCCAGTATGCAGGAGAGGAAGATTAAACATGAGAGCGATGGCGTGCAGTTTCCTTACCATGGTTAGACCACATTACCCTCATCTTTACTGCTCTACACCACTCACAACCTGAATCCAAAGTGACTGTTTTTCTGTCTCAATGTTTCTACTCCTCTTTGTGTCTCTTTCTTCCTGGTTCCATCTCTCTTTCTCTCTCTCTCTCTCTCTCCGTATTTCTTTCACTATACTCTGTCCCTCCATGTCCTTTTCTATTGCTTATTATTAAAAATGTTGTTTTTTTCCAGTGCTTATCATGTCATCAAATTCATGGCAATCTTGCTCAGGAATTTCATTGGTAAATAGGATTCTTGTGTTGTGTTTAGTGTTACTGGACTAAACCTGTTCCAGATATTCAATGTGCTTCAGTAACAATCCAGTGTTTCAGTTTCTCTGTTTGCTCAGTACATTACTACTTCTCTAGGTTTGGTTTTAAAGGTTGGGTCAGTGACTTGTAAATCAGAACACTATTATATATTTGGGACACTTCTCCTCAAATTCTGGCGGCTTCAGTAAAATAACTGCTTAGAAGAGAAACTCTGGTTTCTGTGGCACCCTAGGTTCTGTCAACCAGACAAAATCACAAATGACAAAGAGTATCTCTAATTTTCTGCTAATCAGGTTGCCTGTCAAACTCCTCCTCTTGTGCTAACATTTAGGAGTTGTTGTGTTTTGGGGCATGGTTTTGCAAAGAAAACTAAAGGTAGGGGCTGTATTTGGTTGACCTTTGAGTTTCAAAGCATCTAGCACCGTGTATGGCTATACATTATATGTGTAGAAAGCTAAAACTAAATATCTTATCACATATCTGTATTTTCTAAAGATATATGTATTTTTGAAACCTTTGTATTTGTAACACTGAGGTACACTACACTATCATCAAGTACTCATAGTTCTCAAAGTGGGGTCTAGTGACCCCAAATCCTAACCTCACTAACTCAGAAGCAAGTAGGGCTACAAATAATGTCAACTTGGACTTTATGTGTTCTTTTGGTGGTAGTGCAGGGATAGAAAAGCCCTATGGCTCCGATATATTACTCTACACATATAAATAATAAACTTAATATTTGAATAGCTGGATTAGGTTCATAGTAAATCTGTACAGAGGGGATCCATGGAATTTATTTTTGTAGTTAAAGCGGTCCCTGGCTACAAAAAAGTTTGTTAGTCTGAATGAAAAAGTAGTGGTGGTGTAATGCTGCTGCAGGTTATCTCTCATGGAGTTTGTTTGTGTTTGTAAATTAGAATAGTTTAGAAAATCAGGCTAAGTGAAGTGTAACCGGTAAAGTGGGAAGATCACTGCTTAGTCTATCTATTCATTATTCAATTCTAATGCTTGTTTATGTAAGTGTCAGCGATTGTGTAACAGTAGAATACCAGCTGTCAGCTTTGAAAAATGATGTTGAAGTGTGCTACGAATGGCTGTTATGTTCAACCCCTACGCAGAGGAACATCAGAGTTATCGCTGTGAAAGGCCTTTTGAGGAAGTAGGGTGTAGTCATGATCACTTTAAAATGGACCACAGAAAGTTATTTTCTAGCACATTCACGAGTACTAAAGTTTATCCATGTTTAGTAAATATACCAATGTATAGTTGGATAGAAGTGTCAAGTACAGTCACAGTTTACTTTTAATATACCAGCATGTCAACTTGTAAAGAAATACCCGGATAGTAAATAAAGCAGCAAACTTTAATCATACAGTCCTACCGAGTGTTAAAAATGTGAGGGGTCCCCTGATATGACAAATGACAAATGCCAAATTTCACAGATTTTTTTTGTCTTGGATTGTCCTTCAGATATCAAACCCCCCATGTTATCAGATTTGTGCAGAATTAAAGGACCCAACCAATGACCCTGACTCTCAGAACCAGCGATCTCTCTGAATTTCATGAACAAGTGTGACTTCAGATCAAAACAGTATATTGCTAAAAGTATGTGGACACCTGACCAATCACACCCAAATGTGCTTGTGGAACATCCCGTTCCAGATTTAGTCCCCTTTTGCTGTTATAATAACCTCCACTCTTCTGGGAACGCTTTCCACTAGAGTTTGGAGTGTGGTTGTGGGGATTTGCCCATTCAGCCACAAGAGCATTAGTGAGGTCAGGCATTGATGTCGGATGTGAAGGCCTGGCATGCAGTTGGCGTTCCAGTTGATCCCAAAAGTGTTCAGTGGGGTTGAGGTCTGTGCAGGCCACTTGAGTTCTTTCACACAAACCATAGCAAACCATGTCATTATGGATTGCACAGGGGTATTGTCATGCTGGAACAGGTTTGGGCTCCTTACTTCTACTAAAGGGGAACTCTTAATGCTACAGAAGACAAAGACATCCTATACAATTGTGTGCTTCCAATTTTGTGGCAACGGTCTGGGGAAGAACCATATGGTTGTGATGGTCAGGTGTCCACAAACTTTTACCCATATAGTCTAGTTCAGCTCAGCTGTTATTGGTTTATGGCCTTTATGGCCCAAGCATAACTTCAAGATTCCATTTTTGATTATATAATACTGATTACCTTTTGTGATTGTTGGGAGGAACAAATTGTCATTGAAACTGGCCCAAAGATCCTCTAGAGAAATACAAAATACAGAGAAATTCTAAAATTCATATAAGTATTTATAAGATTCTACTTTTCACTCAAATTGTTGCTGATAATATATAGTAATTTGTAATGAAAAATGTTGGATTAAATTAGAAATGAATGCAAAATTAAAGCATTTTCTAGTGATTTCAGATTTTTGGACCCCATTGTATGTACTAAATAATATTATATTTCATAAGGGGCTACTAATGGCCTCAGAGTAATATTCAGTGTTTTAACTGGTGGAATTGTAATAAATCCCTCGATTGGCCTGATTGGATGTTGTAACTCGTAATCTATCTGCTGATTAGCCAATGGATGTTGTATTGATTTGAATATAGAGCTGTGTTATCAAGTGGTATGCGAGAAGCATTACTATAGCACTGGATTTCTCAGTGAATCAAAGGGAAATAATGTGTTTCATTATATAAGTCTGGTTCTCAAACATTACAAAAATGCTAAAGTGTGAGTTTGTATTGCATTTACAAATGAGCATACTATTAGCTTGTCCGAAAGGTTCTAAAGGGTTCTCACAGCTGGTAATATTTACTTCTCCCTCTGTTTGCCCCATAATTATTAATAGGGATTAATTACCATAATACACAAGTGCACTGGCAGCTACTTATGCCTGTGTGTGGTTTGTGTGTTTAACTAAATGATACTTTAGCTAGTGGGTTACTGAAGCCCTGCCTTGAGACCTAGCTCCTATAAACACACACACTCACACGCATACAACAACCCAAACAAACAAACAAGCACAAATACACTCAGGTGTTCCTTCTGTAAGGCTATAGGCTTTATGTCTTCAAAATATGCCACAAACACACACACACACACACACACACACATATACACATACAATCTGGAGATAAGCAGCACTCTGGTCCAGATGGTGCCTCCATGTGTCAACAGCTATGGGAGCTACTGTGTTACAGAAGACATCTGTTAGCGCAATGATGATGGTAGTGGTGCTGATTGGTAGGTGGGGGGGTGTTTTGTGTGTTTGTGAGCGTGAGTGACGCTCTGCTACGCTCCAAAGGTGATTCAGTACCTGAATGAGGCAATGTCGTTCATCATTAGGTCTGGCTCTTTGTGCGGTAGTGTAAGGACTCCCTTAACGTTCAGTTAATTTTACATATCCCTCTTCTGTTCATTCAGCACTCCTGCCTCACTCGTCCTGTTCCATGTGTACTGTCCATCCCACAGCTAGTGAATGAGCCGTGGTAGGAGAACACACTCCGTTTACGCGTCTGCATGTGCGCATGTGTCAGCCAGGAGACAAGGCCGTGTGCAGTTGCAGCAATATGTGGATGGTTTCACGTGTGCTCATATGAATTTGTTTCTTCTTTGTGTGTATGTGTCTTTGTGTGTGTAGGGACAAAACTTGGTGTTGTATAAGTGTTCTAGTTTCACGTGTGCCGTTGTGTGACAGCTCAAGGTTTGTCTGCCGGCCAGCTTGTTAGTGTGGCGAGACTGGAGGGTCATGGGAGCATTTGATTGGCTGCCAGTCTGCTGATGCATTATGCCAGGAACTGGACAGAGAAAGAGAAATAACAAATGAAACACACACACACACACACACACACACGCACACACAGTCACATATGTGTAGACAGGAAAGGGGAGATCATAGAAACTTCTGTCAGCTTTAACTCCAAAGCCTTTTATTTGGCGTCTGTTTCCGGGCCACTGACAGAGACGCATATGTTAGCGGATTAATTAATTCACCATCATGGAATCAGTCACAAATTTTGAATTGTACGGACAGTTATTTATTTATTTATTTATTTATTTATTTATTTATTTATTTGCCATATATGAAATTAACCTAGCTACATTTTAAATTCTTAGACGAGGAATGAATTGTAATAAAAAAATTTAATAATATAATTAATAATATAATATAATATAATTCTTTAATTCTATAATATAATTCTTTAATTATAATATTTTTATATAATAATAATATTTTTTCTCAATTATGTAAGCATAATTGACTGTAATACTGAGCTAATTGGCTACCATTAAGATATTATTTTTATTGAATAACATATCTGGTGCATAAGGAATCACATGCTTTTCATTCATACGTTTAACTGTCTAAAGTAACGTTAAATGATATCATATCAAGTATCATATTTCATCATATTTATGATATATTCTAATATCATATTTCATCATATTTCATCTAAATAGATTTAACACACAATTATTGTGACTGAGGAGCAGATTTATTATTATAAAGAGATTTGTTATTTAAAGGAGTGTAGAATTATAATGTACAATGTGAAAGAAAAGGCTGTTTTCAGTTGATTTTATCTGATATAAAGATAAAGCACAAGACCGTTTAGGCTGATTAATTGCGCTAGTGTGAGTTTAATATTGGGTATTGGGGAAAATAAGCATGAACATTTTAGAACATGTCATGCAGCTCAATTCTTAAACATTACTGCTTTATCAGTTATAACGTCTAATGTCTACTGTCTATATGTTTAATGTATTAGATGTGTATTTTTGGATACAAAGTAAAGAACTTTAAGGAAACATCTCACACTTGAGCAATCCTTTGAGCACTGAGTGGAATGTGGATATGTAAAAGCTCTGTGATCAAAGTGGATTAAAGTGGAATGTAATGTGAGTCAGATCATTCGTTAGTAGTCCATGTCGCTTGCTTCTCAGCCCATATTATGACTTTTAAAATCTCTCCTAAAATTTGTGTGCAAATCTGTGTTTGTGGCTTTGCCTGTCTACTTATCTCTCTCTCTCTCTAGCTCTATACTCTCTTTTGATCATACACTCCTCATTCTAATAAAACATGAGCTGGTGATAGTGTTTCTGCCACTTTTCACAGCCTGAGCTTGTACAATACTCAGTATCCTGGGATGTGCAAGCTTAAGATTACAGCATGTAAACAGTTTACCTGATAACTGTTTATAGCCCTTTTGGGATGATCTTTGAGCTCCCTGACCTCTGAATCTCAGGTATCGATTACCTCGTAGATGGAGGGAGAGAAAGAGAAAGAGAGAGAGAGAGAGAAATAGCGAGCAAGAAATAGGACAGCAAAGGCTGTCATTAGATTTCACAGTAATGTAATGTGGCTAATTCTTACAGGTCTAGGAAAATTTACCCATCATTCTGCCACTGCTTGAAACCCCAGAATCTTAAATTGTGTGTTTGGATTACCGTATATCAAAATAATTTCCCTCAACACTACCCACAAGTCTTGATCATAAAACAGACTCATTTTTATTTCCTCAGCCCTGACACATTTGGCTGTGTTTCTCGGTCACTTGGTAAGCTCAGTGTATACTTAGCTCTCTTGTTTGCGCCAAACTTTGGAAAAGCTCATCGGCCTGAGCTCAGGCCCTGTGGCTTTCGGGCCGACGTTTATAGAAACGGGAGGACACTTTAATGTACCGTTATATACTAGGGGCACATGTCATCGCCTCCTCTCTCCCTCCATTTCTCACACTTCCTCCCTCATTATTCGCACATCCCTCGCTCCCCTCCTGTCTTCCTCTTCGTCTGGCGCCAAGTTGCATACTCGGGCTGCCGGCTCGGCCCGCACTCAGAGTACAACATGTTCTGAAAGAACAGTGTGTCAACTCTGCAAAGACTTATAAAAGAGATGGATTTCGTTCTGGAAAGTGTTATGGAGAGTTTCGTTGTGTACGTTGTATCAGTACGCCTTATTTTGTTCACCTTTATGTTGATATGAACTGTCATATATTGTTTTCGTATTTGGACAGATAGTGAATTACTACAGTGGTTTGCTTTTAGGGCTCCACTGCTAAACTGTCACCTAAATGTCACCGAAACGATCTCCACTGCAAACACCTAAATGTCTAAGCTGAGCTGAATAATGGCATTTAGAATCTAGAAGAGGATGCAGCTACACAACATCCTCTTCTAGATTCTAAATGCCATTATTCAGCTCAGTCCACCTAAAATATTCAGTCAATCTTTCTCTAACTCTAATGTTAATTTAATTATGTTGTTTTGGACAGGTCAGAAAATAAATGGGTATTCAAAATAAGAGCAAGAGGTATTGGATATTAGAGGTATGAGCGTATAAATCCAGCATCAGTTCTGTTCACACTGATAAGAGTTCACTCTAAAACAGTTTTACTCCTTTATTACCACACTGTAACTTACAGGCCCTAGTGTACTAGTTTAAATCCTAACAAGCCTAAACTAGTAGACTACAAGATATCGAAAGGTCGGTATGCAATTAGGCTACAGTATGTGGAGGTTGTACAATTGACATGTATTTCATGTAGCATTGCATGAGGACAGAGAGATGGCAGAGCAGAGACTCCACATGTATAAGGCAGGGAGGAAAAACAATTCCAGTGAACAATTCCAAAGAAATATTCTTTACATTTAAAAATATAAAAAGTCAGAATGATAGTCTGCTTATGATAGTAGAGTCGCAGAGCAGAGGAGGGAGGAGGTGAAATGAGAGAGAGAAGGATGGAGAGAGCACGAATGCAAAGAGAGAACGCATCAAATAGAAAAGCCCAACCAAGCACCAGGGGAGAGGTAGTGTGTGTTATAGATAAGGCTACAAGAGGGAACTTGCTAGAAGTTAGTATCTTTAGTGAAACAACTTCCATGAACAGGTTTTAAAATCTTTTTGGCCCCATTTTTATTGTATCTGGAGAATCAGTGTGTACCACTTTGAGAGAAACTACCTTTGTCGTGTTTTTGTTTTGGGGAACAGTATTTGGTGTTAAGCATCTCATATTTTTAACCTTTCATACCAGTTAACGTTGCATATTTCCTGATGGAAACAGATGTACAATCATGTACACACAAAAGTGACCATGCTCTTTTGCGTTCAGCTACAGTTGTGTATTTTATTTCCTCATTTTTTTATCCTTATCATCCATTCTCATTGGGAGCTGAGCAACACTAAGGGTTAAACTCTAGAATCGCCCTTGGCATGTGTGTGGGGGTGTCATTACGGAGTAGTGAGACAGGCAGACATACAGACAGACAGATCAAACTAAATGGAGTCTAATGGGACCTGCCACCATGGCCTCCACCCAGCTATTTTTCTTGTTGCCAGTCCTCCCTCTCCCATCCTTTTTTCTTCCCCCACTGCTACTACAAATGAGGTGATTTTTTTTTCTCCTCCTAAAGCATACAGATCAAGTCAAGGTCCGAACACAGAGCCTGTTTCATTAAAACCTCCTATCTCTCTTCTGCCATTCTGTTGATCCCGTTTTTTTGCCAGGACTCTCGTCGCCTGGTTCTCTTAAGAAGCCGGGGAAATTCGATTTCAGCGCTCTGTCTGGCCAGACGAGGTCTGCCCGCATGCCGTTCACCCACCACCCACTGCCCATGCTGGCAGGAGTGAGACCAGGTGAGAACTCAGAGCCCCTAAACACCCACCCACCCCCAACACCACCCACCTCCACCCTCCCGCTTCCCCCAGTCTCCCCTCACAAAGGCCTCACATACAGTGCTGGGCACCTTTGGTTTGGCCAAAGAGGTGAGGCTGTGTTTTGCCCTGTTGGGTTGCGGTTGGGTTTGGAGAGTTGTGTGTGGGATCTCTCCTACCTCGCCCACTTTTGGGTTCCTCCCTCACCTTCTTCTTGAGCTTTTTTTTTTAAATGGCTGGTCTGTCTGTCTGTCAGTCTGTTTGTGGTGGGACACTTTCAGTAGTGGACTTTGTTTCTGTCTGGTCTGGGGGTGCAGCGCTTCACTTTCCTCATTCAGATCCATGCTCTGAGCTTCTCAAACAATTGGTTCACAATTTTAATGTGTTATTATATAGATACATATCAACTTTACATATCAACTGATGTGATGGAGTCTTTTTTTTGTAAACAGAAATCAGTGCTTTTATTGCTGATTATTCTGTGGGTCAGGTGGTGTTTTTTTACAGAACTTCAAACCAACCGAAAACTCAGTATGGCAATCCTTATATAATGTTCTTGAAAAACACCTGCTAATTGTACAATTAAACTAAATCTAATTCAATACTTACCAGATATATGCAGTCAGACTACAACTTTCCATAGAAAAAGACAAGAGCCATGTTTATTTCCAAAGTCCTGGATTATTTTAAAAGACTGAATACTGCTCATTCCTTATCATTTGTAATACTTGAACCTGTCCTACTACTGTGACATGGGAACATTTTTGTGATTTATTTATGGACTTTAAAGGACATTTGACCATTTTCTCTCTCTGATTCCCAGTGAATTTTACAGAATAAAAGAAACATGCACTTTTTCTACATTGTACTCAGTCTTAATCTTAGCAAGTGGTTTTGCAGACACAGCGATTTTGCACTGAAAACCTGTAATCTTCTGTGTCACTGTGGCAGTCTTTCTGAATCATCTCTCTGCCCGTGTTTGTCTTGTTTCATTTTGTTTCTCACGTTATGTGGCTAGATCTGGTACAGGCCTTATGCTTCGTTCCCTCCTTGTATGGTGGCCATGCGTTGTTTTTGTGTACCCCGACTGTGTTTGGGGCTGCCGTTGCCCCGTGGCCCAGGCTCTGGAGTATGTGGCACTCTCACCAGTGCTCTTGGCCTCTGCCCAGTCCCTAATGGGATTAAAGGAGGGAGAAAGAAAGACGGCGAGACAAGGGGAGAGGAGCAGGCGATTGTGGGGGGATGAGCGAAACAGGGCATTGGCTGCTCTCGTCTGGGGGAGCTGGGCGCTTGGCAGGCTTACTCGGGCAGCTGGAGGGACTGTTGGGATGGGCACAGGGAGGCTGGCACGCCATGAGATGAGGGCGAGAGTTCATCCCAGTCATACCAATCAAGATGAAGGAAGACCCACTATTAGAGTAAAGAAAGGAATAGCATGGTTTAATTTCCACTCCCCTCAAAGAGTGCTTTCCAAGCTAAGTTACTCCTTAACATGGAAAAATGATAAAAGATTACAAATTAGTTCAGCTGTTAGATGAACTATCAGTACCTATGATTCTGAATTTGGTGTATGTAAGTGTGAATGTGTGCATGTATGTGGTACCACCACCTCTCACTGACTCATACTACATTAGGTCACAGTTGTCATCTATGTATCAATTTGTATCACATGTCACTCATGCATTTGTGGAATCAGAGGGCTTTCCACATTTATTTCAATTATCAAATAAGTTACTGTGTCCCTAACACTAATTTTCCGTCTCTGTCTCTCTCTTTCTGTGTGTCTCTCTGCAGGGAGCCCCCGTGCCTCAGCCTCATCTCTGCACTTTCCCTCTCCCTCCATCATCCAGCAGTCGAGCCCTTACTTCACTCACCCCACCATCCGCTACCACCACCACCCGGGGCAGGACCCACTCAAAGAGTTTGTGCAGTTTGTGTGTGCTGATGGACCAGGCCAAGCTGGAGGTCAGGTAAGACACCCACAAAGCCGCCGTATGCGAATGAGTTTGTCAAATATATGGATAATATGAAGTAATTGAAGCTGACATGCTTTACTGATGAATAGCAGTTCATGTTCTGTGGGCCAGTTTCCTGTTTTCCCCTGTGATTTAACACAGGTAGACTAATAATTAAGTGAATCATGAAAGTAAAATAATGATGTAATGATTAATTTTACTGGACAGGAGGTGCTGTTAGTTGGACCAAAAAGTTAAAGGTATATATTAAAAGCCAGTTTAATGTATTAACAGCCAATGAAATTTACTAACTCAATGAAAATTACTAACTTGAGGCTCCATACAAGGAACTATTTTCCTGCATCCTGAAGTAAATGGTTAAATAAATGTGATCTTATTATTCAGTAATTAAATTTTTTGGCCTTTTTTTTTTTTTGCTTTTGTCTAAATAGTGGAACATAGACTTTTCTTCAAATGAGCCTACTAGTTTTTTCGATGTTTGTCAGTTTGTTATAGAAATTGAAATAGAAATGTTTGTATTGCACATCCTTACTTCACCCCTTTTCAAAGCATAATTTAATAATCTTCATACATAACTCTTTATGCTTTATGAATGTACATTTAATTGGTGAGCAAAAGACAAGGCCAGTCTTTTAATAACACTGCGAGAGCTTCCTGTCTTGTCTTCTCATGGGTTTTTGTCTGGTGTGCAAACTAAGATTAAAAGGCAAGCCTTTAAGCCTCGCTATCTTCTTGTTATGTGCCATGTGCTCTTATCAATGCTTTGAACATTTCTTTCTTAGTTTCTTCAATAAATTCTCATCTGCACCTCAATCAGCAGCAGACTCCATATATTTCATTCCAACATTTATTCCTCCTTCTGTTCTGCTTTTTCCATTTGTTTTGATGTTGTGTAGTTAGTATTTTCTCTCTTGCCTATTTGAGTTGATTTCATTATTATGGATCTCATCATCCTTGTGCCCCTGTGTTTTGTGTTGAAAAGCCCTCCATCTCGGTCGCTCCTTCACTGCTCCAGTGTCCGTGCCTGTGGTGAATCTATGATTTAGACACACACAGACATACACAAACATAAAAGCCTCCATACCCAAAGTTGATGCACATTCGCCATCCTTTTGGTTGTTTCCCCTTTTCAACACCTCACCACCTTCAGCCACGCCTATCCCACATCTTTGTTTGGAAAGAACCAGCGTTGTCTTGCCGTTTGGTCTTTGGTCTTGTCGTCTTATGGGGTGTCGGACGGCATCCACACTCCTCACCCTGTGTGTGTTGTCTGCAGCCGAACGGGAGCGGCCAGAGCAAAATGCCCGGCTCCTTCTTGCTGCCTCCGCCACCCCCTGTGGCGCGTCCAGTGCCCCTCCCCATGTCCGACTCTAAACCCAGCAGCATGCCCCTTGATGGCGGACTCACCTCGCCCGCATCTCCGTGTAAGTGATCCCCCTCCCCGCCATTCTCAATAAACCCAAGGATCAAATTTGGACTGTCCAGTCTGTGACCCCAAAATAATACCCATAAAAAAGCCCAAAGGTCGCCCAACACACCATCTCTCTGTTTATTTCAACCCTTACTGTGGCCCAGGGCATCTTAAATTAGCATTTCATACTCTAACCTTCACAGTAATATTGGATGACTATAGCTAGAAGCTCATCCCACTCCCTGACTTCTTGTTAACGAAATCGTTGTACACAATATGGCTTCACATTGGTTCTCAGTGCAAGAATTAGTTAAACCCAACAAAGGTCAGAACACACAATTATGTCTTTGGATACCTTTTTCTTCTAAGTTCCATTACTCCAGTGTAACTCCATCATAGCTGTTCTTTGGTGGTCCAGTTTTTATCTGACCCAGGCAGCTAATTACAACAATGTTATCCTGTTTACTTTTTGTGGTGAACAGACACAAATACAATCAATGAAGGGTACAAATTTAGGGCAGTTAATGTGGACTCAAATCACCTTCTTCATTTGCCTTTACACTCCCATATCAGTCACACAGATTGGTGAAATAAATGAACCCATCTATTGCACTTTTGACTTTTACGTTGGCTTGCTTTGAGTTCCGTTTGGTTGAGTTTTAGCCGCGGATTAGTTTGCTGTTTTGGGATTGTGGAGATGTGATCGGCCAACTCCAGTGCTGATCCAAGGTCAGTGGTGAAATTCTGCATAGCTGTGCTATTTTGAACTAGTCCAAGAAGAACAGCTGATCTTTGATCAGTACAGCAGGGCTGTTCTAAAGGATGCGTATGGGGCATGATGGTATTGGCATCTTCAAGTTGATAACCCACCACAGAGGGGGCACTGGACGGAGCACTTTTGTCTTTATGTTTTGTTTTTGTGTTTCTTACTTTTGTTCATAACTTCTGTTCTAGTTGTATTGTTGTCAGTGTCCTGAAGTCTGTCATCTGTTTACATCTAACTAACCCTTAACAATGCTTTCAGTTACGTATTCACAAACGTGTAGCTACATACATGAAGTCCTGAGAATATCTTTAAAGGTACATCTCACTGGATACCTGCTCCTTTGTGTAAACATTGTCCACCTCGCAAGGTGCATCTGATGTCATCATTTATTCAGGAGTTTTTAACTAACATATGGTAAATGGACAGACTCCCCAACTCTGTCTTTTGTCACTAGTTGGACTCTTCATTTTAGGAAGTACAGTGGGATATACCTTTAAATAACCCAGACCAAATATGCGTTCCGTGAGGCATGTATTCATGTTTCATCTCTATTGAAAATGACCTTTAAAATATACAGACTGAGCTACAATTTAGCAATAGCTTGTTTGCATAATTACACATATTTTGCAACTAAATAAAGAAAATAAATGTATCTAACATATTTATGGCTGTTAGATAAGGTTAGAAATTAGCTAGCAAACTGATGAATATTTGCTTCATTCAGACATCTGGTGATTTCTCTGTTAATGAACCATTTTTTGCTATGGAGTCCATCAACTTCAAACTGCCCTAAATTTGATACTGACCTTCACTTCACTACTGTGATTTTCTTGGAATCTACATGTACAAAGATATTATCTATCTAATATCATCTACTACGATAGTATAGATGTTACAGCGGGTGGTATTGTCCTGATTCATGCAGAAATGAGAGAGATTCAGGAAAAGAAACAAATCCAATCTTAAGAAATTCCCCCAAAATATTTACATATGATCATCTGTCAAAGGAAAAATCAATAAATACTGATTTGTTTCTCTCTTCCTCTAGCATACTCCACGCCAGGCTCCACAACTCCCAACAGGTTTGTCAGCATCGGATCACGGGACAACAACTTTCTAAATATCCCCCAGCAGACACAAGTTAGTACAAACCATGTAATATTTCTCTATTTTAAGAATGTTTATGCAGAAAAGAAAATCATTTTGCAGTCAAATCTGTACAGCAGGGTCCCAGTGTAGTAGTACTAATTACCTAGATTCCAGAGACAAGAACACTGACAGAGTCTCATCTCTGTACTCTCTGTGTGTCAGTGTGGTCTCGCCATTGCTTCTCTTGCTCTTTGTTTCTCTCACTTGCTCTCCCACATACAATAAGCAGTGTGGTATGTTTATCTGGCCCATCTGGAGCAGTTCTCAGTGGGAGAGGAGCAGTGGAGGTTGATTTGAGCGTTACGAGTGGGCAGCCTCCTCTATAAGCCGCTGCACTTTACTCATTACTGTGTAAACCACACCCGCCTCGGGCCGGCTCCACAACACATGGCAACCATCTGAAGCTCTGCAGCTCCATCTCTCCAACACTCTCACTCACTCCGTCTCTCCCACTGTTAGGCTTCCTTTCACTTTTCACTCCACCCCATTAACCCCTTTTTTGGCTGAGCCAGTCTTCTGGGTACGTCTTTCATGTACTGCCTGTTTTTTCAGCTGACTCTAACTTGGGGTTTGACCAGCCTCCATTTTGTTCCCTTTTGTTTAATTTTTTTTTTAAAATTTAAAAGAAAATAATGCTATAAATAAGCATACTTGTTGCTTGACACGATAGAATAGTAGAAAAAAGTCTGTAAAATTCCTGCACAAAGACCCAGTGTAAAAAGTCTTCCTGGAGTAACTTAACTCCAAGTACAAGAGCTGAAAATTGGGTTCGAGGAGCTCCCTTGTGGCCAGACAAGAGGCCTGCATTCACCCTGTCCCAAGAAAGAATGTGAAAGAGGAGAGAGGGTGAGAGTTTCAGCATGACCCCGCAAACTGAGAAGCCACGTCCTGACTGTCTGGTTACCCGCAGCAACCAGACATGATGTCATAGCCAGTTGAACTTGAACTTGAGAGGTGGCAAGTGGAGGGGGTCAAAGTCAAAAGAGGGGGCTAAGAAAGAGGGTGCTAACTCCTGCCAAGGATTACACAGAGCGCGATAGAGCCGGGAGAGGGAGGAGCAGAGCACACAGGGGAAGAGTCGAGGCGATACCCAGGGCTGGGGGAGGAGGAAAGAGTGTTTGTGATGGGATGGCCTTTGTGTGTTTGGCTGTTTGGGGAGACTCAAGCAAAACACAAGCCGCTCCCCTGGAGGCAAAGTGCTTCCAAGACTTGACTTTCAGAATGTTCTCAAGCCACTTCAGCTCGCTTTTATACGCCGGCCTGGAGAAACCAAACCTCACACTGCTGCTCATAGCCAGTCAGCTCTCATGCACAATACAAACAGCCTACAAGTTTTTCTGTGATGCAGAATTTGAGTCTTTTTATGCTGTTTTTAAATCTTGACTTTTTCCTACAAAGTGCACCATGGCTGTTTCATCGGTCGAAGTTTGTATATTGATTCCTAAGGGTCAGATAACACATATCTGCTCCAGCAGTTAGTTAAATGGTTATGGTATAGAGGTGAACTACAATGATAATTCTGTTAAGGGGAGAAGTTCAGAGCTCTTCACACTCCTCCTAAAGGAGGACAGGGACAGGGTGGGGAGAGACAGTCCAACTTGCTTAGCAAGACAAGTGGGACATCTAGTGGACAAATTCGAAAGTTCAGCACAGGATGTTAGCAAGGCTGCTCTTTTGAGCACAGTGGTGGTTTTTTTAATATTTGTCTTCTAAAACCTGTTTTCTCTTTTTGTTTCAGTCTTGGTTCCTCTGACAAAACCTGCCTGCCAACAAGCAATTAAAATCCCGTCACTACAATCTGGAATCTTGAATCAGGAAACAAAAAAAAAATCCCACCTAAAATTGCCCTCTCACCCTGTTGGCCCAATAGAACAACAAAGGAAACCAGCAAATCTTCTTATCATTTGGAATCTTCTGAGCTTGTCGACTTACGGCAATGACCCCCTCCCCCTTTTTTAATAAGAGGATCACGTGACATTTTGAAGGAGGACATGGAGTCTCTCAAAAACCACAGAAATGACAACAACAAAAAGCAGAAACACAAAAGAACAACCCGAAGAGGAAAAAAAAAGAATCTGTTACTTATATTGTGCAATGGCTTGGGACATCAACAATGGTGAGGTTTTAATTAAAAAAAAAAAGCAAGCATAGTTTTAGAAACTATTGGGACATTAAATAATTGAGATGTTATGCGTCCTCTAGCATGGAGTTGGAGCTAAAGCCAGCTAATCGTTCCTTCTGACACCATTTGTAGTTCAGTGTAGAAATTGGTCTCGATGTGCCCATTCCTTTAACAGCTAGCTTAACAACAATTACTAATCAAAAACACAATCAAGCAAAATAAAACCTAAAGTATTGCACTAGAAAAAGGAAAGTACGGAAAATAAAACACTACTCTCATGTCCGCTATTGAAAATAGGATAGACAGAGAAAAAAATGTTTGCACACAATCTTTTGAGGTAAACGTGAAAGTGGACATCACACACTAAAGTTAATGTTGGATGTAAGTCAACAGTCATAGAGGACAGTCTCTCATTTTAGGCTGATGTAGGAAAACACGCTACGATCTAGACAAAAACTACCTATGGAGTCTGTCCAATCAAAAAGAATCAAATTCAGGCCTTAAACTCGCCCTTAGTGCCAATTGAATGCTGACTGTAATCCCTTTGGGTAATGCCAACCCTAACACACATATACATACACACACTCACACACACACACACACTTAAATTCACTGCCATGTCTCTGAGCTGCTGCTTAGAAACGGTCACATTTTTAAAAAGGGAGTTAATTATTATATTTCTTCCCTGCTTTACATTCCAAATCAGAAACCATTACAATGCCTTATCATCTCTAGAGACATTCTAGGACATCAATTTATATTAAAGTTTATTAAGTTGTTGTTAGGTGTATTGAAGATCGTATTGGGTCCCGCAAAAGAAAAGCATTCGTACCATCGTCAGGAGTTCAAATCCCAACGATGCCACAGCCATCCATGGCCAGGAGTCCAAGAGAGCAAAATTGGTCGTGCTCTCTGGTTGGGAGAGATAATGTTACTCTCTCCACTGTCAGAGTGACACTAACCAGTCAAGGTTGTGTCTGCGAACTTGTGTATGCAGAAGAAAGCAGTTAGCACTTTCCTCCGCGTGTGTTCAACTGCCCTGTGGTGTAGCATGAGCAGCATTTCAAGATAGGTATGGTAGCTTCATGTGTCTTGGAAGAAGCATGTGATATGAAGCCTTCACCCACTCTGGTTGGTAGCTGGTGATTGACAGGGAAAAACTAGCTAGCGGATGGGAATTGGCAAATGATGAAATTGGGGGAAAATGGGGTAAAAATCCCCCTCCACCAAATCCACCCTCTCCAAAAAAAAGCAAAATTCCACAATTCCTGAACATTAGAGTTTCATTTCTATACAGAATTTGTGACTGGAACCAGGGGTCACAACATCTATATTCTTTCATTAGAGAGTCTAGAGAGTCCACAGGTTGGACTGGCATTGTAAGCAGCCAGTCACATCAACTCACCACTAACCGCTTGAAACAAAACTTTCTAATAATTTTTAAAATGCGATGCCTTTTCTTTAGTCCAGTGACTACATCATGCCCTGAAAATCTCATTGTGACATGCTATTCAAAAGAAACTGGTGTACATTAGTGTGTATACAGAAAAGTAAAGTTGATTGCAACATTCAAGATTCTGAAATTTCTGACCAGAGAAGTGTACAAAACAGAGACACTTTGTCAGTGGGTGGAGTGCCAGATGCTTTAAATGTGTCGAACACCTGGTTCCTATCACTGCCATTATGAACAATTTATGATTTGGTAATTATGTACAATTACATGTTTCTCAAGAATGATGAGTTTTTCATCAAAACCACTGGAAAGTCTCAGTGGACATCCACTTTAATGGCTTGTAGAGACGCCCCATCCTCTCTGTACTGTTTACTCTCCCAGACGGCTGTGTTCCAAGAACGTGAGGCCACGCTGTGGAGCAAAAGAGTGTTGTAGTTGTGCGTAGAAGGAGAGGGGTATGTAATGGCCATTTAGATCAGACATTGCATCATCTGCTATGTTCACATCCTGTTTAGTGATTCACAACATTTATTAAAGGCAGAACGCTCAGAGCATGGCCTCAGACTCTCTCTCACACACATACACACACAGACACACACACACAACTGCACACAACACCTTCCACTGACTGATTTAAAGGGAAGCCTTGGTTTAACTTAGGGCAATCCTAATCTGCCTTTACATAGTCATGCTGAAATTGTCATAAATCAGCTTGTTTTAAACATCAATTTAATTTTTAGCCGCATTACTCGAATCACTGAGCTCACAAAATAACTGGACTGCCTGATTCTGTGTCTCACTGCAGGGAAGCGTGGTTGCCGAAAGGCGGCCATGTCATCAGCGTAGTAGAGGACTAGCATTGCTAAATGAGAATTAATGATGGCGATGGACTTTTCTTTTCTAATCAATGGAAGTGCCTCTGTATTCCCATTATGCAATTTGTTAAACATGAATTCAGGTTATTTTCTCACATATAAGCTATAGAGGAAGAAATTTTTATGTCTGGAGCAAAACAAGTGGCAAGTGACAGCTCACTAATTACAGACATCTTTATATATACAGGAGATATCCATATATATTTATATAAACATTTTTTTGTTTGCGTAATAAGCTCAGTGGCAGTCTAGTTATTTTCTGAAGTATGGCAGCATTACGATTAATAAATGAGTTATTTTTCAGTAGTACCAGTCTCAAAACCCAGTTATACACTCAGCATAGGAAAAGCCCAACAAGCAAAGTCCCTGGAAAATTAAAAAAACAAAAAATAAATAGAAAATGTATTTCTATAGTAAACAGTATCAGTAGTGTTGAGGAGAAAGATGTGGCTTTTGAGTTCTTTTGTGTTTGGATGGGAAGTATTTGTAATTGAAAAATAATGTATGTTGATTGAGCCATGTGCAATGCCTTGGGTAGAGAAATGTGTTCGTCTGTTAGATTGTTAGAGGGTGTGATAGAAGAGGGGGAAAAAATACCCTTCTGTTATTGTTTCAAGTCCAAAAGGTCCGGGACTCTAAACTACAGGGCGGAGAGAAAAAAAAAAGTCTTTGTAAGTTTTGGGAGTTTTTTAATCTTTCTTTCTTTTTTTTAATAGCCTTTTTTTCCTTTTTTTAATGTTTATTTGTAATGATTTGTTCTCAAAACTTGGGAGGGCTGAAGAAACAGTTTTGCAACACATCAAAAAAATATATATATCACTAAATGAAACTGGTGCTTTTTATGGAATACAGTACATTCAAACTCTATTATACATAAAGAAAAAAAAACAAGTAAGTGTTATCATAACGCAAAAATTTTAGGAAAAACATGCATACTCTATTTCTTGTTTAGAATTTAGTAAAGGGGGAGGGGTTCATTTTAGTCAAAAAGGCATTTTTCTCCCAACGGAGGGTTTAGTCAAAGAGCGTGGATAAAATCCAAAGCGTTGACAATTACACGCAAAGTCCTGAGAAGGAAAATCTAAAAAAGGAATTATTGTTTACAATGTAAAGTTGAGACAGAAGAAATTGCACTATGTATTTGGCAGCCATAATTACACACATTACTAACCATGACAATACATAGTCAATTCTGTTGAAGACGTTATCCTACAAGAAGCTAGTGCATTGTTGGCTTTTGTACATAGAGAATTAAAACAGATCCAAACTGAATGACAAGATCTTCCCTTTTCTTGGGAGATGCTTCCAATCAACTTGATCACCCTTGAAAATTGTCAGTACAGCAGAAATGAGACCTTTTCATCGGTAGCTGTTGTTTATTATTAGACTCCCATCCTATTATAAATACTTGTGTAAGCCAATCTGAAAATTATTTTAATAAATAGAGCTGAAAATGTTACAAAGTGAACCCCACCCCCTCTCCTAAACCAACACCCCCTCCCGGTCCCAATGTAAATTACTCTAAACTCTAAATATTTGTTTTGTGATGTAGTGTTAGACTCAGAGCATCTTCAAGGTTGTCCCTAAAAAAGTGCCTTTGTTCACAGACTCCATCTTGTAATCCTCAGTGCCCGTTTCAGAAAACCCCCCTTTCAACCCGCTTCTATATTCTCTCCTTCTTCAAGCTCTTCAAAGCAGTATATATAGTACTAAAGGAAATCGGTGTGACTTAGTTCCTCTTTTTATTGTTGATGCTAAAATTGAAAAAAAAAAAAAAAGACAAAAAAGTCCTTCCTGTCTTGCTTTTCCTTCCTCTGTACTCCTTTCCTTGTCTTCTGCCTCTCTTGGACACTGGAATAGTCTGTAGTCGCATAACCATCTTCTTTCCCGCCCTTCCCCATTTTCATTGAATGGAGGGGTTTTTAAAAGAAAAAAAAAAGCAAAAACTTTTTGTCTGAGCAGAATGCAGTTAGCTTACATGTTATTCTTGTCTGTATGCTTCACATTGTATACCATACCGATCTCTTCAGCTTCTCCATTGAACAGTTAATGTAAGTGAACAAGTTACACCAGTGGGCTCTGGCGGGGTGTCAATCAAAGGGTGTATGAAGGGGAAAAGGTTCCATCATGGAGCAGTTAATCATATTTTAGTGAAGGAAGAAATTGGTTGACGTAGGAAGTCCTTCTAAAAGGTGGTAGAAGGAAATTAGGCTGCTGGGTTACAATTAGGTTCGTGACTTGTTTTGACTGTATTTATTTGTATTTTTTTTACCAAAATTTATTTTTTATCTTTTTTTGTCAATATTGCGTATTTAGGTGGCATTTAGGTGGCACCAATGCCACACTGAGAATTTTTATAGATGATGCACCTTTGCAGTGGTTATACGAGACCAGCTATTTAAACACTTGGAAGAAAAATGACCTGAAATTACTAAGCACCTTATTACGGAATGGGTTCAGCAATGGATGAGAGACAGATTCAGAGATTTAAAAAAAAAAAAAGATTAAACCGAAATTCCAGTTTAATCTGCAATTATGAGCCAAGCCCCTCAGACCAAACTGACAAGCTGCATGCCGTCAAACCTGAACTGTAGTGATAATTAAGATGCCTTGAAAATCATTAATGCACCAGCAAAAGAATAATCTCAGGCCTACAAATCACAGCCTGATTGTTGTCCCAAATAAATATGCAAACTTTACGTAAGTACCTGAAGCCAGCAACAGTATCAGCCATGATTACAAGAGACGAGACTAAAAGAGAAAAAAAGCCATAATGTTGTGGACAGAACTCTCCCAGGGCCTTGTCCCTTCCTGGCGCTGACCATCCGTCTTTTAAACTTTTTTTTTTTTCTATTTCCTTTTGGGGTTGTGTTTTTTGATAGAGTGTGTAGGGTGTTGGGATAAGTGATAAGCTTAGAGTAGATTGATTTCCCAGCAGCCTTTGCCCTGGCCCGTAGCTTCTTCACTAACCCTAAAAAGCTATTGCCCTCTTTATAGACATGCCCCCCAGAGCTCATGGTGAAATGCATGTGTTAATTACAATTTCTTTTCCATAATAAGAAAAACAGTTTGAAAAGAGCAGCACCTTTAACTGATTGAATAAAAGGATGTTCTTGACTGTAAAAATGACTCTATGGTTATTTTGACTTGGTGCACGTTTTCCTTTTATTTAAAAATGGCTTTGGAATGGTTGTTTAACTATATCATCAAAAATCTGAGACTATGTTGTCCAATTTTTACAGCTTTAGCTTAACTGAAGCTAAAGCGCTAGCTGACTTTAAATTCATCCATTGATTTTAAGTTCAGTAATTCATTTTCACTAACCATTTTATCCTGGGCAGTGTCATTGTGGATCCAGAACCTATCCTGGGAGCAATGAGCATAAGGCAGGAATAAGACAGACACACACACACACACACACACACACACACACACACACACACACACGTTCACACTTAGGGGCAGTTTAGAGTAGCCAGTCCACCTAGCAGCATGTTATTGGAAGACGGGAAGAAACCCTCGTGCATACGGGGACAACGTGCTGCCATATGTGCCACTATGCCACCTTCATTAGAGTGTTGCTCTAATTATGATTTTATCTGCATAAAACTGCCTAGTAATGTTGTAATGATTTCTGTGTGAGGTTTACTGGTGCTGATCGGTGGTTCTGTCACTTGTTAATGATATTAAAGTCATAGCTCTAGTGCCAATTTCAAGACACATTGCTTTTGCATCTTTGCACTCATCATAAAAATTAACTACAATAATTTTATAAAATAAACATTCATTCATTCATTCATTCATCTTCAGTACCCGCTTTATCCTGGTCAGGGTCGCGGTGAATCTGGAGTCTATTATGACAACATTGAGTGCACGGTGAGAGAATTCAACCCCAGATGGGTCTCTAGTCCATCGCAGGGCACAATGCACATACATTCATACACTCATTCACACCTAGAGGTAATTTAGCATAGCCAATCTATCTACCTGCATGATTTTGGACTGTGGGAGGAAAACTGAGGACCCAGAAGAAACCCAGAGGAAAGTATTGACACCCCAAAAGAATTTTTAAATAAATAGAAACAAATGATCATTCTTGCATAGCTTATATTATTTTCCATTTGCTCTCAAGCCCCTGTGTTTTGCAATGTCTCTGTATGCTCAAATTCAAAATATCTACTAATTTGCTCAGTGGCTAAGATGTCAGACTTCTGATCGAAAGGTCGTGAGTTCAAATCTCAGCAATGCCAAGCTGCCACTGCTGGGCCTTTGAGCAAGGCCCTAAACCCTAGGCTGCTCAGTTTTATAAATGAGATGAATGTAAGTCGCTCTGGATAAGGGCATCTGCCAAATGCCATAAAATGTAATTTTCATGAAGGGTGTCAATAATTCTGAAGGGCACTGCATATGCAATAGCAAAGCTGGAAACTCATTTGACCATTAATTTATTGCCAGCTCATTTTACACAGTCCACTGTGCAGTGGTGGCTGATTTCCAACAATCTTTACAATTTTGTTTGTTTTATTTCAGATTCGGGATTTTCATGTAATGGATAATTGAACCAAATATAATAATATTGAGTATTAAATATTTATTACAAAGGCATAATCATTACAGTAATTACAGTATTACAGTATTACAGTAATGTACAATTGTTTTGTAAGATCACTTGTACAGTGTTGCTGATGTGCAAAATTTACAGATTCATTAAGAAACATCAGATGCTTTGGCTTCAAACTTTAAACATTCTTTTATAATACTGTGAATTTGAAATAGAGTTTATTTATTTGGTAAACTATTCAGGAAATATATGACCAAAATTTCTGGAACATGATTAAAATATATATTGCAGCAGTTATAGAGTTAAAATCTTTCAAAAATAATTTTCTCTAAAAGTATTAAGAGATATAACTAACACATTCACAAGCACACACTCATGGATGGTAGATGTTGCCATGGTCACAACACACCCAGTCAATCAACTCGGAGCGCTGAAACCAAAGCGAGATCTCTTTTTGTGCCACTTCAGGCGAGTCAGAGGCATGCACAACGTTCCTGAAACATTAACACAAAACAGAAGGAACCCCTCATTAGGCACCTGTGCACTAAACACAGACCCAAAGTAAGTCCTAAGTAAAATGCATTAACATCTGATTTTGAAGAAAAAAACAAATCTTGCAAATGTTTAGTTACTATCAGCTGTCAGTGAGACCTGGTGCATGTGACTGAGTGTGTATGTCTACCTGCTAACATGAACGCTAAAGTCTCCTCTCAGAGTTCCAGGTGCAGCTTCAGCTGGGTTTGTGTCTCCCACGAGCATACGTGTTGACTTTATTACATTGTGGCCCTCCCACACCTATAAAAGATGGTCATAAAGTCAATAGAATGTTTACCTTAATACCAACAAACTTTATTTCTTTATTTAATTTGAAGCTTGCTCTGAATGAGAAGAGGCATGTTGGAATGAAGCGCTCCATTTCACTGAAGCGATGTTAGTCAGTAGTCAGTAAAATAATCAGTAATATTGGCAGAAGTTAGTTGAAGCTAGCTTCCCTTCTGTGTTGCCTTCAAAGCCACGTGCCCAAAACGCATGCACTGCCTAAGCTAGTACACCTGAATACTTTATGATTTGACAGGCAACATGAAACATAAACATGACTGACAGGCAAATAGAGACACCTCTTTGTCCTGATTGGTTCGATATTGGAAGTCCATGTTGCCTGCTTTTGTAACACTTTGCATTACAGTTCCCTTAACTGACATTATTTAACACATTAGTTATGTATAGAACTTCAGCACTAACACACCTTTAATAAAATAACTAACACTTGTATTAACTGATGTTTTTTAATAATAAAATAGATATGCTAAATAATCAACATCTGCATTAACCAATATTCATATAATCAGTGAGTGATAAAAAACCCATAATGACCAATATGGTGCAGTGGGTTGCGCTGACGCCTCACAGCTCCAGTGGACCTGGTTCGATCCTGAGGTTAGGTGAGTGTCTGTGCATGTTCAAGTTTCCTCCAGGTTCTCTGGTTTCCACCCACTGCCAAAAAACTTTCTGGTAGATGGATGGGCTAGTTAAATTGCCCCTAGGTATGAATGTGTGTGCATGGTGCCCTGTGATGGACTGGCATCCCTTACAGGGTGTATTACTGCATCTCAACCAGTGTTCCCAGGATGGGCTTCAGATTCACTGAGAACTGGACCAGGGTAAAGTGGTTACTGAAGAACCAATGAATGACCAATATGGACCACCATATTGAATTTAGTGAACTTGTTTGTGGTTGTTAACTGGTAAAATTGAAAAGTGAGGCTTGAATAGCAATTAGAAATATATACATCTGGAGAACAGAGTTCAGCAACGTATCAAGCCATTTAGCCATTGCTTTAATAAATATACATTCATATATTATAAATTTAGTGCTGACTTCACATCAAAAGTGAACGTAATTCCCTTAGCATTTCACTTTCATCAGTGCATTGCAGTAGTGTTACACTGAAATGCAACCACTGTCCACCCAGTGCACGGTTGTAATTGGAGAAGGGCTTGAAAGTGTCATTTTCTGGGAGTTCTTGCCATTCATATAAAGGACTGCCCTTTGTAGTTTCTTGTTGGTGTCTTCTTTCCAACTGTATGGAACCTTTAATGATCAGGTTTTTCAGAATTATTTCTAAACCATGATAAAAGTGTTAATACAATGAAAATACCTGCAGCTCACATCAGGTCCTAGGAGTTATCTTAGACTTATTTCAGTGATGTTTTAGCTTCAGACATCAAAAAGAAGGCATTTATTTATGCTCTTAGTGCAAATCTGCATGCGTGCATCTGCATGCATGGTGAAATTGTGGAAGTTAAATAAATAAATCAGCACCAAGAGGCAATGCCTTCTTGCAACACTAAATGGTTTAATTCACACATTATGATAGAGGAAGGCTGAAAGTAGCAGATGATCAAAAAAATGTTTTACTGACATCTTCTCAATTAGCAAACAAGTTGAAACTGTGTGTGCTATCTGGGTTCTGGTTTGAATGTCACTGGTCCCTTTAAGACACTGGCTCATAAGGAAAAGTTTAGCCCTTTATACAAATTTCACATTTCAGAATCTGCAACAGGTCTAGGTCTACTGTTTCACAACCACTTCCTTATGTTGGGTAGACTGTGTGATGAGACAGCAGTCTAGATGAAAATTACTGACACATTATCTTATTATCTCAAGTTAAAACGATGTAGGAAGACAGCAGTTAGATGTTATGTCTGGAGTTGCTTTGTTGCCTAGTTTTCAGTTTTAGTTCTAGATCCTCACCATTGCCACCACAGGCCCTGAGGTCATATACTGCAGTACACTGGGGTAGAATGGTTTCTTACGAAGAGACACATAATGCTGGGCCAGTAATTCTTCAGATACCTAAAACATGCATATAATAATAAATCATTACTCAATGTATTTCAATAACATCTCATAATATTATACAAAGAAACTGTTTTCGTATAAAACCAGTCTGCTTTTCATTACCATTAGCCAGAGGTGGGTAGACTAGCCAAAAACCTCAAGTACTCCAGAAATTTATCTCACGTTCAGGCTTAATTTTTCAACCAAAATCCACTGAAGCGTATCTCAGATCCCAATTACAAATGAATCAAAGCCAAATAATGGAAAAAATGTGAAAAGGAATCCACAAATGAAACCTCAACTAAAGCAGCAGACTTAGGGCTAGCTTTTCAAATTTTGCAAGCATTCCCCCAGCTACAAATAACATGGTCACGAAGCAGCTTTACTGAAATCTGAACATACAGTAGATCTATATCCCTAATGAGCAAGCCAGAGAGGACAGTGGCAAAGAAAAACTGGAATGATGAAACGATATAAAATCAGGTTTCGACCAAAATTGCGGTTTTCTGCCCTTGATATAAATTTATATCTCTGCTTTAAGAAAACAAATATATTTCACCGAAATGATGTAGAAATGTTTGTGATTTCAGCAGGTTTGATTTCAGCACTGATGCAAGAGTGAACAGTGATAACTCTAATCAAAAACGATGATGTGGCTTATGTTCATGAAATGACGATTGACCATTACCTCAAGTGATAAGACTAGAGAGATCGATGTGGATGATGCTTATGACCAAAGTGATTACATGCTTTCTATTGTCGATTTATAATCCTTGATAAAATGTCATTAATGTTGTTTTTCTTTAAAAGTACATTTTTGTCTTTACAAATGTGTTATGGTTAGGGTTAAAAAAAAATCTCCAATTAAAAGAAAATGCACACATGTACATGAACAATTTATTCAAAAAGTTATCCAAATCAAAGTAATGAAGTAAATGTAGTGTTCAACTACCCACCTCTGACAACACTTTGTGTAATTCAGACTCACCATGTGTGTACACATCAAACACAGCAAAAGCAAACACTCACCTGCACCATCTTCAGACCTACCAAGCGGAACCCTCGCTGCTCAAAGCGTTTAATGATCTGACCAATCAGACGCCTCTGAACCCCATCTGGCTTGATGGCAACCAAAGTGCGCTCTTTTACACCAGGAATGTCTGTATTAAAGTTCACATGTTTAATTATGTATTGCATGCATAGATATAGGTTATGGCATACAGTATATTGCATAATATCAGGTACTTATTTAAACAGCTATCCATCCTGGTCACTGAAATGAACACTAGTAGAAGGAATGATTCATCCTAATGATAATATATTGTAAATTATAATAATAATGTAGCTTAATATGAGCACATTGTTATCCTTTATCTGTTGGTGTAAGGCCTACTCACTCCCTTAGTCATTATTTATCAAGAGAATCACTAATTCCTCATCATCATTCCTTATCACTATTGAGTTGCCTCACTAAAGGAATCAATTAAAGATAAAAAATGTAATCTTTACGTTGTTTTACCTACTTTTACACTACTATGCACATAAACATTCACTCACACACACTTGATTAAAGAATACTTTCTTGCAAATGTGAGGTGCATGTGATCTGTAAAGTCAACCATAATGTCATGATCACATTAGAATGCGCACACACACACACACACACACACACACACACACACACACACACACACACACACAACACACACACACAAACTACCAAATCAATGCCCCAGCACTGTGGACAAGAAGAGTGCATTTGAGGTTGCTGATATTGGTTTAAAGTGAGAGTTGTTGAGAACAAATAAATATTTGGTGTAGATTAGAAAGAAAAAGGCAAGTTTAAGAGCAGATTAGTATTCAGGCATAGACTTTGAGAGTTTTCTATAAATTATACTAAGAGAGAGAGTCACTTTGGCCCCCAAATTCAGTGAGTCATTTTAGTTAATAGTATACTAGAGTATTATATAAAAAGCAATATTTATCTATTCCTCCCTCCCAACATTTTCCATATTTTTCTAATTTTTCCACATCAAAACTGATTTTCTGATTTCTGGCATTCATTTTGGATTTAAATTCATTTCTCATGGGCCATTGTACAGTATGTTAAAAAAAGAAACTCCTATGAAAGGAGAGCACGTGAACACACACGCACATCATTAACCATGGTTTCACTAATCAATTTATCTAGAAACCACGCCGGGACACTGCCAGAGAACACGACATGTCTCTGAGTCACAGAATACTGAAAGACTAAATGCAGTACTCAGTAAAGCAAACAAAAAAATAATGAATGAGTTGAAATGCTGGGTGTGAGGAGTGTGTGTCTTCGAGTCACTACCACAGACGTAGCCTGTTAACGGCGAGACTCTACATGCTAGCAATACTTTCTGTGTTTCAAATCATGTCTGATGCCAAATTAAAGAACATTAGCATTTCCTACATGTCAGGTATGTTTTCATAGCACTATCACAAAATAACATGTTAACGTATAATGTCATATTACTGACCAGGGGTGGACTTAGCACTAGGCAAAGGTAGGCAACTGCCTTGGGCCCCCAGAAACCAAGGGTCCCCTAGAAATGCAACTTATATATTTTTAATTATTAATGCTAAATAACGTATGCTGAACATTTAAATTTCGATGTTAAAACACTGAATAGGGCCTCCAAATCACTGAATCCACCCGTGTTACTGACAATTACAATATCAATATCAAATATCAATAGAGCAGTTAATGGGGGTTAAAACCGGTCCCTTATTTGGCATTCTGGATTGCAGTCAAAATGCCAATCAACACACCCAAGTAAATATAACGCAGGCTATAATAATAATAATAATAATAATAATAATAATAATAATAATAATAATAATAATAATAAATCTTCTTTTTGGGTGTTTTCCACAGCACTTTTCCCACATATTTGATATCTTTCAAGTGTTTTCACATACTCACATGAACTCATATGTGGTGTTCACATGCAGGCTGTTTCCCCATTACAAAAAAAAGTCGTTTTTCATTTTATATATCGATTCAAGTTCTTATTTCCTGAAGTGTGACTCGACTTGGACATCATAGAGAACATCTTTTCACTTTTCTTTCAGTTTCCTACTGATTTGTGCTCAAGTAACTGAAAAAAAAACAGCCAGAAACTATTTCTGTCTATTCAAAAAACTGAGTGAATAAATTGTGGCGTCCTTGAACGCACCCTAAACCCTCAGTCTGGATTGTATCTCGCGCACTGACAGGCGAGGAGATAAAGCGGGTTGAGGTAATAAACTAAACAAAGTAACGAGCAACGATACCACAGATCGTTAGCTAAACTCAAAAAAATGAATGTACTGTAACTCAAAACCTGACTCTAATTCATGAACAAGTCTAATATAGAAACATAATTGAAAAAATCTCAGTAAAAGAACACGGTTCGTGGGCTCATTTGTGCGCGCGCGCGCGCAAACACACACCTGAGGCGCTGCTGCTGGTCCGCGCGTGCGTCTGTAGCTGAGCCCGCAGGGCTGCTGTGGATTGCGGGATGATCCGTTTCCCGCTGCTCATGAGAAACCGCTTCAACACGCACCGTGTTACACCCGCCATCACTACACAAAAATATGTCACACAAAGTCTTCTGGAGGTCAAAACTCTATAGAGGAAGCGCGTCACTGTACTACTGAGAGAGCTCTGAGGTTTTCTTCTGTCAGAGCAGCTAACAGTGATCAAAACACACACACACACACACACGCGGTCATTCACCTGACGGGTCACACTCACGTGTCTACTCAGAGAATAAGATCATGACTGACTGGATAATGACATTACATACTAACCCTAAGATTTAAACTAAAGTCAGGGAAAAGCTACATGGTGGGACTTGCATAGGAAGGAAAGAAAGAAAGAAAGAAAGAAGGAAAGAAAGAAAGAAAGAAAAAAAGACAGACAGACACAACCTTATTTACAGGTAGCAATAGTGATAGGTCTATAAGCTTAGGAAGTGCAAGCCTGGTATCATATTGTAGGGAATTCATATGAAAGAATGTACAGACTTGGGTGGGAACTGGTCATTCTTTACAGCTACTGGTTTAAATGTAGGCTACGCCTGCTGATTGCAGATCAGATCACTAAATGGTCAGTGCAATTTAACACACCAATAGTGATTGAAATGATACCCAAAGTCCAGTTATAATGAAATCATAATTAAAATAAATAAATAAACAATTAATTAATTTAAAAAAAAACCAAAAAAAAAAAAAAAACAGCCAGATCCACCACAGAGTCTAGAGATGCTGCAGTTCTCACTGTTCACTGAAGATAACAACTTAATTAATGCTTTTCCTGTTTGGGTTTTGAAGCATCTAGAACATGAAAATGAGGTCTCTAGTTTCCAAGCAAATACTGAAGTATACCCGCTTAAATCAAAGTTTATGCTGGGACAAGGTCACAAAACAAACATTACCCTTGCTCAGGGAACAAGTGGGATAGTGAACACGTCTGAGCATGGATCAGGACACGTACTTCATATACAAATAAATAACATGTGCCATAGGCTACTGACCCATGCAATGCTGGTAAAGTGGTGTATGTCTTCTTGATTTGCATTTAGGTTTAGAGACATGCCTCAGGTCTTACTGAATGGTGTAATACAGGAATGCAAACTCAAAAATACAAACTGAAAAAAAAAGGCTTTAAATCTTTAAAGACATCAAACTCAGCTCATGGCAACTAACTTGTTAGTTAAATCTTATGTGTTAAATAAGGGGGAAAAAAGCTGAATTCTGCAGTGCAATCTTGGTATGTTTGACAACACACTTTCGTTTGAACCCTATATAATATCACAAAAATCAGTTTTATTTTTATTATTTTTTTAATTAGCTGTTTTTTTTAATGACAAGAGTGAGACAAATGAAAATGACAAATTAGAATTTAATTAATTTAGTTTTCTACAGGAATCCACTGAGCGCTGGTGCTGAACGAAATGGAAAGTATTTAAGAACATTATACACTTTTGTGACATATTTGTAATAAACACTCCAAAATAAGAAAAATTAAGGTTTTCATTTGACTCGCTTGTATTACACAGCTTTGAACTTTACTTAGTTTGAAAGATGCTGAAACTATGGTTCATGCTTTCATAATATTACACTTATAGACTACTATAATTCCCTTCTTTGGCATCTCTGGTAAAATCCTACATATTCAACACCAGACTCTAACATTCAAAACTTCAGCTGCTAGAGTCCTTACTCATACTTACTCATACTCAAACATTCAGCATACATTGCACCTCTATTCCCAACTGCTACACTGCTTACCAGTTTCATAAAGAATCAAATACAAACTCCTGGCCCACTGGTGGTGCCTAAGACCAGACCGGCATCAGTGGGAGTCAGACCACTAACTGCCCAGTCCCCAAACGCTGGAATACCATCCCATAGGACCTTTGTGACTTCCGTGTGACTTCCTGCTCCCATTTCTTCCCTAAATCACAATAAACATGCTTTTCTATCCTACTAGACCTTTCCTGTCTTTTCTCCCATCAAGGGCAAAGTGGCTATTCAAAATTTACAAGAAACAACAAAACATAATTAAAGCAATTAGTTTAGAATTTTATATTTGCACAGGTGAAGTTGTGCCGAAATGACAGCTGGCCAGTATGGTAAAATCAACATTGCATTAAATTAAATAAATTTAAAAAAAAAGTTTTGACATCCCTTGATAGTCATTACACACATCAGATAGGAAAAACTTTTGGATGAAGAGTAGATTAAGTAAAACATAAACCCTTCCAGAATAATTTCCAATTATCACTGACTGTACTTTAATCTATATTCCGATTATTGTTATTATTATTATTATTGTCAAGAATGAAGCACAAGATTTTAAGGAGTGACCAAATTAAAGAGCAGCAAATACACAGGTGTTTCTTTATAAAACTTTATTGAAGGTCTATCTCCTGAATCAGGATGGAATGATATGAAAGGAGTGAGAGTCCGTCTCCATGGGGATGAAGGCGTTAAAATCAGGCATTGGAGAAAACGAAATTCGGCGCTCTGAATCACAGCAGTCCGTTTTTAAAACCGTACTCACACAGTGTTAGTCACCAATCGATGATTAGTGACCCAATCAGGCGTCCATATCAAACTGTGTGCACTCTGTTTAAATCAAAACTGCTCATCTCAACTGCAGCTGAGTGCTTTCAATGGCACTTTCCTTTTAAAAGAACAAGGATTCAAACCCCAAGCCACAGTGCTTACAAACCCCCTCCACTAGTGCTTAAACGTGCACGTAACTTTAACTGGCATCAGCTCCAGTCACCACTGCAGCAGTGGAACGTACACTTTGGCTCATGATCATTGGCAATGTGAACTTTTGCTGAAATAAACATAAAAAAAGCTAACAAACCCCACAACGGGTGTGGTTCTCATAACACGCCACTACTGATAGATCATAGGCTGGGTCATGGCAGAGGGCGTGGCTTGATCACTCATGTGGAAGTGATCTGCTTCCTCGTGAAGACGAGACGTGGTTTGGCTTTGCACTTAGCAGGGAACATCGCTATAATTTCAGCGTTCCTGGAGGCAAGCTTCCATTGCACAGTCTGTAAAAACGCAGGTCATTCACCAATCGATACACTCCCTGAGAAAATGATGGCAGGTCCTAGGAAATGAAAGAGAGGATTACACATTACACAACACAAAAAGATTTAGTGTGGAATGTCATGTCTAGAGTTCTTAAAGGTGTGTGTGTGTGTGTGTGTGCGTGTGTGTGCGCGCACGCATTTGTGTACAACGTAGAGTTTACATTTTTATTAATGGTCCTAACTTTTGAAGTGATGCCATGGCTTTAGTGGAAATTCTTGCGTTAGGGGTGTTATGGCTGGAAATTCTCACAGTATTATAACCTAGTTTAAAAATATCATGGTTTCACGGTCTCACAGTATAAATGCTATTAACTATTTGAAAACACACAAGCTGGTGGTGAAAATTAAATAAAAATTTTATTACAAAATTGGAAACAAAAAAATCAAATCCCCTAAAAAAAAAAATAATAATCTAGTGCTACGGTGTGCTGCACTACTTAGCCAAAAACAGACAGTTGTTGCTTTTGGTTCTGGACAGCAATGCCTTGCTGAGTGTGACAGTCATTGTGTAGGATTAAGTTAAGAATATGCTCAGAGTAGAAGCATCGGTAGAAATGTGTTTACACCAGTAGCAGATTATACAGCCGAAGGGTTTTCTGTGCAGTCCGCATCCCCTGCACAGAGAAACAGGAATTGATGTAGTATGATTTCGGAACGAGTCCAGAGGGAAAGGGTTGCGAAGTTTTTGGGGAGACGCAGATGGACAAAAAAAGTTATGAGAACCACCGGAGTAAAGAACTTTATCAGGTAAAATAAATGAATGGGTAGATGGGTGTAAAATAAATGAATGGGTATATCCTAACAGACACAATTGATTTTAATCAGTATTCAGTATTCAATAAGTCAACGGTGATGTAACTGTCCAATCATACACTGCAACTAACCACGACACAACAATGACCCTACTACGCATCTTCGAATAGACGAGCTAAAATGCTCACCCTCTCTGGTGTGAAGTTGCGGGCGAGCGTTGTGCGTTGGTGAGGGTCGAGGCCTTGGCAGCCGTTGAGGAACTCTGGCAGGAAGGATGAATAAAAAGCTGGGAAATCTACAGCAGCCATGTTGTAGAGGGCCAGAGTGATGTCATCCTGCAAGAGGTCATGGCTCTTGTGCAGGAGAACTTGCAGCAGCACGTTGATGAAATGGAAGAGCATGGAGTTCCTGAACAGCTTCTGAACACACACACACACAATACACTGGGTAAGCAAAATAAACACATACACATGAACCAAATAGTCTGACCATTAGTGCATCTCTCACCCTGTGGTACAGTTTGTGTTTTGTGTTAAGAATCTCCAGATAGCTCAAGTTCTGTTTGAAGATATGGATATCTGGCTGCAGGAAGGACTGTCCAAATGCCTGTCAAACAAAAATCATATACAATTCAGATCACTGGACAAAAATAGAATAATATACAGTACCCAGCATTTCCTTTGTCATGTTTCTCACCACTCTAGCAAATTCAGAAAAATACAGTGTGGGGAAAAAAATATTTTGGCAATTTGAAATCTTTTCTCAGTAGTAATCAACTCTGTAAGCTCTAGATCAGAGGTTCTTTCTGCAACCAGGAACTGTACAATAAAGCACTGCACACGTTGTGTATTATTTTTAATAGACATTTTCCAACTATACAAATATTTGCGCATTATTTTAAATGGGTACAGTAATATTTGGCTATTTATTGGAGCCACCGAGTTTTCAGTGACAGAACACATTAGGTCCAATTTGACTGTATTTATAGGACTACTTTTTTTTTTTTTTTTTTTTTTAAGTTTTGAGGTTTGGACTAAACCAATTCAAGTGACCAGAAAAATAGGCTAGTAACTATAAGAACTCCATAATAAATATATAAGAGATTTGCTAATGGTGTGTTGTGACATCCAGCACTGTAAACAAACAAACAAATAAGATCATAGACCCTTGGCTGTGTGTCACAGACTCCACAGGACCACTGCTCTAAATACACAAACCTAACTGACTTATACACAAACCACCAGAAATCTTTAAGCCTTAAGAAATTCAAATCCATGGCTAAAATATACTGAGTTGCCAGTTTGCTTGGTAATTTGACACAATTTGCATCATCTAACCTATCAATCAGTGACAAGATACCATGACGGAACCAGATATTTGGATTGCAGAGTTTTCTCAGAGCAGAAATGAAACGTACATTGTATGGTACTATGGTGCTCTAGCACGAGTTGTTATTGGTACTGTTAATTGTACCAACAGGGAAGAGACTACAGATCATCTTTGACCTTGCAGGATTTATGTTAATTGTCCTCTGGTCAGTTGGATATTTTTGGCTGTCGGACTGTTTTCCTAGCAGTTATATTCCAGCATGCAGATTTCTGGGCCAGTTTGCATTAAAGCTCAGCTCAAAGTTTATGTGCTGTGTACCTGCATGGCAGCAATAAACTGGGCCTCGTTCTCCATGTGCTCATCTGCTCCTGTTCTCTGAACACTGTTAAGGACTGACGTCTTAAAGAAGAACCTCCAGTTCTGATGGAGAATTTGGAAGAGTAGCTCGAACATTTCAGCTTTCACGTCTGGACAGGAGCGCTGCAAAGCAAACACACAAAGCATGCACACTTCCAGCTTAAAGACTTGACTAGTCATTGTAAAATGATTCATAACTGATGGTTATTAGGGTGGCTTTCAAGTGGTTCTTACATCTGCCACTATAGGGTACACCTGCTCCATACAAAGGCTGAGGATGCTGGGTAACATTGGTTTAAAGGTCTGACCAGGCTCCTGAACCACAACCTGAACAAATACACACACACACACACACACACACACACACACACACACACACACAGGATGCATTCAGTAGATCAGTTACAATTATATCTACTCATCTGGCAGAATAAATAAAATCTAAACATACAGCGAAGAAATTAAGAATTAAAAATCATACATTGAACCTTAACTTCTGAACCACCAACTTATCTCACACACACACAAAAACCCCACAGTTGTGTACGTTACATATTCATACCTGTAGAATCTTGAGGAACTTTTCAACAACTTTCGATCCAGCACTACCCTCCTGTAGGATGCTGACTGCCAGCTGCTCCCTAAAACATACGACATCAAATAAAAGCTGCAAGGCTGCACATGACCATTACTAATTGCCGCAAGTGGATCAGATCTTTCATGACATTCGCTAAAACTACACAGGCTCCAGTAAACCCATTCAGGAAAGAAACAAGTTAATTCCTCTTATTAGTTATAACAGATATAAACAGTCATAAGACTATCATCAGACACGAATGCCTCTCACTGTTACATTCAAAGTACAATGAATTAGAACAAGCAAATTGATAATAGACCTGTGATCTACTATCAGAGCTGCTGTTAATAGAATTAGAAAATTAACAAACACATTTGAACAAATTAATAATATTCATCTGTTCTGTGATCATTAGGGTCTCTGCCTCATCAACTGGTGACTGGATTATTAGTGTATATGTAGACACACTCAGTGATGTTAGACAAAACAATGACTTTTACAGTGATTGTCTTATTACTAAAGGCTGTACGTTCAGGGTTTTAGGGCTCTTTAAATGGTGGAGTCATGTAGGTTACCTGGTGAACATGCTGAGGAAAGTCTGAATGATTTGCTCAGTGAATGTGACTCCCATCTGCACCCGAAGTGCCTGGAATAGTGTGAGGAAGAAACTCAGCATCTCATCTGTTACATCTGAGGGGGGGGAAATGAAAGAGAGAAATAGAGAGAGAGAGAGAGAGAGAGAGAGAGAGAGAGAAACACAATAGCAAACAATCTGAAATGTACCACAAATTAAAAAAAAAATAAATAAATCCACCACTCAACATTACATGAGCACAGTATCATGGACACTCCAGAAAACAGTTACCACAAGGGCATAAAAATATTAACGTTGGTAGATTACCAAAGGAGTTTTCTGTTTGGGCTCAAAATTCTCTATATTTTTTCGTTTCATTCATCTCAAACTAAAGCATGATAGTAATAGTGATTTGATCAAATCTAGGGCTTGGCAATATGACCAAAATATCATATCACAATCTTTTTCATATTACAGTATGTGAATATATATTATTTTCCAAAGCAACCTGTATGAAAAAGTATGACTTAAGGACAGCAACATTGGCTGTGGATTTTAGCGACGTAGTTCTGCATTTTCAAATATTCTCTCTATTCGCTCAGTTGGCTAGTTCTTAAATGAGCAAAAAGATTGCTTATATATATATCCATTATTTGCAGTAAAATATTGTTTGCATAGCTTACATATTATATTCTTCTGAGCAATGTTGTAAACATACATGCTTTGGTGGTACTTCCAGGTATACTGGCTTGTTTTTAAGTAGTGCTAAATAACAGTGTAAAAGTCAACATAGACTGAGATTTTTTTTTTATTTTTATTTTTTAAATCTTTTATCTATTCGAGTGTGGACAATGGCATCATGTCAGAGTCCACCCTGCTGAAGACACATATTTACACATAGTAAGTGTTTACATTTACTGCAGGCTTATTATTTTGCAGTTGTCATATGTTAACATTTACATATTCAAAGGCAAAACATTTGTATGCTAAAGATCAACTTTGGCATATGTCTAATATCTAATGCAACACCTTTTGGTCATGATGTGTCGCTGTATGCACAAACATGGGTCTGTGTAAATGCATGTAATTTATACCATATATACCATTTATACCATCATTTAAAATACATTACATTAATAGAGTTTCTTCTAGGAGTAGATCTAGATGGCATCATACATGCATAATAGTCTCTCACACCTCTGGAAAAGAACGCTCCCAATTTCACAAGTTTTGCAAGTACGAGTTAGCATGGACATTATTCTGTAATGAGTGTAGTTGAGAACAGCATCTCTTACCAGGCTGTTGAATGTACAGTGGGAACAGAGCCAGAGTGACCTGCACAGACTCCTGCAGGCTCTGGTAACATATCTGACGAGACTTTGTGGCTTCTCCTGATATGCTGTCCACTAGATCCCTCAGTACACACAGGGTCTGCTGCAGCACCACTTTACCTGAAAAAAAAGAAAAAGAAAAACAAACATAGTAGAGCAACCATCAAATGCTTTAATTAATTACAATACAAGTTCTTGGCCACCTACAAATTTAATTTGGATGCATTAACCTTCCACAAGCCCATGCTCACAAAAGTGCAAGACACATCCATTTACAGAGGGGAAAACTGGCAAAGTTTTCCTGCATAAGCTGAGACAGCAACTCCAGGCTCTTCTTTAGTGATTCCTCAACATAGGGTCATGACATGAAATTCCCATCCTTCCACATGCCTTAATTTATTTATTCAGCTTTAAGAAAAGAAAAAAAAAACCTCTTGCAACAAACCCCTGGGCCAACAGCCAAAAACTAAAGTTGGAAAAATAACAGAACTTGTGGGATTACTGTGAATTCAAATTTTCATCATAAGCACGCACGCACGCACACCACCTTTTTATCAGGTTTATAGTTGACTGATCAGTTTTTCTCCTTTGCTGATGAGGCTACTCCTGGGTAAAGATGTTTTTTCCTCTGCGTGTTGAAAAACAAGAACTGGCCCAAATTCTAGTTCTATCTGGAATCTAGTTCATTTTCCAGTGATGAGCTGCCTCGAGTGGTCGAAAGTGGGCTCGACAGTAAAAGTAACCGCATTGTCATTACGGCTTGCAACGACACCATTGTTAAACAAGTTAGACAAGTAAGAAGCACTTTGTTTAGCCTTGTTTGGCCAGTTTGCTGAATATCTCAGATTGGCTGCAACAAAATTACTGATTAGAAAGTTTAAAATGTAAAACAATAATGTGGGAAAAATTCACACCATGATGAAGAGTATTTTAATTTTAACCCATACTGGTGAAATTATAAGAAATATAACATGACGTTATCAATGCACTAAAAATCTCCATAAAATCGATCAGAAAACCAAAGACCTGCTACTCATACTGAGCTAAGGACCAGTGAATAAAATATTCATATTTTTTGCAGTGAGAAAGACCTACGTAATCTA
>CM040466.1:13754413-13800427 GCA_022758105.1 Pangasianodon gigas
TATGTGAAGGACATGAGTGTGATTGTACTCACTGTTGGGATGGTGGTTTGGTGGGCGGGGCAGCAGGCGGTACTGATGTGTGATGGTGCTGATTAGACGTGCATGACTGGTTGATCGACTTGGCCATTGCTGTTCTGCCTCTGGTAGACTTGGCCATGGTAAAAGAAGCATGTTTGACAAAGCCCTGCACACCAGCACATGAGCCTAGAACACACACACACATTACAAAATAAACAAGGTGCGCACACACAACCTGTATCTGAAAAAAAAAAAAACTATTAACGAGAAAGCTTAAAATGTGTTACAGAACTTAAAATGTGTATGCTGTATTTAAATGCAGTTCAAAAAAAACCCCATAAACACACACACACACACACCTCCTGAGGCAGCCTGTGATTGTGGTTTTCTGTGATGAGATTGAAGACGTTCTGTACCGCAGATAATGACACCATGAACACAGGTCGCACTGTTGTTGCCATGGATACCAGGAGATGGCAAGCAGATAATAGCAATTTCTCAGGAACCTGCAGCACAACATTAACACGGGTGTCATACCTACACATGCATAACAGCATTGTTAACAAAAAAATCCTAGCAGACAGAAAAAAATGAATTTTACCACACAAAAAAACCTCTCATGTCAGTGGATGTGCTCTGCAATCTGCAGAAATGTTTGGATTTATAAGCAAGCAGCTGAGAGTATAAGCTTTACACAACTGGTAGAAATTTAACATAAGTGCATGTCAGATCTACAGTCTGCTCCATGTCCATTTTATTCTGCACACAATAAGCTTTAGTGAAAGATATTTACTGCTGATCATCTGAATTACTTGTGGATAGCTGAGTATCCAAACATTAGAACAGTATTAAAAGGTCTTTACACTTTTATTACTGACATGACAGAAAAATACCGAACAAATCAAAAAGCTTGTCTGCCCAAAGAGCAATACAAACTATTAAATGACGACACAGTATTTCCTACTATGTACTTTTTTGGGAAAAATTATAGAACAATTGGTCTGTCAATACCAAATTGGAATAAGTACTTAGGTTTTTTTTTTTAATTTAAAAAAAAAAAAAAAAAAAAAAAAAAAAAAAAAAAAAAAAAAAAAAAAAAAAAAAAAAAAAAAAAAAAAAAAAAAAAAAAAAAGCAAGGCAAATATCTGGCATGACCACTGCTAATTAGCGGCTCCTCTGGTTTTTTTTTTGTTTGTTTTTTGTTTTTTTTTTAAAGGGGATCACAGACCCACCCACTGGTTTTCTTTTGGCTCCCATGGCTGAGGCTCATGAGCTCGCAGGTGAAGTCAGCACAAAGCTAAAGCTATTTGCTCAATCACGAATGTCACCTTTACCTCCTGCGTTCCTCCTTCCCCTTCAGTAATTTAGCTTTTCCACTAGACAAATTTTACTGGCGTTTGGCCTGACCATTGCTTTAGCTGAAAAAGCAAATAGTTGTGTCTCCTGTATCGCTGTAGCAAGTGGTCCAAAATTGTAAATGCTACGGCTAATCCGTAGACGTTGGCACCCTTGTATCTAGGCAGCAGATTTAGTGTAGAGAGGTGAATAATTGGCTTAACAGGAAATTCCAGGTTAATGTTAGTTTAATTCCAGTTCACATTAGTAGAGGATGAAGTTTCTGATCTGAAACACAAGTGTTAGCTGACTTGGCAGAGTATAAAAACATAGTTATGTGGTCTGATTGATTGGTCTGTGCATTCAGACATTCAGGTCTTTACTTATTGCCTGTACTAGACTTAACTTACTCTTTGTTAGATAAAGTCATTTTTGGAAAGAATATTACCTTGGCGTTAATGAGGGGCGTCGTGGCGGCCATGCATGATGTGATGAGGTCAACGAATTGCGATTGATCCTGCTGCCGCTGTACTTCACTGCAGAACTGTGCCAGCCAGTGAGAATACGCTTGCAGTGCAGCCAAAGACTGGGCATGGCTGCAAAGAGGTCACAATGTAAGAAAACTAGGAAAACATGAGTGCAAAGTCTCGTAATGTAGATCACAAGGTATATATAATCACAGACGTTTTCCAAGAACACACATGTGGTTCAGTGGTAAATGTGGAGGTTAAAAAATCTGGCAGTAGTAGCTATGGCCTGTTTGAAATTTGTGCTAGACTACAGCAAATTTGTATTATACATACTGTGATTGTTATTTGTGTGCACTTACACATCTATAAGGTCAGGTTTAAGAACTGAAGGGACAGCCATTTCCACATCATACAGGCTGATCTGAGAGCCATAACAAGTGACCTCCACAAGCCTGACAGGGAGAGAAAGAAGATAAACATCAACAGGAAAGCAATGACAAATATATCTGCTTAGTGCACAGTTCCCGACATAATAACTTTCATTTTCTGAAATTTATGTTAATCATCTGCCATGGGGTTGATATGTTTCTTTGCTTTAAACTGGTTTGTTGTTGTTCTCTTTGACATTTACACAAAAGCCCTGGTCCAAGTTTCCCCATGTGCTCAAGTCAAGCTGCGAGACCTACTGGACACCCCCAGTTGGCTACTTCACTCTGCACTGACACTAATTAAACCAATGAAAGCATGGACAAATGAGCACTCATGGACTTCCAGCCAGAAGGCTGAGGCATTGCTGGAGTCAGTAACTCTGCACTAATGTATTGCCTTAACAGGACTATATGCTAATTTTTTTCCAGCAAGTAGCACTGGTGTTAGAAAATATATTTAAAAATCAATGTGTTAATAAATTAGACAATAACTTGGCAATGCAGAAGGCCAAGACAAAGCCTACACCAATATTACTATGGACTTTTGATCTACTTCACTGTTTTGGACTTTGTTGTCTTTTCTTTTTTCCACGGGCTCTCGCCAAACCTTGCTATTAAAGATAAATTGATTCAATACTGACTATTTGATTCAATACTATTTGGGTCCACAGGAGCTTGAAATGCTGGATCTTTATAGAGTTATACACATTTTCTAATCCAATCGACTGATATTTCTTGCCATAAATGTGTCATTATATTGACTACACCTCTGTGTTACAGAAATATAAGGTTAATTGTGTTAGTACTGGCACTGATAGTTATAGCACTTGTGCATTTTCTCTTACACACACACTCTGCTTGCTGATAAGACCAATTCTGTTATTGCATGAGGAGTATATGTAAATGGTAGTTGTAACAACAGCGTTCTTAGAGGTTTTTCCTCCAATGATGCTTTTCATGCTTGCTAAATATTTAGGACAACATTCTGAGGAAGCTTGGGGAGTGGTCATTCATAAGGCCAAGGTTAAGTTCAAATAGCTGATCGTAAGTCTGATCAAGCAGAAATTGGATGTACTGCTTCTACGTGCCAATCGCTGTGTTGACTTTTAACAGCGACTTGGTCAATTAAAAAAATCATGGCTTCCATCAGCCAGTCAGCTTTCAGCAGGCATTTCGAAACTTGAACAGTATGTTCATCTGTAGACTATTTAGTGCTTTGTGTAACTTGGCATGTATAACTTGCTAAGGGTGCCTGTTGGGCATGTCATGATCAGCAGCAGCATTCTCCAAGTTCTCAGGTTCTTGTGGAACTGTCTTAAAATCTTTAAATCTCTTTTTCATTGCAATATAAAGCCATGACTGTTTAACCATCTGAGCTACAGCCCCTGTGAGAATCTTACATTATTCTGTAGTCAGAAGCAAAGGAGCTAATGAACACTGCTAAATGGTTACTGCTGCTGTTAATAAAAAAAATGTTTGAGCTGACTTTTCTGTTTTATTAATGGAAATAAACTGTGGCAAATACTAGTGATTCTTTGGGCTTTGATCTTGTTATTACAAGTGTGGACAGTGAGACAGTCTCTCTTCCCTCCATCATAGGAACAGTCTCTCTTCCCTCCATCATAGACATTTTCACCACACGCTGCATCTGCAGCATTGTGGAGGACCCCACGCACCCCTCACACAATCTCTTCACCCCCCTGCCGTCTGGCAAAAGGTACCAAATCATGGCCAGACTGTGTGACAGTTTCTTCCCCCAAGCCATCAAACTCCTCAATACTCAGAGACTGGACTAACAACAAACACACGCACACACACACACACGCACGCACGCACACACACACACACACTCAACCAAACACCGTCCCACTCTCTTTGCAATTTTTGCACATTTCTGTATTGACTACATGCATTTTTGCTGCTACTGTATTTATAAAAGCACTGTATTTAAATTTTTGCCTAAATAATGGATATATCAGAATTTTCTATTAAAATGACCAACTTATTATGAGTTATGTGAAAAACTTGAGCTTTTAGAAATGGGTAACAGACCTCTGGACAATAGCCAGGGCATCGTTGAAGCGAGCAGTAAAGACATCTCCGGTGAAAAACTCAGCCAAACGCCCTACGGCCTGCAGCAGGGAGCTCAGATCTCTCAGTGCACAGTGCAGCTTCCTACAGTCAGCTTCTGCTGTGATGTTCAGCCTGCGATCTACACACAAACAGACACAGGAAAGTTAACAGTGAAGTGAAACACACACTCAACAAAAGAGAACAAACATAAGCAAAGGGACCACATTGCATTCGCACATACAGAAGCTGTAAACACACCCCACCAAAAAAATAAAAAATATCAACGTGCATTAACGCATGCACTACCAAGAAACATGAATTCACTACCATAGTGCTTCTCTGCACTGGATAGGAGTGGTGTTTGCTGCTCAGGGGATGTCTTATATTATTCTTCTGGGAAGCAGGCCTTTTAAACCGAGCAAGACAGTATTTGGAAACTCAAATTTTCAAAGGTGCTAACGCCCTCATGCAGAGTTTACACAGACAGACCCGCTGTTTGTGACTTACTAAACTCTCCTCACTGATGAGTACGCAGCCAAAAATCATAAGCTTTGAGACCCTGATAGCAGAGGGGGTTTGTTGTCAAGGTAGTTCTGTGGACTTTGTTATCTTTTACTGTGACTGAAATTAATATTTCAGTTGAGTGCAAATGTTTGCATACCCTTAGGACAAAATGAAATTCATAGAAACAAGATATTTAGAGTGTTAGGTTTCTGAGTTGTTCATTAATCATCACAAGTTAAAAAAAAAAAAAAAAAGTAAAAAAAGTTTAAAAAAAAAAAAAAAAGCTTAAAGATTTAAGATTAAGATAGCAATACTGAGAAATATCACTTCCTGAACATAATACACTGCAAATTTTTTTCTGAACAGCTTCAGTTTTATATTAATATTTGCCTACAGTCCATAGCTCACATATTCTTCCTGATGCATCTGTTCTAACTCTTGCCAGGCCAATCTTTGCACACTTTCTGTTACATATGTTGTACCTCTCTCCAATCACGTACACTTTCTCCTCAGTCAGGTCTTTGAGTTATGCGGTCTTGCTGCAACCTTTGCTAGCTTTTCCTTTTTTCATCTAGAGCCAGTGTGTCACTCTTACAACAAATCTGCTCAGTAGCTGTTTTTCAAAAATATATATGTGATTTTGGGGGTTGACAGGTTGTAAACGGTATCAGTGAACTGAAAGCAGGACGTGAAGAAACGGCTCTTTGACCACAGACCTGTCTGTAAAGAGGAAAAAAACAGACTTCTACAGAGTTTAGTGCCTAGTTAGTCATCAAGGCCTGTAATCAACCACAGATTTATGTAACTTCAGTACTGAAAAGTTCATAAAAATGTGAAACTAAGTAGCAGGCTAACCACACTGCAGAAAGTTCAGGGTACTGATACTACTTTCTGTATTACTAGTTTACTTCTGCTTACTCAGCTGCCTGGCAACAAGAGGAGTACACAAATTTGATTTGATCTACCAAATCTAATCCGCTAAAATAGTAAAGGCTTTGACAGAATGTGAGTTTTTTTCTTTCTGTTCAGGAAAAACTAGTGAGGTACTAAGCTACTTGGACACATCAAGGTGAGGGTCATGTCTTTGATTCACAAAATATGCCCAATCGGTAGCGGGATTAGGTGAGAGTGATAATTAATTAATAAACCAAACAGTGAGGTCTAGTGAAACCTAATGATTTTTAAACTAGATTTATTTTTTGTTTCTAATATCTGTCAATGCGTTATTGTTTTCAGTATCGGTCAGGAGGGCTATACGATTCTTGGTTTAGAACTGAGGTCTCAGTTCTCTCTCAGAATTCTTTGACCAATTTTGTAAGGAATAAAATGTAAAGTTATTAATATTCTTGTATTACTGTAGCAGACTGTGGTAGCTAAATTTTTCTAGTGGATGCTTAAGAATCACAACTCATCTGCATTTTGGCTGACAACCTGAGCAGAAATGTGTGTTATTTAGTACACAATTTTGATCGCATAAGGATGCCAAGAGCAGAGTTAACAGGAAACCAGTAATATTAATGGCTGGTTAAATAATTTGTCATGGCAGTGCTTCTGTTCTTCTGCTGAGAGCAGCTCTTAAGCCACTTGTGGGTGAAAATTGGAGAAATGTGTTCTATGCATATTGAGTCACTAATCTGGAGCGTAACAGCATGTGCAGCCGTGACTCACTCGCCCCATTCATTCATTTCATACATTTACTCACAGTCTGTTTAGTACTTGGGAAATTAATATTTAATAAATAATATTACATATTTGTTTAGGACAAATTTGTTTCTTCTCATTACAAGCGAAGGTTTGGGTCATTTTAAAATTCACTCACGGTTTTCCCATTTTGTTTCTGCCTTCTTCTTCAGTAGACTAGCTACTCTTCAGTTTTGTGCATGAGGACATGCGGTACAATTCATACAGTCACTGGTCACAGCATATAAGTTAGAAAAGTAGCGTACTATTATGTTGTGGTTGCCTGAGTGCAAATACTGCAGAATCAGCACTGTGCTTTCCATATGCTGTTGTTCACCACTATGCCAGTAGCTGAATCGCATGTGTTACTTTAAACCAGCTTCAAAACAATCTTGTGCAATGCAAAGGTTGGACACTTACAATAGCACTTCACAGCTTAACAGTCATGATGATGTCACAAAAATCACCCATTAGTTTCAACAACCAGTGACTCAGGACCCATCCAAGTGAGAGAGCTAAACTTACACAACGGGCCTCATTTATACGAACGGGTGTATGTGTAAATCGTTTGTATGAGTGCATAAACGAGAAATTTAGTATTCGTGAAAATCTTGTAAATTCAAAAAAACTTTCGTATCCTACTCCTGAGTGTGTGTAAATTTACGCATAAGACGAATAACGTAAACCTCAGCATAATGATTGCCTTCAAATGATATAATCTGCATGGATTACTGCACGTTTATATATGGAATATACTGCTGAGTTTAAATTGCTTACTTTTATTACATTTACAGCATTTAGCAGACGCCATTATCCAAAGCGACTTACAGAAGCATTCTGGAGTCTCTAGCAAAAACACATACTCATTCTAGTTCACCAGGACAGGGACTAAGAATACCTTCAAGAATATTTTGTGAAAACGAATCATTTTATATTATTGGCATTAATTAAAAAAATATTTTTAAAAAACAATAAAGAAAGAAAGTGACCAACGCAAACCCATAAATTACGACAAATAAAACTAATCACTCAGTTATGACAAAAAATAAATAAATAAATGCTGCCGTATAAACAGAGGATGTACTGGTGTATGTGCGTATAGCCATAACCTGTACATACGCCTCAGCTGATGCAAGATTTAGCGCTTGCTTATTATTATAATATCTCTCAATATATTATATCTCTCAATAACTTTCATTACTCTGAAAGCACTAAGCCTTTTAACAAAGAACTGTTCAAGACAATGAATGCAGAACTTCTATGTATTGTGAGCGGTTGTTTTTACTTAGTACATATAGTTTTATTTAGTGCACTGTTAGTTTCTATTTTCCTTTTTAAAGAAACTTATTTAGTTTATAACTTTCAGTTTAGTGACTTTAGTTCTGGAGACAAATTAGAATTGTAGAACTATTTTTGAGAACTGGGCACTCACTCTGCTCCTACCGGCTTAAGTTTTGTCACATAAATGTTGCATAGAAAAAAAAAAAGCTACTTTTTCCCCCCCATCAGATCATTTTGGAGGTATGTCTATATTTAGTTTCATTGTAGTTTTGCATTTCATTTTAATATATTACTTTAGTTGTGAATATTATTGTAAGTAACGTTTGCTGTCCAGTTAATCACAGCTTCTGCTTTTTTTTTTTTTTTTGGTGCAATACAATAATAACCAACACCGACACATACCTAAGCCACCTATGCTGGGCTATACACGGCTTTCTTGAGACGTATTAATCAGCTAGCCACTCAAAAAGTCTTTTAAGAAAAATGTGCTTTTGCACAGCCTTAATAAACAGCTGCCCAAGCCTGAACATCTGAATTATGCATCAATAAAGGATAAACGGGAAGACACGACTAGCAGCAAACATGCCTGCTTCAGCTAATCCTAATAACATATTAGGTTTTTTCCTCTAATATACACCCTTTCACTACTTTAGGTGACTGAAAACACCTGTGAAGGAAAGATGTGATTTCACCAATCTTAATTACAGAGTTAAAACACTAGGTGGCAACATATTGAAAGTGAAAAAGAATGAAAAATGATTGGAGCATGCAACCATTATTCAACTTAATTTAGAAAAATGCTCTGGGGGGAGTAGTTACCAGTACAGCGAGAAACTTTCTAAATATATTATATAAAGGCGATATAACTCCTTACTTGAAAAAACACTCAGTCTAGCATTCTGATTTGTTATTGGCCAAATGTAATATTGAACAATAGCCATGTTTTGTACTTTTCTGTTCTTTTAAAAAAAAAAAAAAAAAAAAAAGACATGATGGTGGTGACGGCACATAGTGATGTTAGATGTAAAACACACAAACTTGACTTTGTATGTTTGCTGATGACATTTGAGCAGAGTATGCATGCAACATTTTGTGAAGAGATGAACAAGGCTCACTTGTTCTTGTTGTAACGATGAACTGCTGCAGCCCAAGGTAAACCTCCAAATCCTCCTGAAGCACTGGGAACTAAAACACACAAAGATATTCTTTTCCATGATGCACATGATGAATATGTTAAGAGCAGTGATGGACGTAGTGTCCTGATGCGCACCATGTTTTCATGTGATTCACTGGGTTATATTTAGACTTAATTATAAGTCTATTTACCAAATTAGACTTGCTAAAATGCTTTGTGAAAAGAAAAAAAATGAATATAGTATGTAGCTACACACACTTACCAGAATGGAGAAGGTCTGAGATGGGAGCAGCTCCATCACCTTGGCAACCACCTCCAAACTCTGACGCAAATATCGCTGCCACTCAGTTTGTTGCTATAGCAACCAAAGATAGAATGTTCAGTCCAAAAATACAACCCACCAACATCATTTCTCAAGTACGGTGGAAAAAATCTAAAGAAGCACTGCAGAGACACTGAAAAGATACACACTACAAAACGGACAATGTCTGTGTATGTGTCTTACATCATCATCTAGAGTCTCATCGTCCAGCTCCTCCAGCTGACTCTGGTTCAACCTGAACTGAATACGGTTCAGGACCTCTCTGAGCAGCATCACTAAAGCATCCTTATACCTGTAAACAACCAATATTAAAATCAACATACCTGCTTATCTGAAGAAACAGAACCATCAACACTGCATTATCAGCAAAACTTAAATATCAAAAATGGCTCCAGTGTTTGTTAAAGATAACCAGATTCATTAAAATTAGTCTTGCAAGCCAGACCTCTAGTATTTGCTTTGTCACTAAATGTAGCCAAGAGCTGTCTAATTTCAGAGGAAGAGGTAGTTTGATATTTGATATGGCATTGCAAATACACAACCATATCTCCTCATCATTTACTTTAAACAAAACTAAAAGCTAAACACTTGCTTTTTTTCAATCCAGTGACCATATCTTGTTCTGAAAAGCTCAGAGTCATGGTGTTCAAAAGCTGTTTTCCTTCTGGAAATGTGTATACATGGAAAGGTGGAGAACTAATTATATTGCAACCATCAAGGTCCTGAAGCTTGTGGCCAGAAAAGTGTACAAAAGACATCAGATGCCTGTTGGGCAATGGAGCTATGACTAAATAAAACCATCCTTTCCAGCCAAGGTGAATTTGACTCACAAAGTACATTGATCTCAACACTCTAGTTCATGAACATAGGCACAGTACTAGTGAATTTTGTCCACAAAGAAAAACTGTGCCATATGGTCACTGATGTTTAGGGAACTGTAATAGCGGACGTGGTGGAAATTAGACAACTCACGGTAGGCAAATATCTAGTAGGCTGTTGATATGTTTCATGCCTGTCGAGATCTAATTACCTGATAAGGAAGGAAGTGTGATTGTGGAAACTTAAGTTGACAGCCAAAGTTGTCTGAATTGGAAATATGTGCTTAGTTAAGCGAATTCTGTGTGGAAAGCTGTGTGTTGCATGACGTGATTTCCTGGGCTGCAATTTGTATTTGAAGCTTTGCATTGACTTTCAAACCAATCAAGGGTCACAGAAACACACACCTGTTTAAGTCACTATCTCTGTCGGCCAGTCGGCTCCTGATTTTGGTGGTTAGGTAGTCCAGGAATATACTCCATATATCCAAGCAAGCCAAGTAGCCCTCATGGGTTGGCTATAAATATCAAAAGCAGAATACTCAGACACTGATTGGAAAGAGAGAATTGGTAGGGAAGAGAATTGGTGTGGATGTGGATGTTTTTACCTGGTTGAAGGTGTACTTAAAGAGTAAAGCCAGAAACTCCACTAGAGGAAACTGAGCGTTGGACTCGATCCTCCTTAGATGAACACTTACAAAGAGTCGCAGAAAATCTGTGAACTTCTCCAAATAACTGAACCAGGGCAGTAGTTAAAGTGGAAGAGAAAGAAAAAGTAAGAAAATGGGGGAAGTCATCACCGGACAGTGTGTGGTCAGTTCTCGGCTCTGCAGCTTATTAGTTTGTATATGCAAGTGTGCATTTTCATTTTTTTTGCCTGTGCCCTTACCTTTCATCCAACTCCTGCAGTCTGTTTTTGACTGTGTGTATGTTGGTGTGCGAGTTTGTGAGTCTCTGTAGGAGGTAAAAAGTCTGCTGAAACATGCGGAGCAGAAACTCCTCAAAGTCCAGTGGCACACAGTTTTTACACATCAGCTCGTTAATGCAGTTCATAGCCATGATGCCTAACTGGGCCCGCTTGGCGTGATCCACCATGTGTCCTGTCCTTCCCTGGCTCCCATTGGCTAAGAGGCTGCTGGGGGCAGAGTCTCCATTGGAAGTGGGTGGAGGCTTGGCTTTGATTGGCAGCTGGCAGCCGAAGCGAGCGAAGTGGAAGATGGAGGCCAGGAGGGCCGGTGTGATGGAGGAGGACAGAGGGATCCAGCTGAAGAGATGAGCCAAGCACTCCAGAGCCAGCAGACACAACGTGCTACTCTCTGACTCCAGCCCCAGCGGAGTGGCATCGCCCGTCAGTACACCTAATGAAGAGAGACGCATCATAAATGACCCCCCCCCAAAAAAAATAAATAAATAAATAAAAAATAAAAAAAAACACACTCAAATTCCCCAGATTTCACTAGAGCATGCGTGCTGGGTAAGGGGATTTTGTTCAAATTCTTGCAAATGCTCCAGGGAATCAAATGTACTAAAACCCAAAGCCAGAAGAAGAAAGGTCAACACGTGACTCACCCGTCTCTCTTGATGTAGGTGATGGAGGAGGCGTCGTTACCGATACACTGTGCTTATCCCAAACAGTTTCCAGGATACCTGAATACCAAAAATACAAAAGATCAACAATTTATCATCTCGCACACGTAAGCTTTGGGAATTTCTCTGAGCCATGTCAAAAACACTTAAATTGAACAGAGGAGTGTGTCTGTGGGTCTCACCAGTCAGTAGGTTTAATACAGTGGGTATCTGTTCCAGTAGGAGTTTTTTCAGCTCCTCTTTTCTAGCAACGCTCAAATCTTCCCTCGGACACACCAACTCTTCTGACGTCATCTTCAATAGAACCAAACCCAGGGGTGCCAGAGTAGGGGACTGCACCAACTAGCGTGCACACACACACACACATTTAATTTACTTTAACTGATGTAAAAACTGTGTTAGTATAACCCAGCCACTGGAAGTGTACTCTCAGTGCCGGGCCCCAGGCCTGGATAAAATTGGGGAGGGTTGCATCAGGAAGGGCATTCGGCGTAAATCCTGTGCCAAAATTGAAACATGCGGACCAATGATCCACTGTGGCAAGCCCTAACAGGAGCAGCCGAAAGAACAACAAAAAAAACTGTGTTAACGTCATGTATTTTAACGTGTGATGCTGACTGGCATCAGTGGATGAAACTGTAATACAACACAAATCCAATCCCATCCAGTGTATTCAGACAATATCAGCCCTTGATACTGACACTCACTCTCCTCCACACGTAGTACTAGAAATGAATATAACAGCACAGGAAATACATAAGTGTAGAAAATATGCCACTTTGCTGGAAACAGTTTAAGAGAAATGACTCACATAATTTAAAGCTACACAAAACCATCCAGAAAAACTGTGTCTTAACAGCCAATTCTTGAGTTGAGTCATCTGGGTCTGCAAACTTTAAGAGCAAAGCCTGTTTTGAACATTTCCATTTTGATACCATATTTCTTTACCGGCTGATATCTACTGCCTGTAAACTTGGTTTGTTTCTCGTGACTGTGAACAGACTGCTACTGTGGTGCTTATGAGCATGCACTGACCAGCTTTTTTCATGTTCTGATAAGAAATTGCAGTGGCACAAATGTATTTTAATATTGTTATTGTTTGTAGAAAAAAAAAAAACAAAAACCCAAGATAAGGTTAAAAAAAAAAACAAAACACCACAATATTATGTTTCTTCCTTTTTCGTGCACAATCAACACTGTTAAACTGGACCAGGAAGGAACTGAAGGTGTGTAAGCAGAAAATTTAGGGATATTCAACAACCTGCACTAAAGAAATGGTCTGAGGAAATCAGAGGAGACAATAATAAAAGTTACTTCTCCAGTTTGTCACTTCACCACATTTTAACTAATTCACATACAATTTTAAATTCAATTCAATTCTGTTTTATTTGTATGAGACTTTACAGAAAAACTTTATAAACCGAGTCTAAACCTAGATTCCTAATTAACAAAACAGAGGCAACAGTGACAAAGAAGAACACTGAGAAGATATGAGGAAGAGAGCTCGAGATGAAACAGAATAAAAAAAGGATCTCATCCTCTCGTGTGATTTAGATCAATACAGTCATACAATCTCTTGCTGCTGATCCCAGAATTTCCCTCTATATCAGGAACACAGTAAATGAAACCTATCTCTTCCTAGTGTGAATGCAGGGCAGGGGGTAAGCAAATGATAGATTCATTAGCTAGCTCACCAGGCAAGTGGACACTCCAGTGCTGTGCTGCCCAGTCTTCAGGTTTGGTTGTTCAGAAACCTAACTGACTAGATTAAAAACGAATGCAATGTAATATCGTATGGCCAGCTAGTGAGTCAGTTAAGTGCTTTCCAATACTCTAAGGGAAGCAAACAAGCATATGAATTCCCAGGGAGTGGATGACTGTGTAGTCATATTATATACCACATACCTGCACGTTCCTGATTCTGAAGACTGACTGTCATCTGTGCACGCTAATTGCTCAACCTAGTAAAAACCATTCTAAAGTTTTGATTTTACACTGCCACAATAGCCAGTGACATTTGCTCCGATTATACTATATCACCAGACCTGCCAACCTTTACACATTTTGTATAGAAGCTCAGCAATTTGACATCGGAGTACGAGGTATCACTCAAAAATATGCCAAAACAGCAGTCTTTTTCTCCCCAATAAAATGGGAGATGAGCCAACTGACATGAATCTGGAATGATTTATGCAGGTGTTTTGAACTTTCCAATACTAACTGACACTACCTAGAAGTCAAAAGTGTTTTCGACCTACCCAATATTAGACAAGTATAGAATAAACATCAGTTTTTATATAATATATATATATATACACATACACATACACACACACACACACACATACACACACATACACACAGATATATATAAAACACAGATGTCCCAAAAAAAGGACCTGAAAATGGTCAAAAACAGCAATTTTGATTTTCAGGCAAAAGAGAAAAAAGGGTGAAATTTTTACCTGAAAGGATTAAAGGTCTACAATAATTTGAAAGTGATTAAATGTGTTGTTTTGTTTTCTCTCCTGCACCAGTCAGCACTCTGACACATTCAAACACTTTGAGCAACAGATCAACAGTGAAACATTATGTGTGTTTTTTTTTTTTTTTAAAAAAAAAAAAAAAAACCTGTTTATTGCACATTACTGCAGAATCACCATTCAGCTGAATTTTCACAACTGCCACTGCTGGCAAGAAGTTCCTAACTGCACATCTGATAATATTATTGTGCCATCCCCTACTCTCATGAAAAGGTGGAAATACACTATATGGCCAAAAGTTTGTGGACACCTGACCATCACACCCATATGAGGGTTTTCCACAAACTGTTGCTACAAAGTTGGAAGCACACAATTGTATAGAATGTCTTTATATGCCGTAGCATTACAATTTCCCTTCACAGGAACTTAGAGGCCCAAACATGTTCCAGCATGACACGTGCACCTGCACAAAGCAAAGTCCATGAACAACTCAAGTGTCCTGCACAGAGTCCTGACCTCAACCCCACTGAACACCTTTGGGATGAACTGGAACACTGAATACACCCCAGGCCTCCTCACTTGACATCAGTGCCTGACCTCACTAATGTTCTTGTGGCTGAATGAGCACAAATCCCCACATCCACACTCCAAAATCTAGTGGAAAACCTTCCCAGAAGAGTGGACGTTACTATAACAGCAAAGGGGGACAAAATCTGGAATGGGATGTTCAAGAAGCAAATGTGTGTGTGATGATCAGGTGTTCACATACCTTTGGCCATATAGTGTACTTGTTTTTCTGTCTTTTTTTTTAATCTGGACAATAAAATTGTTTAACTACCTAAATATTCAGGTAGATATTTAAAACGGAGAAAAAGGGAACTGCGATGAGACTAACTCAGAAGTAAGCTAAGAGAAATGTGATATTTCCGTCTAAAACTACAACTGCAGTTCTCCAAATACACATGCATATTTCAGGTACCTGTAAAGTATTGCTAAAGAAGTCATGGTAGAACATTGGCCAATCCTGGCGTCCGATGTCCACGATGACTTTACAGAGCTTATTTCTGATGAAGAAGGGCAACAGAGCATGCTGGGACAGCAACAACTTTGGCAAGCAGCTACGAAGCTCTGCTTTATCCTCACTGGCTACACCGACCCACATTTTGTTGACCAGGTTCTAAAAATGAATATCAGGGTTAGTATATAGCATGGATACTGAGTGCATTAAACCATACAGTAGCTATACATCATTTAAGTCTTACAATGTATGCCAGTGTGTGTGTGTAAACTCACCTCAAATACTGTAAGACTATACATCATGACATATTCATTTCTGCTATTGGAGAGGAAGTAGAGGCAGTGTCTCCAGGAGCCCGGCTGGCCAGCAAAACTATTCAGCAGTTCCTCTACAAAGTACAGCACAAATGTTTACACCATTAAAAAACACCATTTTAATAATAATGGCAAGTTCAACATCGAAATTATAATTTCATATGCAATCTATGTCAAGCTGCATTTCAAGTAAGTGAAAATTTGCACATCACAAATGCACCCTGTGACTTTTGAGAGTGCAAAAAACACATACGTATGAAAAGTTCTGACACCAAGGTTCCTCACAGGCGGTTAGTGACTTCTTGGTCAGTCATATTTGCATGAAGTGCTGTTAACAACCACATGTGGTTTTGTCAAATGCACTGCTCTCAAACACTGAAGAGAACTTTGTTTGAGTGGTAAATAATAAATGTCAACCACAAACAATGAAATTTAATGTATAAAGTGCACATTTACAAGTAGTATAAACGGTGTGATGTTTGGATGGCTCTCTTCTTCCTACAACTGCCTTATGGCACCTGTATCACTGTCAGATACGATATTAGGCACTCGGATTCTGCCTTATCGGTAAGTTCCAAGCAGGAAACCTAACTATCATATCTAAAATATAATGCAGATCAGTAAAAGAAGAAGCTCACGATCGTCTCATTGACGATTCCTGGTACACATGTATTCTGCCCACCACACACGATAATACTGACAACACCTAACCATCCCTGGCCAGGAACCCGAAAGAGCACAACTGGTCCTGCTCTCTGGGTGAGAGGGAGCCGACATATGCCGGGGAAACACCTGAGGATGTTGTCTCAGGATAGATAGCGACCCAGGTGTTCCACTTGACATATGGAATAGGCTGATGTGCTCGATATATATTGTCCAAGAGGCTGGTTTTGCCGCAGGGCATTAGGTGTGAGGAAGGCGTTCCTCTCTCCCCTCACGGGGATCAGGAAGCTCCTCCAAGCTCTTTCAGCTGCACTTTGAAGGTGCACGAGCGGCTGCTCAAGTTGATACACTGGCTGGCTTTATCTGTCTCTGTTAGCCTTTACTAACTAGTGGATAAAGGGTGTGAATTAGCAAAGACTAAACTGAAAGACAAACTGAAACTAAATAGGGTGAAATAAATATAAACAGATAAATAAAGCGGGCTGCACGGTGGTGCAGCCTCACAGCTCCAGGGTCTCCTGTATGATCCTGAGCTTGTGTTACTATCTGGGTGGTGTTTCTCTGCACATTTTTCATGCATGTGTCTGCATGGGTCTCGATTGGGTACTCTGGTTTCCTCCTACCTCCCAAAAACATGCCAGTAGGTATGAACGAGCGTTTGAATGCACATATGCATGGTGTCCCGTGATGTCCCATCCAGGGTGTATTCCTTCCTTACACCCAGTGTTCCTGGAACAACTATCCTGATCAGGATGACATGATTGCTAAAGATGAAGAAAAAAAAAAATTAAAGAAATACTCACCAATCTCTCTCTTGCGGTCATTAGTAGTGCAGCTGTGGAAAAACTCAGTCATAAGACTTTCTAGTGCTTGCAACGAGGCCTCCTCTGACGCCTGTGAACACAGCAAAGATAGACAGATATGTCAAAGGTGCAGGCAGACTGCCTTCCCTGCCTTTAGTCTACAGATTAAACACAAACTACAGTTTCTGTCTTCATGTTTTTCCTCAGAAATGTGCCCTTTTTTTATAGTTCACACGGTATTTGCCTGGGCCTGTTTGTAAAAGTACGAAGGAGGAAGAGAATTTGAGGAAGAGGTCGAGGAGCCATACTGAAGCTGAATTCTTTGTATGAGTCACGACACGTCGCGCGCTGCATCGTGTTCATACCGAGCACCGAGGCGGAGGCTCGCGACGCTTCAAACGGACCCCAGTGGCCGTTAAGTCGCTGTTCAAATACTGACCGTTATTTAGCTGAACTAGCACAGACGCTGAATTGTAACTTTAACGTAGTATTCTGCTACACAATTAGCACACAGTTTCGAAAAACAGCCCATAACTATAACCTTACCCTTACCCATACCCATACCCAGGACCAGGTAACTATCCGCTCCTCAGACTCTGTCATTTACACGGAAGCACTAAATCAGAATAGGAGACAATATTGAGGCGATACTGTAAAAACAAGGAAGCGCCATAAAAGAACGTTACTCCAAGCCTCAGATACAAACGGAAAGAGCTATATGACTTGTTAGTTTTGTGTCACCACAGTTAACACTAACAAATACCCAGTGTAAACTAGCTGAGGGGAGAAAAATCCCAAAGCATTTGGATGTGAAAGAATGTCGACTCACCATGTCCGGTCTCTGTTCTCTCCGGCTGCTGCGTTTCTGAGGCTACAGTCTGAATATGTGCTGGCTCATACTGCCCGACTTTCACCGGGCAAATCTCTCACCATCTATAATAAACCCCGAGACACGCCATCGCGATGATGTTTACCACAGACCCGGGGCCTGGCTCAGTCCCTGCGCTCGCTAAGGCGACACTTGTTATTGTTGATCCTGCTGCAATACGGGGGCTGTGAGGAGTGACAACCACCCGCCTCCCGGATGCAGGTCAACACGCGCGTGGAAAATCGCCAAACAGCCTTATCGTACTGCTAGATACAAAATCTGCGTTGTGATATTAAAATAGCACTCGGTCCCGTTTTTTCAGCGCGACAGAAAGTAACTGGGCCACTCCTGTAGTTTGTAGAATAGCTCTTTTTTTTCGTGCAGGCCTCGTAGCTTCCTCTCTCCGCATGAGCGCCCCTCCCCACCGGAAGTGAAATCTTAATCTTGGGCCGGATGAAACCGGCCGCATCAAGACGTGTGGCAAAATCAGACGCCCTGGAAGTGTACATAACATGAACACTAAAAGCACTTAGCCACTTAGAAGTTTAACCAGGGAGAGCTCGAATAAACAGCCCAGAGTTGCATTTTATAAAGACAATGTGCACAGTAGGACTGTGACAAACTTTCCAACACTATAATATAAATAAATAATATAAATTATATTTTATTAGCAATAAAACAGACTTCCCAGATAGCTAAATGACACTGGCCTCCTCATGAAGTGTGCCAAAGAAACACTCTTCATAACAGTCCTGTCAGTGTTGGACCAATGTTCACAAAGTAGATTTAAAAGTGGCTGAAAGTTTTGTGGCCCAACATGGCTAACATTTGACGCATCAGTTAGCTGGGTATTTTTCTTTTTAATCTAAGAATTTTGACCAACAATTGTTTACTTCAGTACCAGGAAGGCATCGTGTTAGTTTTCCCTGACCCTCTGTGCTGATCTTTACAAAAGCCTGAAAAATCCACCATAATCTGACAAAACACAGGCCAAGCTGGTCAAATTGGTAAACCATCTTCACCAGCTGGTAAAAGCTAGCAGAAACTAAACAGTTACTGTTAAAACTAACTGCCACTAATGCTAGTATTTATCTATCCATTTAAACAAATAACTAACAAGCTGGCAGATGGAGTACAAGCTTGACTACATTTATCAGCTGGTCAGACCAAGCTAGATTTTCAGCAGGGTTGGTCATTAATGTAACTGACACATTGCTGTATTACATCCTCATTTTCTCATTCCTAAATGATTAGTAGACCTGTTGGATACAAGCCCCTACCATGGATATGTTGATCCAGTAGATTAGTGGACTGATGAGGCATCTTTACATACAGGTAGTGGCACCCATATTTCACCATGCTCATGCATGCATGTCACAATGTAGATGTTCTCCTTTTACTCAATTTCCTCTGAGATCACCATTTAACATCTAAACAACCACAAAAATGTACACATATGACGACAACTATAATGATGAAATCTATATAAAAAAAGAACTATAAAGAGGAATCAAATACATTCGTTTATTTTTTGTTAAGCATGTGTGAAATGAATTAGGTCACATAGAGAAGCAGGAAGTAACCTGGGTGCTTCAAAAAGACCTCACTCACACACACACACACACACACACACACACACACACACACACACACACTCAGACACAAAGAGTCATTTTGAAAAATGCAGATTTGGGGCTTCTACACATTACATAAAAGGAACACTTCCGGTAAACAAGTTTTATCACTTAATCTGCCTGAAATACCAGAGTACTTTATCATACTGGATCAGTATGAAGACACAAACGTATTATATATTTATTGTCAAGTAAATACTGGAAACTACACAAGTATACTATACACTCAGTGGCTACTTTATTAGATCTGCTTAGTTTATACATACATTCACTGTTCATTTTATCAGGCACATCGTTATATAGGTGCACATTGATAGCCTCTCTATAGTATCTCTCGCTATCCACAATTTGTTAGCCTCCCTGTACACCAACTACCAGTGGTCACTGACCACTATAATACTATTGCTGGCCAGATGTAATTTGCATAGGGTAGACACTGACAGGAAGTGACATTTTAGTGTGTGGTGCTGCTAAAAGGGAAGCAGGCATTATCATAATTTAGGAGTACATAATAAACCGGCCATTGAGTGTGGATATAGATACCACCAACCACCAAGTCACATGACCAGAGGATCAACAAGTGTGTTTGGTATCCTGCATCATCCTAAACTCTACAATAGTAGTACAAGCATGTGTGAACAGTATGCAATAATGAAAGTGAAAGTTACATCAGTATACAACACATTCCTTCTGCACGAATAAAACTGTCTAGTAAAACCATCATAAAATCACTAAAAGAGTAGGGCTGGAAAGTCCCGTTTTGTTCTCTAAAATGTTTTTTAAAATAAGTCACATGACCCCTGGATCAGCTGGTTTGCTCGGTTGACTTGCTGTCCTTTGAAGACAGATGGTGTTTTCTGAGCACTTGTACATGGTAGGCCCAGGCTCTGTCCACACCTTCTCCTTCTATCCTGCATGGCGTCCAATCAGGGAAGGGAAAGCGTCCAGCAACAATCATGGCATCTTCAGGGAGCTCAGCTAGTAACTTCTTCTGCAAAAGTGCGAGCTAAAGGAAGGTGATGCTTTCAGTAAAATACTTTATGCAAATATTTTTGTTTATGACCATGTGTGTCCATGTGTGTACATCAGTGTCTATGAAAATCACTAAGACACTTACCACACTCGGAGCCAAGAACACTGTGATATTCTCATAGCCTGAAAGATTCACCTGTAAACACAACATACCATAAAAAATATGATTTCTACAAATGTTCTCTACAGCAGAAACAGAAAAGAGATTCTTTTGTGCCCTGTACAGTCAAACACCCCACCTTCCACAGGTCTTCCCTCTTGTAAGAGACTTTCCCATAATGGCCGGTTCTCCAAGCATGAAATCTTGCGAGTCGGAGGAGCCACGGGTTCAACTCATAGCCTACAGCAGGAGAGAAACCCAGTCGGCTCGCTTCTAAGACCTGCAGACACACACGCATAACAATAATGCAGTAGTTAATGTGAATTTACATACATAACACATGTGCACAGCAAATGTGGAAATACCATGAAGCATATCTTTAGTAGTAGTAAATCAAAGGCCTAAATTTGGCCTAGTAATCAGAAGGTTGTGAGTTTGAATCCTAGCACTGCCAAGCTGCAACTGTTGGGCTCCAGAAATGTTAACATGCCGGTATATGCGAAGGAAAGAATTTCACTGTACTGAAATGTGTCTATAAATGCTGTCTCTCTTTTCCCTTGCTATATGAACACACGAACCCTACTGCGGCTAGGGGAATATGGACAATGTATTAAAGTTATCTGCTTTGAGGGCTGTATGGCAAATAATGTTATTGGTTGAACTTGGTTGAACTTCCACCACATTACTTCCTGTTTCAAGTTTCAAGTAATTTTGTGGTCTGCAGTTGAGACAGAATGTCTTCTCAATACACAGAGTGAAGAAGGCATTCAAACGCAAGCAGAATCAACTGAAAGGAAACCTGTACCACTGAGCAAAAGGAAGGAGACGTATTGAAAAAAATATTACTTCAATTGAATGAACATTAATTAGAATAATAAAGAGCCATAAAGAACAATAAAACCTATTATCTCCTTGTGCTTTCTGCAAAACTGTTGTGCAGCTGTTTGGCGGTACATAAGGAATTTGTCTGTATGAACGCAAACCTGCAAAGATGAGAACCTGCTGTGATTTATAATATTGCCATGCAATGCATTTGGCAGCTTCATTCCGGGTCTCTGTTTCTATTTTTCCAGCTTAGAAATGAGCCCTGTCCCTAGAACACACTTGCTTCCTTTTTCCTCATGGGCATACATATGCTGCGTTCGAAGGCGAAGTTGCAACTTATAATTCCCCGCCTACAACCGGTAAAAAACACCGAAAACACCGAAAACGCCTCCTCAACGCGAAATTTCAATTCACCAACTAGGGGTAGTCTTCTCAACTGTGTGAACATTGTGAACAGTGTAAACTCCCTTCTCTACTTTTAAACGAGTTAATAGCAGTATTGGCTTTAGATCAGTTAATATACAGACAGTACATGGTTAAATCGATAATACTGACCATACTAATCACTGTTTTGAGAAGGTAATCATCAACATTAGAGTTATTAATAACATTGGCCATTGGCTTGTTGCTAAGCTACTTGATATTGTCCTCTGTTGTTGTTGTGCTGTAATTTCAGTCCAAAATGCTGCATGAATGTTTAAAGTTCACTATAGTAGAATAGTACCAGTAGCCACTCAGGCCTGTAACTGTAAAAGTGTGGGTTAAAGTATCTTTTTTATGAGCTTTATGTTCTCTGACAGAGCAAACAAAATCACTCTTTTGTGGAGGCGTCCAGGTTTTTTCCCCACTTTGCTCATTGAACATGCTGAGGAGGGAAATTACGTTAATACAAAATGCAAATTACAACTGATAATAGTTTCAACAGATTGAGTGTGGTCAGACGGAGGAACAACAGAGGGATTTCACTGAACATGAAATTTACCTCACAGGCAGCAGAAGGCCCTAAATATTACAGACTGCTCCTTTAACACTCAGCTGCTCATTGTACTGTATTATATTTCACTTGTAAGTCTCTTTGCATAGAAAATATAAATGCAAGTATATCCATCCTTGAGAATGTACACTAAAAGTCAAAAACATTAATAGCAGGCACAGCTGCACTCGAGCAATCATTATCAACAAGCATAATGACGAATTTAAAGTTGATCACTTACAATCCTACCGTCTCCTGAGCCCAAGTCAGCAAGATTCCCAGAGCGGCCCTTCAGCAGAGTCATAACGTTACACACTTGACGTTTACTGGCTGGTATATAAGGCACCTAAATGAACACAAATAGCCATCAAGAACATCAGTGACATACTGTGCTGACTTTCATTTTGTTTGTGCTGCTGCTTTCCTAAACTAACCTGTAGTTTCAGAGGCACTCTGCGAAACCCAGGCATCAGAATCCCTGCCCACATGGCATAGACGGCCAGTCCTGTCCCCGCCGTCAGCTGTAACAAACCCCATCCCCCGAGCCGCTTTTCTTTAAATTGCCCGAGGATTTCTTCCTGTGTTTCATCCTCCATGCCTATTTAGAAACAAGAAAGAACTCTGTAAATACACGTAATGAGAGTACAAGTGTTGAGTACTTTTAATAAAACAATATCACAGGAATGTTATTGGTGTAAAAGGAAAGTTTGAGACTCTGTGTCTGTCTAACTGGCTTTTTTCATGTAAATGCCTTTAGTGCAGACATGGCCTACATTAAGCCTCCACCCAGATAGAATTACTCTGTCACAGGAATTGTCCTTAGAAAATCTTTTTTCAGTAAAGTCTTAAGATTCTGTGCCTAGAAAACGGTCTCCTAAAGTTGACTGTATACTGATATACAGCTCTATGAAATAAGACACGTTCGTGCACAAACTGTACTGAGATGATGACACTCTGGCAATGGCAAGAGACATCCCGGAGTTTCACGTTTCCTCTTCTCTTTACACACCCAATTCAGCTCGTGAAGTAATTGTCAAGCTCTCAATAAGTTAGGTTTTTTGAAAGCAGGAAAAACCTGAAACTCTTCAGGGCTGAGAAACCATGATGTAATTAAAGCAGCTAAAGGAAAAATCCACTCACAATACTGTGCATATTAATTATTAACATCTTCAATGGCATCCAAGTTTTATTTTGCTATGAAATTCTTTTTAGTTAAAATTTCTATCATCAGCAGGTCTATTTTCACTTTGGTAAACGAGTACTGGTACTGGTGCCAGTGGGAAATAGCTCTTGCTTCATGTCTACCTGAAGGAAGCAATGCAGCAGCGCTTTAGTCCTTTAGTCAACCACCATCACCGTCTCGTACATCACTAACTTTCCAAGCCAAGTCTCTGTTGTAACTCAGCACAAGTCTGTCATATAGCCACACTGCATTCTGGAGCTTTGAGTCCAATGTCTGCTCTCTCCACTACTTTTACATTAATACTTCATTAAAGGTCAATGGAAGAGGGTGAGTGAGAAAAGAAGCACTAGCTCTTTTGTTTTCGAGCAGCTAACAACAAAACCTGACCTGTATATTTGAGATCATTTATTGTTTTTCTTCTATTAAATGCCATTTTAACTGCGCTAGCAATGTCACTGTGACATCAGGGAAGTAGACAACCTCTAACTTCTCAGGGAAATAAAGAAATTACGGCACCAACCAACACATTAGAACCAGAATTGCTAGGCACATCACAAATATTTCAATAGAAATATACTTAATGTGTGTCAGGGCAGACTTTTCCTTGAAGAACCCTAAATGAGGGACTATCGAGAGCATCCTGAGCAGCTGCATCAGTGCCTGGTTTAGAAATTGTGCCGTGACCCTGCAGCGGATAGTGAGGACAGCTGAGAGGATCATCGGGGTCTCTTTTCCCTCCATCATAGACATTTACACCGCACGCTACATCAAAGCCATCAGCATTGTGGATGACCCCACGCACCCCTCGCACAATCTCTTCACCCTCCTGCTGTCTGGCAAAAGGTACCGAAACATTCGGGCCCTCACAGCCAGACTGTGTAACAGTTTCTTCCATCAGACTCCTCAATACTCAGAGACTGGGCTGACAACACACACACACCCACACACACACAAATTCTGTATTGACCACCTGCATTTCTGCTGCTAACTAGTATGTTATGTTTACATTTACAGCATTTATTATTATACTGTAATATCTTTTTGCACTTTTTTCCACACTAGACCTGTGTACCGGTCGGCGCTGCGCTGTCCTTTACTGTGCCTATTCCCGTTTTTGTAATTATTGTTTAGTAATTCTTGCGTTGTTTGCACACGTGCACTTTATATAGTCCTGTGTGGGTAGTTCTGTGTTGTTTTATGTAGCACCATGGTCCTGAAGGAACGCTGTTTCATTTCACTGTGTACTGTACCAGCTGTATATGCTTGAAATGACAGTAAAGTCACTTGACCACTTGAAATACCCAGAGTGTGTGTGTGTGTGTGTGTGTGTGTGTGTGTGTCCCTAAGGACTGATCTGGGAAACACTGACCAACACTGTTTCTGATTTTGTACAGATCTCTTCAGCTTTATTCTGTTTATATAGTGATGTTATTGTGGAGTTGTTATGCATGGCTTCTGTTTGTTTATCTGTGTGTGTTCTGAGGACTGAACTCCAAAATCTCCAAAAGCCAGCTGAGAAAATATGAGGATCATCAATCACTCTTCCAAAAATCTTATTTAAATAATACCATATGTGTTATACTGTCATGCAGTCTCACTGGAAAAAAAACACACATACACACACTCAACCTGTGTACAACATAATAAACTAATCTGCAGTTTAACAAGCTGAAGTTAACTTAATGAAGCAAGTGCTTTGTCCTTTTGGCCAAAACTGAGGACAAAGCTTATTAAGCTTAAGCTATATATTAGGCTTAGGCTATTCTGTGTATATTGAACAATAGTATACATACATAAAAGACTATCAAAAAGCTCGCTGTGTGCATTTTTAATTCACATAAATTTATTTAAAACGGAGGAGTAAGAACATGTAACTAACCTGGAGGTCGCGACGCGAAACCAGCAACTGTGCCATTTTTTTCAAAATGGCCACTTAGGCTGCATTCCAAACGACTTGCTATTCAACATAGAGTACACTAAATAAGGCGTAGAAGCCATTAGTTTACACCCTGAGTAGTGCACGAATATAGAAAGTAGAATGGCATTTGAAATTCAGCCTTGAAATTTTTCAAAATAAAAGTACAGTGTTTTGAGGAGGTAGTAAAAGATCTGTAGTAAAAGAACTGAGGGTACGAAAATAATTCAAATAATTGTAAAAGGTTTATAATTTTTATATATTACCTATGCATTTTATAGAATCAAATATTTAAAAATTTTCATAGGTTAAAATATTTAAAGCAAGACTCTTTTTTAAGATTTTTATCATAGCGAGGCATCATTTCCTGTTTTGAACACACCCATGTCGTAAATGTTGTGCGCCGGAACTAAAACAGAATTCAAACTGTTGTTAAGAAGTCAAAAGGCTGTTAAACCATTACTAAAGCCGTTAGCTAATGGAATCCATAATCTTGCTAAGCAGGTCTTCATAAGTGCTAACAGATTTTACAGTCCCGATAAGCTAAAAAATATTCATAAGCTAAAAAATGATGTCCGGGGCGTTATAAAGCTATAACCGAGATACACAGTGAAGGAGTAACTGACAGTTGTAATGATGCCAGGCAGTGACGTCAGCGGTCAGTTGCGAGCCAGAGAAGCTTGGTTATCGATTATATCAGACGTCATGAAGGTTTTATGGGAAAGGGAAATGAGGTAATTTTGGACTGGGAGTTGCTTGGTGAGTAACAGCTAGGCTAACGAGCCATTTATTCACTCGAACCTATTTAAAAACATACAAGAAAGGTCGCTGAGTGGTCGTTCAGAGGGCTACAGCTGTGCAGGAAGTGCAGTTACTACAGTAACACTAAGCTAGCTGATAAGAATACACACACTGGTTCCTCACATGCTCAGAAAATAAATGTGCTTGTTTTCAGCTAGTAGGGGAGTGCATGTCGATGCCGCAGGTGACAGGTAGAGAGGATGAGGAGGAGAAGGAGAGAGGAAGAGATGAAGTGTGTTTAAAAGAAGAGGAGTGTCACAGCAACAGCACTGACACTCCTCACTCCACACAGCTAGGGTGAGTAACTGTCATTAACTTTACTTCAACCCTTTACTTACAGATTCTGATTGTAATGTTGACCGAAGTTGATTATGTTCTAGCTTTTTTTTTCTTTTACTGTGTCAGTGTTTACAGGTTGTTTGATGGTAGGCAGTGGTAGATCCATTCACCACAGCGGATAATTGGTCCGCATATTTGATTTGGCACAGTTATTACACTGGATGCCCTTCCTGATGCAATCCTCCTCAGCCTTATCAAGGCTTGGGACTTGTTGTTGGGTTGGTTCCCTGGCCAGGTATCGAACCCAGGCCATGCCGGTGAAAGCGCCGTGGCCTAACCACTAGTCCTCCAGTTACCCATTGGCATATCCATACTAAATTATCATATCACATGAAACTAGTTATCTTTTACCACTCCCCATGATCCAGCTTTTATGTACACAAGGCATATAATGGACACATTTTGTTTATCAGAAGATAGTTGTGCGATGCATATCAGCAATAGAGTGCATTAAAATAGTCAGTTAATTACGGAATAAAACACGATAAGGAAGTGCTGTTGTAGGAAAACAATCAGTGATGAAGCAGTTTGCCAATGATTATAATTTTATAATTGAATACAGAATGGCAAGTCACAACCACAAAACAAATGAGTTCCTGTTATCAGTTATAACAGTTATAAACAAATGTTCCCTCACCCGCGTCTCTTTTTTCTTAATAAGACAAAAAATGTCACCACAAGATGCAAAGTCCTCTGTCCTGAAGACTCTCCTGCAGCAGAAAACTTAAAGAAATAGCTTTACTTTGAAACACTGACATGGACTTAATTCTTTTTTCATAAATAATCATAACTAATCATCTCTTTACAGAAGGCTTTACCTGAGGGTTTGTATGTTTTCATTGGTAAATGACAACCCTTTTTTAAAAAAAGAAAGAAAGAAAGAAATTTGCTTTATTGTTAAGCTTAAATTATGTATGTCTTTCATGCAAGTCCATGTGAATGAGTTATTAGTATGGAAATTATAATATATTAGAATGAGCGGATTAATTTGCCTACAGCTGACACTACTCCAGAGCCATGCAGTTTTAGAAAATTAATCAATACATTCTGACCAATCAGAATCAAGAATTCAACAGTGCCATGGTATAATGATGTTTATAATGCTTCATTTATAAATCTCTATCTTCATGATTTGAAATCCAAGTAACTTTGGATACAGCATCCAGGCTTGGGACTGGCACTGGAAGTGCACTGTCCTGCTGTAGGTGTGTGTTCTTTTTGCTTTTATAGTTGTGAATCGTCTTCACAGGTTAAACTTGAGGCAATGTGGTAGCACCCCAGAGATGAGTCCTTCCCCTTCTGGCTTACTGTCTCTGCCGTGGGAGATGGTTGCACGCATAGCCTCTCACCTGCCCGCTCAGTGTGTCATCAACGTCCTGCCTCAGGTGAGCTAGTAGTGTGAGGTTTAGTAGTAGGAATGTCATGTAAACTTTTTAGCCTGGACTTGTACCGTGTACCGTTTCTTCTTTGACTGCAATTCATGTTGGATTTAGATGATATGCCAACGCAATGGTGGACAACGCTGCTCCTCATCACTCCTCATCAACCACTTCCTGAGAAATATCATTGGATCATTGGTCCAAATATTTGATTTGGCACAGTTTTACGCCGGATGCCCTTCCTCACGCAACCCTCCTCATTTTTATCCAGGCTTGGGACCAGCACTGGCATTTCACTGTCGTGTGCAACCCCAGTGGCTGGAGTTGGTTCCCTGGCCGGGAATCGAACCTGGGCCATGGCAGTGAGAGCACCATGACCTAACCACTAGTCCTCCAGAGACCCTGAGAAATATCATTCAATAACTTCTGTAAATATATTAGGGCTGCACGATATTGAAGAAAAGTGATAACTTGTTAAACAATGTGATATGTGGTACTATAATACTATAAGTGTGTGAAATCAATTTAAATTATATTTATATATATTTATATATAAAAACTGGAAGTGACATAACCAACATACATGTTTCATGTTATTTTGAGGAAAAGAAAGCATTCCCGGCTATCTGCATCACCCTAAAACTTTGACTTTTCGTAACTTTTTGAAGTGTTAAAATCATTCAGTTATCGCAAGCCCTTGCATATTGCGATATTTACATTTGCGATATTTCGATAATTTCGATATATTGTGCAGCTCTAAAATGTATTTATCATATATTAAAACAATGGGAACGATATTTATGTACAAGGAATTCTTATGAGTAGGAGAAGGTAACTGTCAGATTGAAATAAAAAAAAAGTCAGATTGAAATAATAAAAAAACTGAAATAATAGATTCTTTATTTGCTTGCATGGGCGTGGGCGGGGTTAATATGTGTACCATAGTCGGCCACTAGAGGGCAGCAGGAACACTGGCTTTATTTTTTAACAGTTCATGTTGTCCACCATACTGTACAATATAAAAACAAATCTATAGTACACCTTTTGATTTTAAATCAAGTAAAATTCTCCTAAATGGCCAACACACTGAGAGCTTCATACATGTTGCCATGCAAGTGTAGTTTAGTGTAGGTGTAAATTTTTTATATTATATTTCTACATTGTTGATCTTAAATTGTTAATTTCACATTTTCAGTTCATTACTCATACATTTTTTACTGTGGTATACTTTTCCGCATTTTCTCCCCAATTTGGTCGTTTGCCAATTCCCCTATCATACGTCAGCTACCAACCAGGAAGAGTGAAGGGTAAAGTGCTTCTTTGAAGACGCGTAAAGCCAACCATCACACTTCTCAAACTGCTGCTCATGCTGCGTAACACACTCATAGGAAAGCCCTAACTGCCTTCTACATGAGCTCACAGATACCCACGATTGGCTAGTGTCACTTTGATTGACAGGGTGAGAGAGTAATGCCAACCCTCCCACCCAGAGAACACTGCCAATTTTGTTCTCTAGACTCCCGGCTACGAGCGGCTGTGGCATCATCACGAATCAAATATGTGATTTCTTGGCAATAGGCCAAATACTTTTCTGTTGCACCACTCAGGAGCCTTCTTACTGTATGCTTTTAGAACTCTGAGATCTCTGTCAGGTCAGTTATTGATCAGTTGATTTAAAATTGACCCTGTGTCTCGTTTACTTTTTAGGTGTGCAGGGCGTTGGGACAGGTGGGTGAGGACATGTCAGCCTGGCAGCTCCGGGCTCAGCGACTTACAGGCCCCCAAAGTTCCTTCCCAGTTGGGCCGAGGAATCATTTCGATTGGCCCAAAGCGTGCCTTGAGATGGAACAGTTGATTGAATGCTGGGCAAGGCAAGAAGAAAAAGCAGAGCCAGAGCGAGGGATTGAGATACAGGAGGAAGTGGGTCAGGTTGAAGCTGTTGCAGGAGGAGGAGCAGGAGCAGGACAAGAAGGAGATGCAGTAGCGAATGGAGAAGCACATGAAGCGGATGCAGAGAGACAGCCAGGCCCTGCTGGGGAGGAAATCAGACCAGAAGATGAAGAGGGTCCTGAAAGACATGCAGAAGAAGAAGAGCAGGAAAATAATGTAATACTCATCAGAGAAGAGGGAAGAGAGAATGCTGCCATTCAGGACGAACACAATCAAGAACGACTCCAAGATGGACACCTGGAGCAAGAAGACAGTGGGTATGTGCTATAACATTTTGTTGTGAAAAGAAGTTTTTTGTCACAGTTTCCTAAGTTAGTAGGGAAAAAACAACCTGTGGCAAACTGTGCATTTCAGATCTTCATTCAGTGGCACTAGGATGTGAAAGTCAACAGATCACAGTGTAGACATGATACATTAAAGAGCTTTAACATGCAACCATGTTCAATTAAAAAGAGGCTTTTGGTTTTCAGCATTTAAATGAACGTGCTAAAGGGCTAGTTTGCTCACATGAATCTTACGGTTTGCACTCAAGGCTTTTAAAATGATTCAACTGCACTTATACCACCTTCTGAATGTAACATAGAAGTGTTCATGACAACAATATCTTAACTATTACATCTTTGGTTTATTCCTGTGTAAATGAGTGAATGAATAATGAATGAATGACTTTGGCAGAACTGGGATCTGAAGTCACAACTTTCTGATATATTTGCTGATATAAAAGAATCTCTCTCTCGTTCAGGATGAATGTAAAGACGGACCCCACACCTGCCCTGGAGCACATCACGCTCTCCTTGGGCCACATTGCTGATGTTAACACAGTCCTGCTGGTTGGAGGTGAGGGCTCTGTGTGTGTCTCCGGCTCCAGAGACCGTAATGTGAACCTGTGGGATGTGAGAAGGGGCTCGAGCGGGGTGCTGCTGGGCACACTGGGAGCTCGCGGCCGCTACAACAGCACACACCAAGGCTGGGTGTGGTGCCTTGCAGCCAGCAGTGATCTCCTGGCCTCTGGCTCCTTCGACAGCACAGTGAAGCTCTGGGATCTGAATGCCGGAGGGGCAGAGCGGGGAAAGATCCAGAGCCGCGCGGCCGTGCTCTCTCTCTCATGCCAAGATCACATGCTGTTTGCTGGGTCACATGACCAGAAAGTCAGCATTTATGACACCAGAGGTCAGTGGTCTAAAGTTGTATCCTGTATACAGGATTGGTTTACCTACTGGGGAAAAATGGCCATAAAATAAAAAAAGTGTAAAAAAGTGTTTATAAAGTGTTTATATTTAATAGCGGGAAAAGTAAGAAGTTCAGTATTTAAGAGTTCAGTGGCTTGGTCAGTTTTCTAAAGATGCCTATACAATGGGGCATGAGAAGTCTGCAACTGCTCATTTTTGTAATTGCAGCCCAAAAGTTCAAAGTTCAAAGTGAAGTCCTCTCTTTTAATTTAACAAATGGCAATGATGTTGATGAGAAACTCAGCCTGGATTGTCAAGCAAAATGCATTTATATACTATATGGCCAAAAGTATGCAGACACCTGACCATCACACACATGTGCTTCTTGAACATCCTATTCCAGATTTAGTTCCCCTTTGCTGTTATAATAACCTCCACTCTTCAGGGAAGGCTTTCCACTAGATTTTGGAACGTGGCTGTGGGAATTTTGCTCATTCAGCTACAAGAGCATTAGTGAGATCAGGCAGTTCATCCTAAAGGTGTTCAGTAGGGTTGAGGTCAGGGCTCTGTGCAGGCCACTCGAGTTCTTCCACACCAAATTTAGCAAACCATGTCTTCATGGAGCTCGCTTTTTGTGCACAGGGGCATTGTCATGCTGGAACAGGTTTGGGCCTCTTAGTTCCAGTGGAGGGAAATTGTAAAGCTACAGCATACAAAGATATTCTATACAATTGTGTGCTTCCAGCTTTGTGGCAACAGTTTGGGGAAGAACCACATATGGGTGTGATGGTCAGGTGTCCACAAACATTTGGCCATATAGTGTATATTTGAAGATTAGATTATGGGTATGAAAATAGCTTTTGAGAATTTTAGTATATATACCCATTGTATTAGAACATGGTATCTCAGTCTCTTTGTACAGTAGTGCCTTTACTCTATGAGTGCCATAATTAGCAGCCCTTTGTGTTTGTACATGACAGTTATTACTCATGTGACATGCCTGTGATGGCCTGTGATGTCATGTGTAATGATGTCATTTCTCTGTCACAGCTGCAGAGCCACTGGTCAAAAGCCTTCGTCTCCACAGTGACATCGTGCTGTGTCTGGCCTCTGATGAGCAGTACATTCTGTCTGGCAGCAAAGACAACACAGTGGCTGTGTTTGACCGCAGAGCTGGAAAACCACTGAAGAAAATACATGTATATACACACAGCAACCTAGTCAATTGTTAAAAAAAAAAAACAGCGCAATAAATAATGAATACCTAAAAATCTTGGTACTAAATATTTATTAGCAACATATGCTATATGGCCAAAAGTACACCCTGACCATGACCCCCGCATGTGGGCCTTCCCCAATCTTTTCGACAAAGATGGAGGTACATGATTTTCTATTATGTCTTTGTATGCTATAGAATTCTGTTGAATTATAGAATTTCCCTTCAGAGGAGCTAAGAGGTCTAGCCCAAACCTGGTCCAGCATGACAATGCCCCTGTGCATTAAGCGAGCTCCATGAAGACATGGTTTGCCAAGGTTGGAGTGGAAGAACTCGAGTGTCCTGCACAGAGCCCTGACCTCAACCCCACTAGGATGAACTGGAATGCCAACTGCGCCTCAACAATATTAATGGCATGCCTTTGGAATAAGCTGCTCAAAAAGCACATTACTGTGCACATATGGGTGTCATGGTCATAGTGTATAATTAGCTAAAACTGTGCAATAAATACTTACACATTAATAAATTAATACATAAAAGAGTGATCCACATTAATACATACCAGCTAACACTATGTGCTATCTTAATGCTTACTAGCTAAACTATGCACTAAATACTTACTGGCTAAAACAGTGTGCTAAATTAATATTTACTAGCTAACACTGTGCTAAATTAATACTTATTAACTAAAAGAGTGATCTAAATTAATACCAGCTAACTCTGTGTGCTATCTTAATACTTACTAGCCAACACTGTGTGCTAAATTAATACTTATCAGCTAAAACTATGCACTAAATCCTTATAGTTCATTAAATTAATATGCACTAGCTAAAAGAGTGATTAATAAAATAATACTAGCTAGCGCTATGCGTTGTCTTAATACTTAGCTGAAACTATGCCCTAAATACTGATAGCTAATACAGTTCAAATTAATATGTACTAGCTAAGAGTGATTTAAATTAATACTTACTAGTTAACACTATGTGCTGACATAATACTTACTATCTAAGACTAGACTTAATACTTACTAGCTAATATAGTTCATCAAATTAATATGTACCAGCTAAAACAGTGTGCTAAATTAATACATGCTAGCTAACACTATGTGCTAACTTAATCCTTACTAGCTATGTAAACAGTGTGCTTCATCAATGCTTATTAGCTAAAATATAATACATACTTGCTTGTACTGCGCATTAATCAGTGACGAAAGGTTATAATATTTTCATATAACAGCACATCCTGAAGTATTTTATTTCTCATATACCATAATGATTTTCTAAGTCAGTGCATTAAATTCTTACTAAAACTTTATGCTAAATTAATACTTACTTGTTAAAAGAATATACTGAATGCTTACTACATAGCAAAGTGCACTATGCATTCTCTATATAAAATAATATAAAGAATAATATGACTATATTTATACAAATACATGTATATGTATGATATACTACTAAGAGACTAATACTATCTGTATGTCTGTCTGTATGTCTGTCTGTCTGTCTGTCTGACTGTAGCTGAAGTCCTACTTGTTGTCCATGTCGTACAGCGGGCGAGAGGTGTGGGCCGGAGATTACCATGGACTCCTTCACACCTTCTCCATGCATGAAGGCTCCTTTAAGTCAATAGCCCAGTTTAATGTAGGCCACAGTTCACTGGTGACGGGTGTCCATCACTCGCCTGGGACTCTTTACACCTGCTCCTCTGATCGCACGATTAAGGTTAAATCTTTAATGAATTTAAATAAAAACATGATTATTGATACTGCAGCATTTACATGTGAAAGTGTACTGTTAGTTATTGCACACAGAATGTTCTGTGTTTTTCCTTTTGAGGTGGTCATCAAGTCAAGTCAAGTGGCTTTATTGTCATTTCAACCACATACAGCTAGTTAGTACACAGTGAAATGAAATGTTCCTCCAGGACCATGGTGCTACATAAAACAACACAGAACTACAAGAGACTACACATTTTTACATAAAGTGCACGTGCAGACGTATGTAAACAGCACAAGACAGTACAATAACTAATAAAACAGGACAATAGGCACAGTAAGAGACAGTGCAGCACCGACTAGTACACAGTTCTAGTAAGAAAGTGAATCAGATATGACAGTAACAATATAATAAGTTGCTGTAAATGTAAACATAACATACTATGACATAGTATTCATGTAGTCATGTGGCTTTCTGGATTGTTTCAGGTTCACCTTCCATGTGCGCCCCCGAAGACTCTGTGCACGCTTCATAATAAAGCAGTAGTGAATGGGGTGAGTGAGAGCACATCCTTTCATTCATTAGCATTTACTGGGTAGATTCAGTGTTACTCATCTTTCCTTTCAGTACAGATTGAGCCACATAAGCACAGGCAAAACATACTATGTATTTTACATTTATATGTATTGAACACTCTGTTTTTTTTTTTTTTAAAGTGAGGCAGAATCCAGTTAAATCTACCTGTTTAAGATGTTAACAGTAATAGAAGTGCTGTAAGATTAGCATTTCCAAAAGGCAAGAAACAAGTGTGAAATATTCACATCATTTCCACATAAGGCTGTTGGTTAATCAGTAATAATAAAACAAATAGAGAACTAGCAAAAGAGCAAATATAACTCACTTTCACCATTGTTACATTTCACAGTGGGTTTTTTATATTTTGTGTTGACATCAAATCACTGATTATGCCAAATTTCTACATCAGTACCAAGATGGAAAATTAATATTGAAAATTTCTTAGAATTATAAATGAGTCTGTTGAACATTTAATACCAGCTTTGTTATGCTATATTTTAGAACTATCTACAATAGACCTACATTTATTTTTCCACTTGGCTTGCTTGTTATTGAGGTCCAGTAGTCTTGTCTTGGATCAGGATTCTTTACACTCTCAACCTATCTCTCTCTCTCTCTCTCTGTCCTGTAGCTGAGTGTGGAGGCAGGGGTGCTGGCTGTAGCCTCTGGTGATATGAATGTGGAAGTGTGGAGGCCCAGACAGTGACGCTCATAGCAGAGACAGTGTCTGGAGATAGCGTCCTGCTGTGGTCACATAATCATCCAAAGGCACTCTGCAGTTTACTTTTACATGTGCGTGCTAAGAAAACATCTGTGTTTATAGTTATCATGTGAGGAATAAAACTTGTGCGGCGTGATGTTACAGGAAAATAATCAATGACAGGATAGTGTGATGCCACCATTAACACCCCAAAGTTGATTATTTTCTAGTAACAGCACATCCTGAAATGTTTTATTAATCTTATACCACAGCAGTTTGCCACTGCTAAGATTATTTTTATTTATTGAAGAATGACACATTGTACCTTTCATTCATTTATAGCTACATTTAATGTTGTAGAATGGCCAAGAAACAAGTTCCTGTTATCACTTATGATATAGCAGCTGTTAACAGTGGCCGAAAACATCAGCCTTACCTCTGACTGTTTCAAAGCACTGACACTGGAGATTCCTTTAATAACCAGATGCCAAATTTGCTGTTGAAGAAATTAAAGCACTTTCTGGCTAATCAGATTTTAAAATTCAACAGCGCTGTGGTTATCAAGCTTTAGAAGTGTACATAAACTACAAGGCCAAAAGTTTGGCTGCATCACTAAAGTGTCAGATTTTGGACTAAATGTCTGATTCTTAATTATATATACGCTATATGGCCAAAACCATCACACCCATATGTGCTTGTTGAACATCCCGTTCCAAATGTAGCCCCCTTTGCTGTTATAATAACCTCCACTCTTCTGGGAAGGCTTTCCACTAGATTTTGGAGTGTGGTTGTGGGGATTTGTGCTCATTCAGCTACAAGAGCATTATTGAGGTCAGGCACTGATGTCAGGTGAGGAGTGTTGCATTTCATCTCAGAGGTGTTCACAGTGGAGTTGAGGTCTGGGCTCTGTGCAGGCCACTTGAGTTCTTCCACTCCAAGCTTGGCAAGCCATGCCTTTATGGACTTCGCTTTGTGCACAGAGGCATTATCATTCTGGAACAGGTTTGGGCCCCTTAGTTCCAGTGAAAGGAAATTGTAAAGCAACAGCATACAAAGACATTCCAACTTTATGGCAACAGTTTGGGGAAGGCTCACATATGGATATGATGGTCTGGTGTCCACAAACGTCATCATATGAAGCATCATTTAGGAACTAATAGTCAAAAGTGCCTTGTGCAGTTTCATCAGGAACGCACTGGATATTTTACTTCATGCTTTCAAACATGGCTACGAAATGGAAACTCCCCCAAAAAGTGTACCAAGTAGTAAATAAAGCACAGTTTCTGCCAAAGCATTAGAGATTTATTGGAACCCTCATTATATACACGTCTGATTCTTACTGGTTCTTACTACTCCTGAAGGCTTGATTGACTGAATGTGTTGAATTAGAAGTCTATAAATAATTACACTCAGATCAATGTACAAGCCTGTTATTGGCATAGGCAGAGCATATAGGCAAAACACATCACTGCAGATCCGATGGAATACTCTGGAAATATGTATTTGGTTAAACTAGATGTCAATAAACATGGTGTTTTGTGTTCACTGCTAGCCTTGAATTAACTGTAAAATATTTAAAGTATTGAAAATGACATCTAAGCGTTTGGCCTGTAGAATAGAAGTGGACTGAATTGAATCCTACACAATGCAGAGATGTTTGTTTAAAAGGGGCATTTAAAGCTGACGTGGCAGCTGTGAAGCTTTTCTAAAAAGTGCTCTTGGAGATTAACAGTGTGGGGGTGGGATGAAATTATATTCCTTCACAGGAATTCCAGCTTCATATCTGTATCTCTGTCATTTTCACTTTATTCCAAAAGCTTATTCCATAACACATATTCCAAAAAAATATTCTGAAAGCTTTATCTGCCACTTCAGTACATTGTGCCCAAATATTTCATTGTGGTGCGGCAGTTTACTTGGTTAAAATCTTGTAAAAACACTGCTATTCGTCCTGCATTAAGGCTTAGTAGACATCTTTTCACATTCTCTGTCCAGTAATCATTACCCATTAATGATTAAAACACTAATCATTAAGATGAAATAGCTGTTTTTCTTTTACTGTAAATCTTAAATCAGCGGGTATTCCTTAGTCTCTTACTCTCTTATACACGTTCTTGTGCACAGTAGTATTTTCCTCAGTTCCTGTTTGCCATCTTAAACCTTCCAATGTGTGTGTGTGTTTTTTAATATTTAATAAAGGGTCATTCAAAACAATATGTGTCATGGGCTGAAATTTGTCAACAGATTAATCAATTAACAATAAGTAATTGTTTGTAAAAGACAACAAACAGTATGTAAGATGAAATAATTCACTTTGTTAGGAGTTGGTTACTCTCAGTTACTCTCAGTCTCTCAGTTATTCAGTCTCTGTAACATGCAACCTTTCATAATCTCTCTCTGTAAGTTTTTATTTTTAAATTAAGGTCTAGGCTAGTGGGATGAATTCATTAAACAGGACGTTTACAAGCATTAATAATTTGTAAGTGTCAGTGCAAAACACTTTTAAAATCAGAATGGAAGTGTTGGTACATTAACATTTATGTTTATATTTACAGCAACTTATCCAGAGCAACTTACAGAACTAAACTGAAGTCTCACATCTTCATGCTAGTTCAAATAGGCTATGGTCTAATAAAGCATGAGGATAAAACCCTGTTACATAGGATTTAGTAAAAAAAATTATTAGGTAACATGCACAATACAGATATATTAATACATTCCCTTTATTCATATGTACATATAATAGTCATGGTTCTGTACTCTCACAGTAGCACACAAGTCTTCTTGTCCTTGAATGGGTTGGATGAGGCAGCGATGCCTGTGAGCAGTGGATCTCCACGCCGGTGCTCCTGACAGTACTGCACGAGCTGAGCAGCCGCAGCTGAGATCTGATACACACACCATCAACTCTGTTAATAAGACTAATATTCCAGAAAACAAGATATTATACACATTTTCACCAATGCATTTCTTGTCCAAAAGCAGGTGGCTGCTGTGGAAGTAAATGATTAGTATTTATACACTCATTCTTCATTTACCACTTCATTAACCTGGTTAGGGTCACCATGGATCCCAGGAACGCTGGGCGTTAGACAGGAATACACCCTGGATGGTACTCCAGTCCATCACGGGGAACCGTGCACCCACACATTCACACATTCATTCACACCTAGGGGCAATTTAGCATAGCCAATCCACCTACATGCATGTGAAACGCCACACAGACAGTAAACTGAGCTCAGGATCAAATCGGGGACCCTGGAGCAACCCACTGTGCCACTATGCTTCCCTAAACTAGTTCTTAAATGTATTAAATAATTTTTTTAAGTTAATGAACATATCCTTTCAAAATCTCTGTAAACATCTAATCAAAGTACAATATGGATCACTTCAGACTTTACACTGTAACATAGGGAAATTTGAATTTAACTACATGTTTATCAGTAAAAACTGTCACACAACATTTTTAAAACTGCTTTATATTAAAGAAATCTTATTTGTATTCACCTTGTATCTCTTATTTGTATCTCACCTTGATCCTTTCCAGGTTGGCCTCCAGTCTCAGCTGCTCCACAGCTTTTCTAGCTTGAAGCACAGTGTTGCTGCTGTACACTTTTCCAGCTTCCATCTCATAGCCACAACCTGCAGCATGAGACTGATCACGTCTCTGTTCTGTACTGCTCGGGGCTGCTCAATTTATTCTGCAATGATTTCACTGCTTCTCTTGAGAGACTGCACCTTGTCTATTCACCTGTATGCATTCAGAGGTGCTGATGTAGTTCCGCTAAAGTTGTGTAGTGTTGTGATCTCCCGTCCCGGCTATTTAACCCATGTTGGACTGTCATCTCCGCATGTGCTCCTGCGGTCACTTCAAAGCGTCTTGTGATGTGGCTGAGTTGAAAGGTCACACATGCAGGTGTAGAAATGTCATACCAACATCACACACCCTCAGAAAAGAAAATCCCTACAGGGCAGAATGAAATATTCTGCTAACATGCTGCTTAATGGGTCAGACTTATGGTTTCGAAGAAAGAAAAAAATCTTTTTTTTTTTAAATCTAATTTTTATTTTGCTGTTTGAATCTATTATAAGTGGATTATAGTGTAGTAGTAGTCCATACATAAGGTTACAGAGGGGACATTAGGGTAACTTTTATTTATCATATTAAACTTAGCATTTAAAATACATGCCTGCTTATTCATTATTAATTTATTCATTTACATACAATAGCCAAGGACCAACAGTGGTGGGATTCAAGCCTGCAGTTTAGGTGCCCAACACCTAAAACCACTGTTTCTCGGATGTGCAGGTGTTGGTGATGCTTTATATAATGAGAACTCAACAGTGACTGGCGGTATTGTAGATCGTGGTTGCTTAACCCAACATGTACTGGGCTACTGAGTTGAATATGAAAATACAGAAAGCAAATCCTAGAGCATTCAAAATGGGTAAGTTACAGAAATAATATTTATATTAAATCATTTGTTCACTCATTCTTCATTAACGGCTTTATACCTACAGGCAATTTTTAATGGAGCCAATTCGTCTACTGGCATATTTTTCAAACAGACCCAGGAAGAACATGTGAAACATTGTGGAGAGTGTAGCCCAAGCTCAGAATCAAGCAGAGGCAAATGTGGCCAATTTAAAAGGCAGACCTATTGGTAAATATTGATTATTCACAATCATTTTCCTTATTCTTCAGGACAGGGGTGTCCAAACTTTTGTTGTTGGGGGCCAGATGGAGGGAGTGGGAAAAAAAGTGCAGTTACAGGCCACAGGCTGTCTGTGATAATGACATTTATCATGATAAATTCTGCATTTTTGTTCAACTCAGTAGGTGAGTTTTAAGCACTTTATGTTGAAAGAGAGACAGAGTTGTCTAAATAAAGATTTCACTTACTAGTTTATGATTCGAGTGGGAGCAGTGATGTGCCTGAGACTGAAGATAGGTGACTGTCAGTTATCTTGGATCTCAGTCGGATCTTGTTCGACATCATTAGAAAAAAAAGTTTGTCCATGTATAAGTACATGTTGAGCGAAACAAATTAACAGCTGAGCCATGTCTGTGGTATCAGTGCTCTCATCACACATGATTCAGTAAAAATCGAATGCATGTGCTTTACACTTTTTTAACACTTTTTGGTTGACAAGTCTTTGATTCTTTGGGCCACTGTGTTTCTTGAAAGACTGATGTTGTCATATTCTTTTTTCCCTCTCTCTCTCTCTCTCTCTCTCTCTTTTCTTGGGCACATTATAGTGATGACTGAAAGCCCTCGCGAGGAATCTGAGAAACAAAAGCGTTATGATAGCAATCAAGATAGATAAATGTAAGGAACCCATTAAGCCATTAACCCATATATAGAAAAAAGCAAACACACATATGACCTTTTTTATGATATATATGTCATATTTATATAATGTCATATATATCATAAAAAAGGTCATATGTGTGTTTGCTTTTTTCTATATAAACCCCCTATATACACAGTGTCTATTATGTTGGGCTTGACCACACTGTTTGAATGCACTAGGGCGAACAGCAATTTTAATCATTTTTAATTATCATTTGCCATTAAAATTATTTGCAGTATTAGATTTGACATTACGTTGTAGTGGAATAATTATGGTTCCTATGGTACCAAAACATATAAAGCAAGTAGCCTACCTGCATGTGCACTATCTCTGGGTAATACATGTTCACTATGTTGGGCTTGGCGAGAAAATTTGGCAATACTAACCAAGTGCTGTGTGTGCATGATTTCCTGCAATGTACTGCCGTCCCATTGTGGGCATAATAGTGTTCCCAGGATAGGCTGTGGATCCTCCGTGATCCTGACCAGGATAAATCAATTACTAAAGATGAATGAATGAATTAACTACAGGAGTTTAGTCAGAATGATTTCAATATTTTCAAACATGTCTGAAAATACACACGAGTCTTGGAGTGTGCAATGGTGATACACTTGGACTACTGATACAAATAAAAGACAATGATATCTCAGCATGTGCAGTGGAGTGCAGAGGTAGAGGACGAGGCTGTGATTTCAGACAATGATGTCTGCAATTTCTCAACTATATGTCCAACCACTGTTTTTGCTTCTCATGCTTCTTCTCTGTGCAAAAAAGACACAAAAAAGTCCAGAAAAACGCACTGTGTCCAACTCCATCTTTGCTCGTGTCATGTGATAACAGAAGTGTGCACAGGCCCTGGATATTCAGGATTCTGAGAATTTTTTCATAACCTGTATGTTGAGACTCATTGTGTGTAATGCCCTGTTTTTACCTTAGTGTTATGCACGTCTTTACGAAAAGAAAGCAGATCATTAATTTTTGGTAAATTTGTGAATGTGTGAAAGTGATTAGATCCCAAACAAGAATTTTCTGACCTGATTTCTGCTCCAACAGCCAGTACTCAGACTTGCAGTGGTTGCCAATTCTAACTTTACAGACCTCATTTCAACAACTGCACAGTCCTGTAGGTTCAATCTGTATAACGTCAAGAAAATCAGACCCTATCTCACTGATCATGCCACACAGCTACTAGTCCAGGCTCTTGTTATCTCAAAACTGGACTACTACAACGCACTACTCCCGGGCCTCCCAGCCAGCTCCATCAAACCCCTTCAGATGAATCAGAATGCACAAAAGCACAAAAGGACCCACGTCACACCCCTCTTTGTCTCCCTCCACTGGCTTCCTGTAGCTGCCACATTTTGAATATATACTTCTACCTGGTGTACAGATACCCTTGTTTTTGCAGAACATATGGCTTGTCCAAAGGTAGAAAATGAATGGCCACATAATGACATCACTATAATAGTTTCATAGTTGGTCTGATACTCTTTGATACTCAAGAGATTCAGTCAAAATACATACTATATAGCTATAACGATGACTGAAATCAGCATGAGCTAGATGCATCATTACGTCTACATGAATTGCACAGGAGTATTGGACCTATGAGTTAGAGCTGGGGTGATAAGCCATATTTCCAAGCTACCATAGTGTGCCACCCATGTGGCCACATAAATGAAGAAGAAAATAGAAACGTTCAAATTAAAATTGCTCCTATAAAAGGAAGAATTTAGAATCCAGGAGAACAGTGAATGCAGAGAGTGTAAATTAGGGACTGATGCACTGAGTAAAACTCTGACTCGAGAAATACGTTTGAATATTTTATTACAGAAAAATTAAATGTAGCATAGAAAGAGAGAGAATATTTTCCTTACCTGAAGAAGACATGGCTGTTGAATGGATAGGAATGGAAAGAGTAAAAGACAGACTTTTGGAGACACTATTTATATGATCATGACCAATGAAATGACCCTTTCTGGAATTTCTAAGGAAGGAGGAGGGAGGTCTAGTCAGCATGAGCCTATCATTTAATAATACTATGATTATTGTTTAGTGATATTACATTATTATTCATTGTACTTAAAATTTTTTATTTTCCTTATGTACCATGACTCAAATACAGAAGTAGGCTCTGAAATTATACAAAAAAGAAACTTGTGTCTACTTTTTAATTAGACTTCTAGCTGCATTTGCCATAGATCTACAATACCATGCTAAAGCTAATGGCACTGTAACATAGCTAGGGTTGCTAGCTAAACTTCTCAGACTAATTGCTGCAACTTGCTTTAGTGAACAATGACAGTCTATGTAGACGTGACTGACCAACCAGAGACGGAAAAAATGTCAAATTACTTTTTCTCATATGACGACAGTGCAAGCTAGATAAATAATTAAAACTTTCCATAAGGAAGTCTTTCATAATTAATATGTAAGAAAGCAAGCAAGTATTTCTAAGCAAACAAGCAAAGAAACACAAATAAATAAATAAATAAACTTTATTAAACAATAAGCTTAGTATTTTAAATGAAGACAAAAAGTGCCAGTAAGTAAGCAGATGCATACATATGTACATACATACAGTCCCCTTCTAAAGTATTGGAACGGCTAAGCCAGTTCTTTGTTTTTGCTGTACACTGAAGACATTTGGGTTTGAGATCATAAGATGAATATGGGACGATATATTAGATTGCAGCTTTCATTTCTGATATTTACATCTAGATGTGTTAAACAACTTAGAACAATGCACTCTTGGTGGCATACAAGTGTATTCATATTGAGATCATGTGACACTGGAATCGCAGATACACTATATGGCCAAAAGTATGTGGACACCTCACCATCACACACACATATGCTTTTTGAACTTCCCATCCCAGATTTAGTCCTCGTTTGCTGTTATAATAACCTCCACTCTTCTGGGAATGCTTTCCACTAGATTTTGGAGCATTGCTGTGGGGATTTGCCAATTTAGCCACAAGAGCATTAGTGAGGTCAGGCACTGATGTCAGGTGAGGAGGCCTGGGGTCCAGTCGACATTCCAGTTCATCCTAAAGGTGTTCAGTGGGGTTGAGGTCAGGGCTCTGTGCAGAACACTCGAGTTCTTCCACTCCAACTTTAGCAAACCATGTCTTCATGAAGCTCGCTTTGTGCACAGCGGCATTGTCATGCTGGAACAGGTTTGGGTCTCTTAGTTCCAGTGAAGGGAAATTGTAATGCTACAGCATACAAAGACATTCTACACAACTGTGTATTGAAAATTTCGGCAACAGTTTGGGGAAGAACACAAATGGTGTGATGATCAGGTGTTCACATACTTTTGGCCATATAGTGTAGGCTCCATTCAACTATGTTTATATGACTTCTGATGGGAGATGTTTTTTTTTTTTAAATGTTTTTCTTTTGTAAATAGTTTTGCAAACTGTATTAATTTTTCCCCCACTTAAATATTATGGGTTATTTTGTTTCAATTTATGACATATAATCCCAGTTAAGTCCATTTTATTTCCATGTTGAAACACAACAAAATGTGAAAGAATTCAAAGACATACTAAACTCATCTTTTACTTGTTTATTTATTAATTTGTTTGCTTAACACTTTATGCCTACTCACTATGCCACCTTTCAGCTTAGTTAAAAAACTACGTGCTTACTTACTTACTTGTTTATTTAAAAGCTATTTATTCTTTAACTAGCTCGCGCTCTTATCGTATGAGAAAATGCATTTCTCTATTTTGTCCCTCTCAGGTTGCCGTAGACAGCAGAAAAAACGTGGAGGACCTGCTACAGCAAAACTAGAGTGATGTAGCTACTTCTGTCCGTCAAACTAATAATTCAGCTACAATAACAGAGGGTAAGTTCTTACAGAAATTATTAAAATACATCTGTCATGTCTACGGAAACTGTCGTTGTTCACTAAAGCATTTTGAGAAGATTAGCTAGCAACTACTTGCAGTTTTTCAGGCATGCTGCTCATTTGGATGTCTAAAGCTAGCTCGTTGTACTGATATTATAACTAGCAGATCAATGTGAGTGAATGAAATGATGGCATAAATCAAGAAACCTAACACTAGCTAAATTTCATTATAATTTATTGACTGTATGACCTTAACGAGCACTAGAAATATCTTAGCCAGTTAGCCAGTCACTCCTTTTTAAACGAACTGCACAAGTGGAGCATAAAAGAGCACTTAACTTAATGCAGGTGGCAGAGCTAGATGCAAAATCATGGAGAGCAGCCATTTAAAAAAAAAAAAAAGTTTGTGTTGAGTTTACACTGATCAGCCATAACATTAAAACCACTGATGACAGGTGAAGTGAATAACATTCTCTTCAATAACAGTAACATTGTCTCATTACAATGGCACCTGTCAAGGGGTGGGATATTAGGCAGCAAGTGAACAGTCAGTTCTCAAAGTTGATGTGTTCGAAGCAGGAAAAATGGGCAAGCGTAAGGATCTGAGCGACTTTGACAAGGGCCACATTGTGACGGCTAGACAACTGGGTCAGAGCATCTCCAAAATGGCAGGTCTTGTGGGGTGTTCCCGGTATGCAGTGGTTAGTATCTATCAAAAGTGGTCGGATAAACGGACGGATAAACAGTAAACCGGCAACAGGGTCATGGGCACCAAGGCTCACTGATCCGCATGGGGAGGGAAGATTAGCCCATCTGGTCTGATCCCACAGAAGAGCTACTGTAGCACAAATTGCTGAAAAAGTTAATGCTGGCTATGACAGAAAGGTGTCAGAACACACAGTGCATTGCAGCATGCTGCGTATGAGGCTGCGTAGCCACAGACTGGTCAGAGTGCCCATGCTGACCCCTGTCCACTGCTGAAAGCACCTACAATGGGCACGTGTGCATCAGAACTGGACCATGGAGCAATGGGAGAAGGTGGCCTGGTCTGATGAATCACGTTTTCTTTTAAAAACATGTGAATGGCCGGGTGCGTGTGCATCACTTACCTGGGGAAGATATCACACCAGAATGCATTAAGGCAAGAAGGCAAGCTGGTGGAGGCAGTGTGACGCTCTGGTCAATGTTCTGCTGGGAAACCTTGAGTCCTGGCATTCGTGTGGATGTTACTTTGACTCATACCAACTACCTAACCATTGTTGCAGTCCATGTACACACCTTCATGGCAACGATATTCCCTAATGGCAGTGGCCTATAATGTTATGGCATTTTAATGTTATTGTGTGTGTGTATGTATGTATGTATCGTACTCAGGGCTCCATCAGTGGACAGTGGATAGATTTTAACCAATCGGACTTCTTGCAAAAACTGTGATGAATTTACTGGTTGCACATTTGCACTATTTGTCCATATAGTACACAATAATAGAAGGGAAA
>CM040466.1:13800527-13825527 GCA_022758105.1 Pangasianodon gigas
TATATATATATATATATATATATATATATATATATATATATATATATATATATATATAGATAGATAGATAGATATAGAGAGAGAGAGAGGTGAAGTGAAGTGAATAGAATTCACAAGTCTAAAAAAATATAATTTGTGTGTGTATTTGAAATAAATAAGTGATTTGAATTTGACAGCGTGAGCCGTTTATAAAAATGCAGATTATATGATTGAAAGCTGATCAGTCGAGGTTTACATTAGCTAGTCTTCTTCTGTGTGTAAATTTCCACACACTCAGGAGCAGGAGTACATTACGAACGTTTTTCTGAATTTATGGGTTTATCATGAATACCAAAATGTTTGTGTAAACGCTCAAACAAACGATTTACACATTAATTAGTTTGTGTCCAGCTGGATAAATGAGGCCCATTGTGTGTATTTTGACTAAGACCATTATATCAATATCAGTATAAATGCAACTATACATTTTTAGGTATTGCTATGACAGAAACATACCCCTTAATGTGCGGAAAAGACTAAAGTCGCTTGTACACTCTTGATTTAAATGTGGGTGGCATGTTTGAATGTGCCTCCCAGTAACATTTCAAAATAGTAGCACACAAAATCTGGCTTCATAGTTATGTTAATATTATTGCAATATTTGTAATAATATTAACCTAAATGAATAAAACAGAAGAGTAGATTTGTTGCTCTGTGTTTTAACTGTGTGTTCCTTCACTACATGGTCAAGTTTCTTCTTTCCTCTCAGTAAATATGGCAGATCAGGTCCCCTCTGTGGCCCGAGATGCTGTTCTGAAAGAGAGTGGCGCTCTCCCAGAGGACATGCCACAGATCAGAGGTTATGATTTTAATCAGGGAGTAGACCACAGAGCTCTGCTGCACTCCTACCTCACCACGGGCTTCCAGGCTAGCAGTTTTGCCATGGCTGTACAGGAGATCAATAAGATGGTGAGTTCAAACAGCTTCTTATTCTTCCATCTGCTTGTAACTGCTTCATTTATCTTCTCTTTGCAAAACCATCTTTGATACTCAAGCATCATATAACTATAAAATATGCATGTGCCTAGAGGTGGGTGAGCTGCCTGAAATGCCATATCACACTTTTTGCCGGCTGGATCACGATCCATGATAGGATCTTGGTTATTTTTCATGTTAGTTTTTAAGACTATTTTCCAAGTTACTGTACAGAACAACCAAACTAATTATCCTATTGATGAAACTATAGCTCTATAAGGAAAAAAACCTCAAAGAGGTTATTTCTAGACCTAATAATTCCAAAGACCCCTTAGAAAATAAAAATAGATTAAATAAATAAATAAATAAAAATATATAAATGTTTCTTTGTTTCAGGCTTCTATTTACATTTACATTTCTTAGGCCCAAAAATGAGCTCTGCTCCCAGCTGGAACAGTTACTCAGCTTTGCCCTTTAAAGCCAAATCATGAAGACTAGTTTTAACTAAGGCTGGGCAATACGGTCAAAATCTTATATCACAATATGAATAATTTCATATCTTGAAATGATGTCTATCATGAATTTCTCTAAAAATTGATGAAAAAAATTATCTATACAAAATAATTGCATGCATTCATGACTGCTTTTTAATAATTCTGTGAACTAAACACAAGTGAAAGGCACTTTTTTTTTTCTCCTTTTATTTGGAAGTGACATTGAACCAGAACAATCACAAATGAGAACAAGAAAAATATAACACAGTCAAAATGGGAACAATATGAATACAAAATATAAAATGTAAATACCAAAACACTCTATTCAACTTCAAGTTTCAGGAATCCAAACGACAGAATTACCTCCCTTTTTAGGTGCATTCTCCTCATCTTTCAGTTCGGCTTGTACCTGTCCTGTGTCAGAGTGTTGCAGGGAGTTTCACTGTGTCACACTCCTCCATGCTTGTTTTTCTTACAGCACACCGCTAGTAGCTCCTAGCTCTTAGCTCCACCATAGTGACGTAAATCAGCTGCTGAAAAGTTGCTTTTGCAACATTGGCAATATAATGTCTATCAATAGACATTTTTCTCTCCTCCTACGATATGTATCGCCATATCACACAGCCTTAGTTTTAACAGAGGGTTGTTGTCGGCTGGGAGGGGCTGATCAATGTTTTCATTGTCATACTTGTCTTATTTTTAGATTGACAGACGACTGGAGCCTGTAGAAGAGCAGGAAAGCGCTTATGACTCTCAGCAGAGTCAGTCAGGATGTACCATCTTCTTAGGCTACACGTCCAACCTCATCAGCTCTGGCGTCCGTGAGACCATCCGCTACCTTGTCCAGCACAAAATGGTACGAAACAGTTCTAAAAAGTCATGGCTCCTTTTGCAGCTGACTATCCTTTTTTTTGTATGTTTGTGCTCATCACCTGGCTGTTCGCTGTGTTAATGCAGGTGGATGTGGTAGTGACAACAGCAGGAGGTATAGAGGAAGATCTCATTAAATGTTTGGCTCCCACCTATCTGGGTGAGTTTAGCCTTCCAGGCAAAGAGCTACGACAGAGAGGCATCAACAGGTGAGCCACTAACTAAAGACCAGATTTGTTTGCCAGTACCTACCTGGATGCTCTAATCTACATATGAGCTGTTACACGTTTTTTCTGGGTTGACTGACTGATGTTCAGGATTTGCTCTGGTTGTCTGTACACCAAGTGGTGGTATACTCCCAAAGCTTGGAACAGAGATTTATTAATATTCTCCAAGATGTATAGCAACTAAAACATGGTTTCTGCTTCATGAGAAATGCATCTGAGAAGAGTCCAGAACAAACTTCGGAAAGGTTAGAACATTCGTAGTCTTTCAGAACTGTTAGATCATCTTAGCTGTCTGTCAAACGAGGGAGTGAGCAGTAAACCTCAATGCAGAATCCGTTTAAATAAAAACTGGGGCGAGAATGTTGACAATTGTGCTGCGGCTTCATCTAAGGATGATTGCATTGTCCAATGGAAAACAGAAGGCCACATATGTAACTATGGTTCTATGGCTGATTGGAGGACCACCAGGCGATTTCCTTCATAACGAGTGGAGTTATTCCATTTGCTCATTTCTTTGCTGAGTATGAATAGCAAAATCGTCACCCTATTAACGTGACTGGATTTGTGCAGCCTATACAAACCCCCCCACCCCACCCCACCCCACTGGGCCTTCTCGTCAACCTGAGTGACCCAAGTGGCCCTGGCGTTTCTCCACTCAGTCGTAGAACCACTACCGCATATGCAAGGTTACATTCTACTTCCTTCTGAATAAGGCCACTTGCAAAGGGTTTGTAACACATCCTAATGTCATACCTTACCAGACAGTAACACACAGCACTCAAATAGTGCCAGTCACTTAAAGTGTTGATACTGTGCATTAGGTAATTGAGGGTGATCTTGATACTGTTCTTTATTGATGAGAAAAATCACTCAGCTTTCAGATGCTGCTCTTATAGTGCTGGTATTGTACTCTTTTGAGGATAAGAATTACTCAGATTGTTAATACTGTATTCTCTTGAGGGTGAGAATCACTTAAACACACCACTAAGCACATGGGTTACGACAGTCTGTAAAATCTGGTGAAGATGGACAGTGGATTCCATAATCGCTGCTTCACATGTGTCTGCAAGTGATTCTCCTTTACCCAGGAGGTAGTCAATGCCATAGTCTAATGTCATTTAAGGGAAGATGGCGTCTGTCGACATGTATTCAAGTATGCTTGCATCGTCACTTCTTTTTCCAAAAGAGCTTACCTGACTTTAGACAGCAAAGCCCGTTTATGGTGCTCCCCAAAGCACAAACAGTTGATCAGTGACCTGCCAGCTGTCTATCTCTTCCACATAGTGCACATAGTAATTACACTAGTTACAAACAGCTTGATCTTCCAATGTTTCCACCTTGCAACTGGAAGCTTTCGACTTTGTTATTGACAGTAGCTGTGTTTTAGTAGGAATTTCTCGTTTTAGAATTGGCAACCTGCTGGTTCCTAATGACAACTACTGCAAGTTTGAGGACTGGGTAATGCCAATCCTGGACCAGATGGTGTTGGAGCAGAAAACAGAGGTCAGAAATGTCTTGTTTATGATCTGATCATTTTCACATCATAACTTGCAGTTGTGGGAACTTTTTTGTTGGACTTTTTATCAATTATATTTTATCCATTTGCTTTTTGGTTGTCAAGACATGCATACCACTAATATAAAACATTGGGCACAGTTCTATTATCACATGACACAAGAGTTGGACTTATTGCATCTATGTACAGGCCAGAAAACTAAGTGTCAAAAGCAGAAACAGTGGACATTTAGCAGATATCAAAGCGGATTTCATTCTCTGAAATCCACAGGCTCATTCTCCACTGCTGCGCTCCACTGCACATGCAGACATATCATTGGCTTTTACATGCATCAGTAGTCCAATTACATCACTGTCCATTGCGTATGTTTGAAAATATTAGAAGGCCTTAGATCATTCTGGAGGCAGATCACAAGGTTTAAGTCTGGCCCAATCAAGCTCCCAACCTGGAAACTCAGTTTTGAAATTTTTTTCCGTTTAATCAGGGATAAAACTGGTCTAAAATCCTGTAGCTCATTCATTCATTCATTTATCATTAATAACTGATTTATACTGGTTATAGTGGGTTCAAAGTCTATCATGGGAATACTGGCCATGAGGCAGGAACACACCCTGGATTGGATGCCAGTCAGTCACAGGGTATCATTCACACACATTTACACATTTACTCGTTTAGTGTAGCCAGTCTACAAATGGGCATGTTTTTTAGGTGAGAGGAAACTCACCCACCCATACACAGGGAGAACATGTGAAACTCCACAAAGGCAGTAATCTGAGCCCAAAATTGAACCAGGCACCCTGGAACTGTGGGGCTACAGTGCTACTCAATGCATCACTGTGGCACCCAAATACTGTAGCATATGCCAGTGAACCATGAACCATGTCAGTATTGGCTTGGCTTTTTTTAATTATAAGCTTGTAGTCTATGTTGTACTCTAATCTGTGTTGGTTGAGTCTAACTGTATGCTGTTTCACATTTAGGGCACATGTTGGACTCCCTCAAAAATGATCCACAGACTTGGCAAAGAAATCAACAACCCTGACTCTGTTTACTATTGGGCTTACAAGGTAGAATGTTGATTAAAACACATTTTCACTTACTTTGATTCATGTGCCTTGTTTGTAATTCTTTACTGTTCTATTGGAACACTTATAGACAGTCAGTAACATCACAGGATCCAATTCAGTACAATGGTACTGAATACAGTGAGCTTCATTGTAAGTTCACTGACTGACTTCAGTGAGCTCCAGTGAACAACTTTATTTAAAATATATTGTTGCTTTAGGGACAGATGTGTCTTGAATGTCAGAGGTACTGACTTTCCTACCTTGTTTTTTCAGAATGACATCCCAGTGTTTAGTCCTGCACTCACTGATGGTTCATTGGGTGATATGATCTACTTCCATTCCTATAAGAACCCGGGACTGGTCTTGGACATTGTGGAGGGTGCGCAGTTCATAGCTCATACGTTTATTTCTTAAAGCTTTGCAGAGTGACCAGATCTTTGCAAAGTGTCCTGCCAACCTTTACGCATTTTGCCTTTGAGCTCTGCATTTGGAGTAAGCTGTTAGACGTTATCACTCAGAAATATGCCAAAACTGTCTTCTTTTCCCCAGTAAAAATGGTCAGTGAGCCAGTTGACATACAAATCTGAAATCATTGACGGTTGCATAGGTGTTTAGGACTGTCCGATATTAACTGTCCCTTGGAAGCCCCACCCCCTTCTGCTATCTCACTGGCCGGTGCTCTTACTTTGGAGAATGTTTTAAGTTCATTCATATAAAATAAAATCTATCAATGTATGTTTGACTTAGCTAACAATAGAAAAGTATATAGTTAACAACAGTTAGCTATATTTATTATGGATGCCACCAGAAATATTTGGCCAAAAATAATCAAAAACAGCACTTTTTTGGCCTAAAGAGTCAATTTTGGCCAAATATAAAGGTTAAATAGGCCTACGATGAAGTGTCAATTCTAACACTTTACATATATTTTTAATGGTAATGATAATTGATTAAAGGTAATGATTAATAAGTGATTACAAAAAATACTTGCTGTATGGTCAGTGCAGATGCATTCATACAGTGTGGTCCAGTCCATCACAGTAGAAGCTGGAATGTGCGTATATACTGGGTTTTATGGTAACCACCATGTGCTTGCAGAAAATATTTGCCACTCGTCTGTGTTAGTTAAGGTGTACACACTCATAGTGTAAATTAAACCTTTCTAGGCTTCTTAGAGAGTTAAGAGTACAAGACCAGGCTCATCGGCAAGCCATCAAAGCCCCCTTGGAAGCTCCTGAGAAGAGCAGCCAGTGGCTCTGGACAAAGAGGGAGGACCCCTCTTGGGCCCCATCAGAAGAAGTGAACCTGGCATACCAGGTCTCACAGCTGATTCCTCTGGAGATGTAGTGGGGTCCTCAGCAAAATGTTGAGGAAGGAAGGTGGCTACAACCATTAAGCTAATCATCTGGATTATCCCTGTGGCTGCTGTGAAAGAGCAGCTGACAACATGCAAAAGACCTTGTAACAGCCTAGAAAAACAGCTGAAAAGAACAGGCCACAAGGTGCTAAAAGCTGTTGCCTAGGCAAGGCAGGGGCAATAGATGAGATCAGAGGGAGTATAGAAAAGAAAGATCTCATGGAAAGACCTTTGGGACATGGAAGCATTCAGATCAAGCTTCTTCATTTGAGCTCAATATGACGTCCTACCATCTCCAAAAAACCTCAGCCAGTGGTATCACAAAGATCCATCATGCTCCCTATGCCCATCCCCAGCAACACTGAAATGCATTCTAGTCTGCTGCAAGACAAGCCTGACACCTGGTGGCACAACAAGATGCTCACATGCCTAGCAGCCGTGTACTCTCACGCCTTGTAGCATACCTAGCGGGCACCTCATTACATATTTGCCAGGCAAGGCCAGAATCAAGCTCCAATCCAAGTTCCTCACACCTTCACCAGAGACTGGGCAGCTGGGTGTGGCAAGGGGATAGAAGCTGCTGGCTGATCTGGGTTAGAAGTTCTGTTTCCCAGCTGCAATCGCCTCAACAAACCTTAGGCCAGATCTTGTACTGTGGTCCTCCTCTGTTTCTCGTGTACGTTGTGGCGCTTACAGTGCTCTGGAAGGTGCCGTGGACGAGGCCTATGAGCACAGGACGTGGCTGGATCCTAATGGATCTGTCCAGTAGAGGTATGCTGTAGAGTATTTGTAGCCATGTCAACAGCTAGGCTTCTAAAAGACTTGGGAGTATGAGAATGGACTCATCAACAAGCCAACAAGCCATCAAAGCCTTCTCAGAAGCCGCTGAAAAGAGCAGATCAGTGGCTCTGGATGAAAAAGGAAGGACCCCAGGCATCAAATGGTGTGAACCTGGAATGCCTGGTGTCACTGCTGAGCCGTCTGGAGGTGTAGTGGGTTCATCATTGATGCATTGAAGATAACTATGTAGATGCTACCATCATTCCATCAGAAGCTGTGAGACAGCAATTCTGAGTTACAGTTAACCTAATTGCTTTATGTGACAGTTTTTCATAGAATAGGAAGTATGTAACAAACAGACAAGCTCCTAATGGTTACTGTAAAGCCCTGTACATCTGCACGCTCCAGTTTCTTCATTAGACAAGTGATTTGTGGATTGACTATTTCAAAACTGTATTACGACAATTTTTCTCCTGTCAATAACAGGGACTTATGTGGAAGAGAGCAGACAGCACTTTCTGAGTGTGCTGAATAATGTAAAAAGGACAACATAAAATTCTACTTGACTGATTCACAGAAGTCCCTCCAGAAATCTGGTTTTAACTGAGATTGAAAACCCATACCAAAAAGTCAGCTTTCATATGTTTTTGCCTTTCAGACTGCAGAAACTGTTTTCTGTTCAGATATAAAATGCTAGGTGTGCCAAAGACATTGTCTGAATATATTGCACAATTTTCAAACTTTTAACTTATCCACACTATTTGTTTCTTGCTGATTTTGTAACGTAGATATCCGGAGGTTGAACTGTCAAGCTGTGTTTGCCAAAAGCACAGGCATGATCATCCTGGGAGGAGGTCTTGTGAAGCACCACATCGCTAATGCCAATCTTATGGTGCGTAATGAACAACTAGCACATGCCATGCTTTCGCTCTAAGTCAAACTAGAACTGAAAGTACTGTTATCATCTAAAATCTCTTTTGATCTTGCTCTTAGAGAAATGGTGCAGACTTTGCTGTGTACGTGAACACTGGGCAGGAGTTTGATGGCTCAGACTCAGGGGCCAGACCAGATGAGGCTGTGTCTTGGGGAAAAATCCGCATGGATGCCAAACCTGTCAAAGTAACATTTGAGTTTACCTCTAACTAGGAGTGGAATGATACACAATATGGCCAAAAGTATGTGGAAATCTGACCATCACACGCATATGCGGGCCTTTCCTGTTGACACAATGTGTCTAGGATGTCTAGGATGTCTGCTTTAGAATTAAGATTTCCCTTCACTGGAACTAAAAGGCTCAAACCTGTTCCAGCATGACAATGCCCCGTGCACCAAGAGACGTCCATGAAAACATGGTTTGTCATGGTTGGTGTAGAAAAACCTGAGTGGCCTGCAAAGAGCCTTGACCTCAACCCCACTGAGCACCTTTGTGTTGGATAAATTGGAATGCAGGCTGCGCCCCAGGCCTTCTCGTCCAACATCAGTGTCCAACTTCACTAATGCTCTTGTGTCTGACTGGGCAGAAATCCCCACAGCCACATTCCAAAATCTGGTGGGAAGACATCCCAGAAGAGGCTGTTATAGCAGCAAAGAGGGAACTGACTCACTTTAATGCCTATTGTTTTGAAATGGGAAGTTCAACAAGCAAACGTGGGTGTGATGGTCAGGTGTCCAAAAACTTTTGCCCATATAGTGTATGTAGAATTTACTCTGTGTTAATGATGCAAGCCAATATTTTACCCTAATAAAGTTTTGCCCAATATAATTTTCAATATATCAAGGGATAATTTAACACATGGTGGTAAGGTATGTGTGTTGGTTATACTGCTTTTGTCTGCTTTTAAGTATATAAGCAATTTCAGAATTATTGGCCCCCTTCCAGAAATTTGACAAAAATTAATGTATAAAATAAACATTACAAACAATGATTGACAAACAATCATTGACAAACAATTGTAGAAATTATTTAACTTGGCTCTAAAAACTGTTCTTGTAATAACTTAAAAGTATAATAATATTTTCTACTATAAACATGTGCAGAATTATTTACATTTCTAATGTATAAAATAAAAAACTAATTGTCTTTATTGTTAGTTATATATAAATTATATAAATACATTTTTATATATAAATAATAGAATATCCTTGTCATCTTACCTTGTGGTGACAAGCAAGGTTTAAATATTACTTATTGCATAAATTATTTATATATCCATTTTTCCTCACTAAGGGTGCCAATAATTCTGGAGTTGACTGTATTATACAGTGATAGAATTGTTTCAGATTTCATTATTATGCTATACAGTCACGATTGTTCGTCATCACACACAAGCATTTGAATTCCTGGGGTTTAGCTACATTGGCTGTTAACAGGTTTTACTCTATGATACCTGGTTCTGTTGGTGTGCTCCTTAAGTGCAGTAATAAGAGTATGTGATAAATAATGGTGCAGTATAAATGTTATGATGGTTATGATTGTGTAGTAACTGTGTGTTTGTTGTCTCAGGTCTATGCAGATGCCTCTATAGTCTTCCCCCTGCTGGTGGCTGAGACATTTGCACATCAAGCCAGCAAACTGACAGCAGATAGAAAGAGTGATTAACACTGCCTGCTCTTTTCTCCTGTGGTTTCTCGTTCTTTTTCACCTCTTTCCTTCACCTCCTATTTTGTATTTACTTTTTTTGTCTGTTATGTCTGTTTGTCCTGATTCCACCTACTTGTTCACAGCTGCCCAATTATTTTATGCCTATTTATCTTGCCTTCTTATTGAGGTTTTATTTATACTTTTGGGTAACTGTGTCCTATGTTCCCCTCTTTACTTACTACTTCATGTTTTCTTCTTTGTTTAGGCTAAGAGAAATTTAAAGACATGTTATATATAACATAAATGCTTTTATTAAAGACTTTGAAAGAAGCTGTAAAAAGATAAGTTATGGATTTTTTTTGTTGTTTTTGCTGCAACAGCATGCAAGTGTTTACTAGTCTGGCTTACAATAGATTGTTGCACTATAATAATAGAAAAAATGAACAAAGAAAACAAAAGGGGTCAGACTGATGCTATATTGTTTCAGCTATTGACCTGTTATATGTGAATTTTAAGTTTTTGTTGAAGATTGTGAATATGAAGTATTGTTTTACATTTACATGACATCATATATCATCATGTGATTATGACCCCATTTATGATATAATCATGTGGGTTCATAGAAAAGAGAAAAAAAAAAAAACAGCTGAAAGCTTTCAAGCCCTTGGAATGCGAGAGCTTTATCATGGAGGAGACATTACAGATTTCATTTTATTACAAACATTGGAGTGAGAAATGAATATTTCATTTGCATTGCATTTTCCTTTAAACATTTGTGAAACATCTGCCATCAGGTGTGTAGTTCCAACCAAGTTGTGTTGTTATGCTAATTATGGTATTATTCAGTGATATTACATGGAAGGGCTAAAATCTATCAATAGCTCAATAATGAAATTGTTAGGAATGCGCAGTTCATTTTATTACCAGGTCTCATCAATGGCATAATAAGAAGGATGTGGGGCAAACTATTACACACACACAAAAGGTTAAGTGTTTCAAGACCATAATGCTCTACTAGGTTCATGTGATGTTTCCTCTGAATACCAAAAGCTGTGTACCATGAGTGGACAAATCAAAACCAGGATGCCTGGGAAAAGGCTACATGTCTGGGCTGTTGGTTTTATTATTTGTAGTTGCCCGATGGAGAAACAGTTTCAGAAGAATGCTGATATAGCAGTCACCATTGTTCTATTTCCTCACCAACAACCGAGAGGTTTATTTGTTGGTGGCTTGTCACCTAGATATCTCACTCGCTACTCATTTTCAAATCCTGCAAACTGCTGCACTACACACATTAACCGATCATAAGATCCTCCCTTCAGTAGGTGCTTTTTTGCTTTTCAGATGAATTAACTTGCACATACAGCAATGTTTTCAAAATCAGGAAAGCAGGGGCAAAACTGTCATTTATCTTTAATGTTAGCACATACTATATGCTCACATCACTGATTTCTGGGCAAAAAAATGTGGGACTGGGCTCAGTTTGGAGTGCCTTAGCCAAGGGTATGAGTACTTGGCTAAATGAAAGATTTCAAGATGTCTTTGATTTTTAATAAGTTTAAAAAATTTCTAAAAACTTGTTCTCGCTTTGTTATTATGGGTAAAGAAAAGTAAATGTAATCCTTCTTAAATTAAATCTAGTACACAATTAAATGTGTAAAAACTGAAAGGGTCTGAATACCTTCCAAACCCACTGTATGTATATCATCTGTATTTCATGTAAATGACTTAAAACATGAATAAAATCTATCTACAGCATTTTTGCCTGTCCCAGCCCTATAATTACACTTTACTTTCAAATAAAATCAATAATATTTCAAATCAAATTAACTTATGCTTGAATCATCCTTTTCCATGAGTCATCCATTATGAAAAATGTACTGAGTGTGTGTGTGTGTGTGTGTGTGTGTGTGTGTGTGTGATGTGCTTGCCATGTTTCCTGTTAAAGTCCATCGCAACCTTGCCACAGCTTCCTGATCCAGCCATGAGGATGACTTCAATACGTTCTTTTGACAAAGGCATTCTTAAAGGCTCTCTGAAAAAAATATAGAATATAAACCAGGTCTGAAATTTTTTGGAAGACATTTTGCTAAAGTGTTCATTTTCCCTATGTATGGAGACTTTTGGGACACCCTGTATTTGAGAGGTATAATCTGATGTTCCATCAATGTTGCACAATCATGGGGCAGCATGCTCTTTCCCCACGTAGCTCCACGGAGTTATTATTGTACCTAGTGGTCAAAAAGGAACCCCAACAAGTGCTAATAGATGCCCATTGGGGGAGGAACAGCAGACAGGACAGTTAATGAGAGTTGCCAGGGTCATGTTTTTATGCTAAGGTCTTGTTTTATACCAAATAAACTGAATGAGATCTAATAAATGTTAGCAATCAAAAGCAAAGTGCAGACAGTGTGTCAATGATGTACAGACCACTTCTTCTGTAAGATGTATTGAAAGACTGGAAGAGGGAAAGAGGGATTATGCAGTGTGTAGCATCCGTACATTATAAATGTGTGTGCAAATGTGTCTCCCTTTGAGTTTTTGAACTCTGATGAGTTTTTTAGCCTAGTTTCAGGTCTTCTGTGTATTTTTTAAAATGTAGTTGGGCTGGAAATTTTACTAAACTTGACAATTAATTACATTAGCTCTTTAATGTGCAGCTCACACACTGTGACGATGACAGATCGAACACAGTTGAGGAATGGTTTGTCTAAAACCACTCAAAACGAGCTGCTAGACTGTATGCTGGATGACTGTATGTTCTCAATTCTCAACTAACGTGTTACTCTAAAAATTCATTATATAGTAACCTATAGAATAAGTCAAGTATAATAGCCTCTCAGCTTAATTTTGTTTGAGGCTATGTCATTATTAATGCCATCCTACCCCACCAAAATTCATGTTCATGTGCCGCTGCTGGTGTATATGTAATGGTTTGCCCAGCATAATCTTATTATGCCATCAATGAGACCTTGTGATATAATGCATTGCTCAGCTGTAATAGTTTCATTGCTGAGCTATTGATAGATAGTATATTTATACAGTATACATTATATATTTATATATTATATTTTAAGCCATCTTAAAATCTCATCTAATATCATGACCAGCTGTCACTGCCTACAGACACATGTAAACATGTTGGTCAGTGTGACATCTCACTCCTGATTATTCACTGACATATCCAGGCTGGCTCCGTCATGTTCGTAGTTAGCCTGGTTTAACTTTGGTTTGTTTGTTTGTTGAGTATTGTCTTAGTTTAGCCCATTTGCTGACTACCTGGCTTTCTGCCTGAGACTCGTTAATGATTATGGCCTTGGCATGTTGATTTGCCTGTTTCTGGTTCTGTCAGTAAAACCCCATTTGCATATGCAGAGTACAGTAACAGTAATAAAGAATAAAAGAATGAATAACATTAAATAATCTTTGTAATTTTTGTAAATAAATAATATTTGTGAATAGTTCTTTAAACTAATTCATGGCGTTTGCTCTCTGACATTTTCATATGCATTTTCAACTTTGATCACTGTGTTGTTGCAGTTGTACCCTCCTTATCCACCCTCTCCTGCCTGCTGTGTCGGTGTTTTGCCACCAGGTGACTGTCTTGCACCACACACACTCCTTACTCTGCACAATCAGCCCCTAAAGCTCAAGCACTTCTGCTGAAGTGTTTCCCCTAATGCGACTGACCTGGCTTTAAAGGCATACCCTGTGCATTTCTGAGCAGGCATGTGGCCTCCACGTTACTACCTGTCTCTAATATTTGACATACAGATGTCAAACATAGAACATAGACGTCAGCAGGTTCTTAAGACAACCTGTTTGGCCTGAGCAGTGTCCAAAGTTTGTGCTGTCTCAAATGTCAGCATTCATCATCCCTTTGTGTTCTGAGCCATGGGAAGCCCTCGAGGGCACAGACTCCAGTGGCATCAGGTGTTATTCTAGAGCACAACACACGACACACCTCTCCTGAAGAGGCACTTCAGTGGTTTGCTGAAGTATGAAACATCATGATGGAAATGATTTATTGTTCACAGTTTTGTGAGTTTCGGTATAACAAATGATTATACAGTATGTGCACATGAGCAGCCACTAGTAGCTATACTGATATTTATCAGGTAAACCTACCATATACAGTAGATGCAGGTTGTTGATAAGTAAAACTTACTGCGCAATGTGTCATCCTCCCTTTTCCCCATTTTATCCCTTCAGCTCAGCAGTGAGGCTGACCCTAGTTTATGTATGTACATTATATATGTGTGATGGTCTGGGAAAACCGTCAGATGTTGCTGTGGCTAAATTTTTGAAAACAGCCAAAAATTAAAAAAAAAAAAAAAAAAAAAAAAAAAAACCAAATGCCAATAATAGACTTTGACATCTCTACTGCAAGAGAATTATATTTTACCAAATGATATAGAAATGTTTTTAATTTTTGATAATTACATTGCATAGCAAAATGAATAGAAGCCTGATAAATTCAGTTTGTAATCAGATAGCAGTTGTCAAATACTGTTTTTCCGTAAGTAAATTAGGTTGTTATTGTAGAGGCAGGCGGGCGTCTTTCAGCGGAATTCGAATGGAATCTTTAAATGCCATTTTCCCCCTTCAGTGAGGGTTGAGATACATGGAAAAGGGAAACATATTTCAGTGGCACACATACATTTATACAGTATATACATATACTCTGTGAGTGTGTGTGTGTGTGTATATATATTAGAGATAGGTAGGTATGAGACTGCAATTAAAGAGTCTTATACTCTTCTGGCTTATCAGTATGTGGGCCTGTGTGCATTTTTGTCTAGTGATGCATAGAAAATAGAAAGCCAGTGTTTGTGTGCCAGTCTTGGTAGATAGGTAGATAAGATGACAAAGACGGTGTTGACAGGAGAAAGTGTGTGTGTGTGTGTTCTGTCTGGAATGTGTGGAGTGTGGAGTTCTTCCAATCTTCCTGGAGACCGGATCAAGTGGCTGTTGTGTTAGTCTCAGCTTTGGATCTTCTTACTTACCTGAGTTAACTGTGGTTTTACCTGCTTCAGATGTAGACACAGTTTTTCTTGATCAAGTACGGTAGTTGTACATTCAAAGTGTACCTTTTAAGAGCACACAATTGCTAATATCTCCCATGCTAGCTTTATGTAACTTGTACTTCTCATTTACAAGTAATGTATAATTATAAGAAAATTTGTAATAGTGGGTTCATTGTCCATTATTGACAATGGCATGAAAATGGCATTCCCCTTAAACCAAACATCTCAGGAGAAAATTCTGATAATATATCTTAAAAAAAAATTCTATAATATTCTAGAAAAAGATTTCTAACCAAATAATTTAAGGCTTACAATGATGCCTTTTATTTAATACATGCTTGCAGTGCTGCTGGATTCATACCTTTATCATCCCTTTCCATTTTGCAGGATGTGTCACTGACTAGCAGCCTTTTCCCTTGAAACCAAGTTCTTTCTGCATATGGAGGACTCGGCTCATTTTTTCCCAGCTCTCCTGTTTCCAGTAAGCCGCCGCCCTCCTCCCCCTCTCTGTGGCTTTGCATCGAGTTTACCACTAATGGGCCGCTTCTCCTAGTGCCACTGTTTGCATTACAGTAACGTGTGTTTGCTCAGGGCCTGGCCTTAGCTTGCCGACCCGGGCTGATGGCTCTATGGATTTTTCCTAACCTTCATATGATAGAGCCAGTGTTTGTGGAAAACTTTATTAGAAGTAGTGGAGGAGACTGTGTCTTAGTACAGCGTGAAGGGGAACTACAATCACTTTCGACTTGCTTAGCAGAGTGTCAAAGAACTGAGGTTATACACAGTGTGTGTGTGTGTGTGTGTGTGTGTTTAACTGTAAGAGATATGTGTACTTGTTGTGTTTGGAGGCTGAATGCCGGAGGCAATGAGTTGCTGTCACGCTATCATAATGTCGTGCAGTACAACGTCTGCCACTGCATCAGTAATGGCAATTATATCTCATAATGGCGGAAAGAGAGAGCCAAAGGTGGAAAGTAGAGTATTATCCAGCTGTGGGGTGTGGTGAGTCTGTTGGTGTGTGTGTGTGTGCGTGTGTGCATGTGTGTGTGTGTTGCTCAGAGAACAACGTCCTCACACCCTTATCGCAGCTTGTATTTACCTGTTGTGTTCCTATGGTGATTCCCGCCTTTTCTGCAGACCTGAAAAGGTGTCAGCATGTGTGTAGGAGCAAGAAAGATTAGGTTAGAAGTCCACTAGTGTTTGTGCCAAGGTTTAAACCTGTTTATACGCAGATTCGTCAAATATGATACTTCATTCACTAATTTGTCAATTCTGTGTTTTATTTGTTCCTTACTGGGACAAATTTGTGCAAGATTTAAAATGGAAAAGTGTTTCCTATTTACCTAATACTATTATAGTATCCAGTAAGATGAAAGAGGTGGCATTTAAAATATTATACTACCCAATAAACCATTATTTAATGAAATGATGTAAACTCCAAATCTTTACATCATCTATTTTGGTCTTTTGCAAACGTACAACTGCTTTAGACCTAACACTTAGACCTAATAATTTATCATATTGATTTAACTGAGTTAATAAAGTCTGTAATGATAAAGCAGAGTAGTATTGTGTTATTTATCTTATTGTATTATTTATATGATTTAATCTTAGTTATATTTCATATTTAGAAATGTTAAATTTTTATTTATAGTTTTATAGCAGGAAATTTGTAATGTATGCTAAATCTATTTATCATGTTGTGAATAGCAAACCTGCAAAAACTATGGACATTTTTACGTGGTTGTACCTCTCGGTTATCTTGGTTGCTTATGTGGAGTTAAAAGTGATAATAAAGCAGTAAAAGGAGAAGGCAGATAGTAAGTGTGTGCCTATGATTGAAAATGAAAGAAAGAGGGTGAACGTTTGTGAATGACAGCGAGCAGGCGCCTGATGACTTTCTTCGAAACAGGAAGTGCGGTGATGTCACTCTCCACATTGACGCAGCCATCTGCTCCTGCTGACGGCCAGTTTTTTTCTCTGTCACTATGGCGACGGCTGCGGTGCAAGCAAACATCCGGACCTGAAGCCCCCCCTCCACATACACACACAGTTTACCGTTTATATTATCACAGCACCACACCTGCACGTTAATGGCTTTCCTCTGAACGTTTCCCTGTCTCGACTAAAAACAGACTCTTTCATATAAAAAATGCTGACTAAATGAAATCCTGCCAACCGATCATGTTATTTACTGAGCAGGGTGTGTAGTCTGGTGTGTTTTATTAGAAACTGCAATAATGCGTCTGATCATTGTAAGATCATGGGTTTCCCTTTTCAACATTGATATGAAAGCAGAATCTAAACTTAACATTTAGTTTTTATTTCAAATGGCCCTTCTACTGTGCATCGTTTATTTATGGAGTTCAAGGTGCCAGTGTGCTTTTGTTCAACTGTGTGTTGCATAACCTCATGTAATCCCTTCTGAATTATTTTATTCTGTATGAATGGCTATGTAGGACCATGAATAGCCTACGTTACTACTCTACATGAATACATGGACATTTTTTGATCTTTGAATAACCAGGCCAAGGCATTATTGAATGTGGATTGATTTTCAAACACAGCCGTCACTTCCTCTTTGTTTGGCAAGCCGGCACAAATGAGTGTATATGTATTTCAGTTTCCATGGTCACACAAGGGGACCGGTGTTTCTTGATGTTTTTTTTTTTTTTTTTCAACCTTCAGTTTTCAACTGCTTTCATGGTGGAAACTGAGCTCTACAAACGACAAGAGGACACACTGTAACAGCCAAAGAGACAGTGAACGCCTTGAAGCTTTGGACTCATTTCAGATAATCTCAGATCACAAGGAAACAGACGCAACAGACTCAATTTGACTTGGAGCCTTTTAGCTTTTATTGATGTCTCCGTTTTATTGATGTCACAGGACAAGTCACTGGCGCCAGCCCATAATTGGTAGGCTACATTCTTATTGTCACATATTATCACATTCATAACTTAAATAAACTGCATATAGCCATGTCGCTCTGGATCCCAGCTGTGGAAGGTAGTGTACGTCTGGTGGCGTGCATCTGTGTGTTTGTGTGTGTGTGTGTGTGTGTGTGTGTGTGTGGATGTGCACCTCTAAGGTATTACGTTGGCAAGACCAGGCCCCTGTTCCTGCTGAACTGAGCCAGCTGAAGAGAGACACTGATTATCAGCACAGCAGGCACAGGAGACTAGCCCACTGATACAGACCAGAGAGAGAGAAACACCAGCACACACTGTAACACAGAGAAAGAGAGAGAGAGAGAGAGAGAGAGAGAGAGAGAGAGAGAGAGAGAATCTGTGAGCTTCCACATTCACTGCACTAGAGAGAAACAGCTCCTGTCACTGTGTGTAGTTTTATTTAGTGATTAACAGAATTACAATGCAAAGCAGCCACATAGAATTTACATTTAGAGTAAATTTTATTAGTACTTTATATTTCTTCACTTTTATAAATAAATAAATAAATAAATAAATATATATATATATATATATATATATATATATATATATACACACACACACACACACACACACACACGTGTATGTATATGTATATATGTTTATTAGTACTTTATATTTCTTCACTTTTATATTTAAGTGTGTGTAATGTTATAATTATATAACATTAATAACATTTCTGTTTATTATTATTATTATTATTAATATTAATATAATTTTTATGCATTTGTTTTATTTTCCTTTTTATTGTCACAGTAAAAGATTATGTTGTGATGGACACACACACACACACACACACACACAATAAAATACATGCATAACAAATAAAATATCAAATCCTAATTAGTCAAAAAAAGACAATACACAATTAAATGCTGTGTGTACTGTTTTTCCATCATCCTGTCTGTTACTGTATATTGTGCTTGTGGTTTATTTTATTTCATTTTCTTCTTTTTGGTCTGCACTTGATTCATTGTGCCTCCCTGTTTAGCACTATGAACAACTCCTCTTGTTTTTTCTTTTATATGTGCTTTATAAACAGACATGACTAGATAACTGTTCACTCAGTTATAGGGAGAATTAAGAAGAATTGCAAGCCTTGCATCACATGGACGAACAGAGAACACCAGATACACTGGGATATATTTTACTCAGCACTGCAGAGAAGGAGACATCATATCAGATCAGATTGTAAACTAAGCACGCTCAGATCTTCGACCCATATGCATGCAAAAAGCTGCACTCATTCTGTGAGACTTCGGCTCTGCACACTCATATATGAACTTGAATGTTGTATTATTGCTGTCTTCAGAAACCACACAAGAATAAAACAAGAACAAAACAAAAAAGTCTCAGTCTCCTAAAACCACACCTGATAGACACACACACTGTCAGCCACTGAGACATACCATACACACCTACAGGAGTCTGGTCCAATAATAACACTTGAGTGTGAGAAAACATAGACGTGTGTACTTCAGGTGTGGTAGTCTGAAAGTACTAGTTAAGAAATATCCTGAGCATCTGACAGATTTTTGAGCAATGATAGCAGATTTACTCGGGCATTTGGTGTGGAGAGGCAAGAGGTCTGATATAAAATGAAGGATTACCAATAAGACCTGTTGTAATCGAGAAGTATTTATTTATTTGTTTACTTACTTGTACTTCTTAATTACTTGCTTGCTTGCTTACATTATCATGGGCAAAATTAAATATAAGTGTACAAAATCTGCTTCATAGTACTATATCTTTGCTTTTTGTTGCACAACCAAAATATACAAAAAATATTTGCTTTGATTTTATTTCTGTACTTTTCAATAGACCGTGTTTCCATTCTGAAACCATTAATCAAAAAAATGTGGTAGTGAATAGAAAAAACATCTTGAAGGTCATTTTTATATTTTTTAACACAGTTAAGGTCTATTTTTTATACATTTGTTGTTGGTTTATATATTTATACTCCGTTTTCCATTTCAAGGCAGTTTGGCAGCTCGGTGAATATTTCCTCAAGACTCTTTCCACTCCGGCTCTGGGTGTTTGGGCAGACAAACAGCTTTTGTGATCGACTGACTGATTTGACTGGGTTCTACAGCGCTTTGAAAGGAAAACTGATGCATGACAGACTCTTACTAAAGATACTAGCTGAAACTGGTACACATGCACGAAATGAGACAGCAGACTGCTGATGTGCAATTTGACAGACACCACAGACACAATCCAAGTTCGGAGTGAGATTTTTGGGTGAAACACCAGTCAGCAGTGTGACAATGAGTGTGCAAAAAAATGCACATGCAGGTAAATGTGATAATGTGTCAAAAGTAGAATTTTTAAGTCGTAAAGAAACTAACTCATATTAAAATAACATTTTAGGTACAAGAACATTTTTTTTTATTATTTAACAGTCCTAGGAATTTTTGGTTCAAAGAACATTCCATCTGTAAAGGTTTTCTGGGAACGTTTTATATAAAATTTGTAAACGTCCCTACAACGGTGCTGCAACATAGGAATGTTAATGTTTCCATAATGTTTTTATCTTGGAGTGTTATGTGAACAATGTTCTAATAACATTGTGACTCAAACCCTTACTGTAGGAGATTTATTAAGAACACTGCAAAAACATTATTTTTGGAACATTACATCCTAAACTTCCTAGAACCTTTTGAATACTCGCTATCTGTTCTAATAATATATGCTATTAGCTGGGATGATGGGAGAGATAGGATATTATATTCAGAAATATGTTTAATAAAGTAGAAATCGAGATCAGGGTGATGGTTTGGGAGATGCTCATGGTCAGGCGTGAATTACCCAGGATTACCTTCTTCCTGTCTGGACTCTTGTGCTGACCCTGGGGGGGCAGAACTTAACCACTGTGAACATGAAGGTTTAGTACACTGTTCACTTGTGGTTAAGTCCTGCTACCACGGAGCCAAGAGGCAATACTACATATTTTTTTGATATGCGTATATGCATTAATGTCTGTGTTTGTGCATAAAAGTGTCTTTTTGCATGCACATACTGGCTCGAGAGGGTGTGTCGGCGCCTTCCAGTATTCACGTGGGCACACACACATTCCAGCAGGATTAAGAGCCTGCATGTTTATGTGTAGTTGTGCGTGTGTGCGTCTGTCTGGGTCTGCGAGGGGAAGCGTGCACCGTCTGGGTCGCCTTCTTCATACCAGCCATTGGAAATCCCTGGCAATGTGATTCAGTCATTAAGGTTAAAAATCACTCTGCCAGGAATTCCCCTGGCCAGCAGCAGGTACGGTGGGGGAAAGAAGGGGAGGAGGGGTGCGTGTGTACATGTGTGAGGTCATCCTAGCTGAGGCGCTGGTCTCCATTCGGCTCCTTATACTGCATTAAGATCATGTGAGTCTTGTCTTTGTCATGCAGTTGCAGATCATTGTGGTCGCTTCTTGTCCTCTTAGCGCTTTGCAGTGCCCAGGCTTCCTGTGACGTTATAAAAATAGCTTCTCAATGACAGGCCTACATGAGGTCAGACAGGAAGTACGAGTTGAGCTCTGTCTCAGGATCAGCTTGACTTTTCATTCAGGAGGGATCAACTTCTACTTTGAGATAACGAATCTCTCTGATGCCTGGTTACAAAAGGGACAGCAACGTCACATGCGTTTAGTTACTTCTACCAGCACAGCCTTGTGAGTACAAATGAATAAGAATTCACACAGGTTACAAACTGTCAAGGTTAAGGAGAGAGGCAGAGCTTCTCTTATACTTTATTCATAAACAAAATTATTTGCTGACTAGAATTGCTGCACATTTTGCATGTGAGATCTCTCTTGCTTTGCTGGAGGGATGTTGAGAGTATTGGACAAATTATGTTTATTCAACTATGGCAAATAATAATAATAATAATAATAATAATAATAATAATAATAATAATTATTATTATTATTATAGTTTATTCATAATTTATTTAATTCTTTCATTTATTTATATTATCCATTTTCAGTAAATGCTTTATCCTGATGAGAGTTCCAGTGGATTTGGGGACTACTGGCAACACTGGGTACAAGGTGAAAGAATTCACCCTGAATGGGATGCCAGTCTATCACAGGGCACAATGCACACACACATACACACACCCATTCACACCTGGGGGCAATTTAGCGTAACCAATCCACCTACCTGATTTTGGACAGTGGGAGGAAACCTGAAAATCCAGAGGAAACCCACATGAACATGGGGAGAACATGAGAAACTCCACATAGACAGTAACCTGAGTTCAGGATGGAACACAGGACCCTGTGAAGTGGCAACACTACGCACTGCACCACCGTGCCAACCAATTATAGCTTACTGATGTGTAAAATCGAATGAAATCACTTGAATTTCATTTAAATACACATGAATTTTGCACGTGATCTCATGATTCGCTTATACGGATTTACACTCAATGAGACATTGCAGTTATCGTACAACATATGTTCGCCAAATCATAATCATTTCCTGAAATAATAATAACTATTAAAAGTGTAATTAAAGCTAATCTATAATTGTAGTTTACTGATGTGTACATCATTTTTTCTTAGTACAGGGTTCTCATAATTAGCTATTTGGTGCTTTGTAAAAGAGATTATCTTTGAAGTAATCTTCTGATCTCAAACTCGATCTCGATCCCACACAGTCAGTTACACGAACATTCCAAGAGCAGGATCGCCCACATAGGGAACTCTCATCCCAAACAAACTGCTTCTCTTATGTGTATGCATATATGTGTGTGTGTGTGAGTGTGTGTATCCAACTATAACAGGCAAACTAGGAGTAAAATATGTCTGCCAAACTTCTTTCTTCCACTCACACTTACTGCTGCTACTGTCTACTGCTAAAAGTTGAATGACCTAACCACTTAAATTTACAGCACTCAATCCACAGCTGAATATGGCAAGTGCAGTGTGTGTGTGTGTATGTGTTTGTGTGATGTATGTGCCTCACTTTCTATGTCTATGCGAGAGAAGATTTTTGAGGGGAAGTGTGACTGGCTGTGAAGGGATAACTCGTTATCGCTCACACACAGTTTCACACACAAACACGCAACACAAGGCTGTTTAGCGAAAACCAGCACAATGTCAACCGTAAAAGAAAATTGGAACAACAAATAAAAACTGAAAAAAATTGAATTTTTTTTATAAACTTGTTTTTTTTTTAATATACCCTAAAACCTGAAAAACCTTTTTCAGGAATTGCAGGAATTTTCACACTAAATGGCCTGGAGTGATGTAAAACCAAATATTGGAGGAGAACCAAATAAAGAGATCATCTGAGGCAGTGACGCTATTTGAAAAAGAAGAGTAAATGCATTTTCCCAATTGCCTCAACCACTCTGAGCCATTTACCAAGCTTCCTCCACTCTTGATGGAGCAGAGATGGGTGAAGGGAGGATCCTGACACTTTATTCTCTCTCCCACTCACTCCATCATTAATATTTTCCATCAGATCTTTTCCCTCCTTTCCGCTTTCCTCTATTTGGTCGAAGTGGTTTTTAACACCAATGAGCTCAGTCTTTCCCTCTTGTGAATGACAGCTCATAGGGTGGTGTGGCAAAAGTGGTTCCACCTCTGAAGATGCCAGAGGAGAGAGAACATAGCAAGGACTGAGGCAAAGGGACGAATCCCACTTTTCCTCAGAACGGTGAGAGATTCACTTTCCGCACATGGTTCTATGGGCTCTTAGTCCTACGCCTTGCCACTTAGGCTGATAGACACACCTTAATTCATGTATATATATCTTTAAGTAGAGCCTTGCAATGCACCATTTTAGAATTTAGCAATGGCAAAAAAAATTGTACAAAAATTGAGAATTGATCAGTCTACTTTAATACTAAATAATCCAGTTAGATGAAAAGTATCAGTGCTATCGTCTATGTCTACAGTGTGTCATTGTGGGTGCCTGAGTGTGTGGGCCTACAGAAATATATATATATGTGTGTGAGAGAGAGAGACAGAGACAGAGAGAAAGAGAGTGCATGAGAGTGAGAGAGAGACAGAGAATAATGGCTGTTTCCCCAGTGGAGAGTTGAAACAGCTGGGTCCTCTTCTCCACACACTTTAGATATGCTTCTCCCCTTTGTGTATGTGTGTGTTGCACAGAAGCTGATTAACAGTACACACCCTGTCCAAACCATCTCTTTTTTCAATTTATGTTCCTCTTTTTGTCTACACACATGGCTGGTTAAAGTTGTCATGTTTGATTTTGTTGCAAGATTTTGTGTGGATGCTTATTTTTATGGGTTAATAACTCGAAAATTTACTGAAAACGATTTGGAGGCTGATTACAACGTAGTGAAACTCCTGCTGAGGAATTTATGGGTAAAGGCTATTTAAAAAGTTTGTAATTTCCCAGCTGTAAATATCCAGGAGGTTATACTTATGACTCAACAAAACTAGCCAAAGGGTGCAACTACCGGCATTCTTGCCGCTGTGCGTGACAGTGAGTGAAGTGGATTCTTTTTGCCTAAACACTTTATTCTCTCAGATACAAATAAAGTCAAATAAAGTCAAATCCAATTCCATTTAATAAGCTGCTTTTTAAAGCTCACTTTTTACATGCTTTGAGGTGGTAAAAAGTTTGGTCTGAAAGAAACATGAAAAATGAGGTTTAGATCAAGGATGTTGCCTTTACTCCATGTGTGTGTGTGTGTATAAGCATGTGTAAGTGTGTGTAAACCAAACTCCCAGCTGTAACCCATTGCTTCAACAGATCATAAAGCCATGGACGTGTCAGGGGTCGAGCTGTCCCCACTCACACACACACACACACACACACACACACACGCACACACACACACGCACACTGCACTTGTTCCGCTAGCACACTCTTTCCTGGTTCTTGTCCTTGTCCTCAGCTAGGGTAAAGCGACAAGAGTGACAGGTTTAAGGCCAGAACTCTTGCCTTTTTTCGTCCCTCACACTCCTTCTCTTCATGCAGTAACACTCTGGTCTTTAATAAGCACAACATAAGAAGAATAATCTCCCTAATGGATTTTTCTCCTCTATCCTATCCCTCCAGAGTGGGACCTTGGGCATATTTTTCTCACTCCTACTTCATGTCCCTTTCTTCCGAGTTGTTTAGGCTGTGCGGCATCTGGCTCGGCCTTACGAGCCCCAAGAACAATGAGTGGAATGTTTCAGCGCTCTGTGTGGCTTCGCAGCCCACTCTT
>CM040466.1:13830527-13833759 GCA_022758105.1 Pangasianodon gigas
TCACTGCGGCTCTTTCGCTGCGACTCCTCATCCAGGTTCTGTGCTATTATCGTTAAGCCTTACGCACCCGGCGCACTTTTCTGTGTTATTGGTGTTAGTATTGCTTTTTCAGCTGCGCTGCTCCCTCTATCTTCCATTCCTCCACGCGTTTGCTGTGCCTGTGCTTGAAGCATGGAACACTGGCTGAAATGTCTTGGCTTGGGAGTGTTTTTGTTGGTACCTCTGTGTGTGTGTGTGAGTGTGTGTGTCTGTGTGTGTGTACCAGGGCACAGTGGTTAATTCCTGTCTCCCAGAGCATTATTAATTTTCAGTAGTCCATGTCTCACTTGAGTAACTGAGCAAGTGTGTGTGTGTGTGTGTGCGCGCGCGCGCGTGTGTGTGTGTGGCCCTATTGCACTGTGTTACATCAGACTCCAGTAATACTGTTTATACATCATTCTTTTTTTCCTTCTCTTTTTTCATGGCTGGAGTCTAAATATACCCTACTGGAATAAACCCTTGAGAACAGACCTCCCTCTCCCCTCTTTGGCTAAATATATCCAACTCAGACCACCTCACCCACTCCCCACTCCACTCTTTTCCTCCCTGTTTCTCCCAGCCTGGTCCCTCTCTCCTCCTCTTTTATCCCTTGCTCGCTCTCCTGCCTCCCCTCATTTAACAGTGGTAATTAAATTAAAGAGAGGCCTCTGTGAGATAAAGCTCTCATCCTGTCACATAATGTAAAATTAACCTCTTCTAGACAGAGATAAAACTGCTAACACTGCTACACGCCACAGTAAAACAAGAACGACCGTTCTGTAATATTCGGATCAAAATAAAATATTAGCATGGAGCAAAGACCTTACAAAAAATATTATTAATATTTATGAATTTATATTAAATCATTTCATTCTTAATTCTCTAACATCTCCTAAAGATGTTCATTGGAATAAAAAATAGAGAAATAAAATTTATTAATACATTCATAAATTGCAATATTTTCTCAGAATAATATTGATTTTCTAATTTAGACTGTTGCTTGGCTCAGCCTGGAAAACTCTTGAGTCCATATTTTGCCATTTTTCCACTGCCAAGTGATCGATACTGTGATCGCCATGCTGTGCGATGGAGAGCAATTTAAAATTTCCATTACAATTCTAACATCAACTGCTTAAAAAGCATTTAAAAAAATTACAATAAAAGTACAAATCCTGTGTACATTTAAAATATTACATTAATAAATATTAATAAATATGATTTTTTAAAATTACATTTGAACCCTTTTTGTTTAGGATCCATATGGGCCATATTCAGAGTTGGTGAATGTCATTCCATAGCTATGTGCATGCTAGTGTATTAACAATGGTTAAATCATACAATTCAGCATAACATTGTCATTACATCAAACTGTGAGACGGTGGTGCTGGACTTAATACTACTCATCTCTCATGTTGTTATAGAGCAAGAGAAACGCGCTTAAGTCCAAGGGAAGAATCATGCGTAACTGAGCCTCGCGTCTGTTTTCAAAACCCACCACCCACTTGCACAAATCCCACATAGTTATGTCTGAGGTCTGAACACCGATGTGAACAATTTCAATATAAAATCATCACTACACACCTGTAACTCAACTATGAATATTTGTCAAGATTACGTGTCAGTATATGAACATATCAAACACTGCAGGAGTTATAAACAGTAAATATCTACACTGTTAAATTACCGAAATTAGTGTACACCGCAGGCTTTTGCAAATAGTGTAACTATGTAGTGTACAGTGTGTGAATCACTGTTGATTTTATTGTGTGCATTTCATGGGAGTGTGTTCATTTTGTTTGTGTTGTTAAAACAGAAAACTTTCTTATCTTCAAATTGATGGACTGTCTGATTATTGTGGTAATGATACTATCATGATGTATGTACAGATTAGAAACCCTGAGGAGGAGATACTGGAACATTTGCACAAATATTGATTATACAAGTTAATCAGTGTTAGTACATTTAATTAAGCATTGTTCCAGGATATCTCACAGTGCACCTGTTTACTGCTTACTGAAGTGTCCTTAAATGCTGCATTTAGTGCTCCGATAGCACACAGACAATGACTGAGCCGTGGTTTTATTTCAGACAAACATCTCTAGGTGAAGACTGATGGTCAATTTTTGCTTTATGTGCTGTAATGAATGCAGTCATCGGCTGCTGATGAATATAGCCTGTGAGACATTCTGAAAGCGGAATTGCTGTGGCATCATTACGTGGAAAAAAAAAAAAACAGGGTGATGTAAGTGACATGAATCGCAAACGTGTATTCATAGAATAAGGGAAGCCGAAGATGAAACAGGCTCTTATGTTTTACCCCCTCCTTCACTGTGGTAGGTTTGGTCTTTGGTGTTAATATTACTCTCTTCCCCCTTGTACACCCACACACATCCCCTGACTGCTATCATAAATTTCATGCATTTGTTGCTAAAATTTTTTTTATTTTTTTTAAAAACCTCAAATCTGTATTTCATACATGAACAACATGTGCGGATCTACATTAGAGTTTATCTCATAAGCTGCAGTACAGAGAACCCATGTTACATTGAGAAATCCTCTCTTAATCTCGGGACACAGCTGTTCAGTGTCTCAAGGTGACACTTATTGTTTTCTTATCTCCCCCTGGGCTCATAAAAGCAGATGCATCTTTATCACCTTTTCATAATGCCACAGTTCTTGGGAAGTTAACCTGCTCGGTGGCTCTTATCAAAATAAATCATACTCCAACCCTACAGCTGCTCTCAGTTACAGGATTGTGAATCTACAAATGTGTAGAACAACTGGACTAAACTCCTTTTTCACTTTTTCTACTGTGTGCTTGTAATGAAACACTGAGGCGCTGATTTACTAAAAAAAACCTGCAAAAAACACCTGCAAAATGTGTGCAAGCTCATTTATTATCAGTCTCCAAGGAAGATTGTGTCTTTAACATGATCAAAAACACATCATGCCTTTTTTTGCCTTAAGAAAATACGCAGTTTGGGGTGTTTCTACCTAAAAGAGCAAAAGACAGGTTGTAATCTATATAAATATATTAATTTAATATATTTAATAATATGTTAATTCAGCATCTATAATATGATTTACTAAGCTTGAAAGTCACTTTTGGGAAGACTACTGCACAGTTAATACAACTGAAGAGCAGCTATTACATTTGTGTAAGCCTGCTTCCGCAATTTATAGACAAAATCAGATAATTATTTTATTAATATTT
>CM040466.1:13833859-13941320 GCA_022758105.1 Pangasianodon gigas
ATATGTTTGCACTGTTTTTTTTTTTTTTTTTTTTTTGCATTTATATCATTTTGAACAGTTTTTGATGCACCTCATCCTCCTTATTCAGCATTATGCTTGATGATACACAATGATGCATACCTGTGCGGGTAGTTTCAGTTTTGCAGGGGTCTCTTTGAGATTCCAGTCTACAATTAGCATAAAATAACACCTCATACTTTACACATGGTGTCATCACCATGGTGAATAACCTGCACCTTGGCCATTAACTGTATGTATTTTATCAGATTGTGCATGATAATTAGCGCTCTTTACTAGGGATCTTAGTAAATCATGGCCAGAGAGCCATGGAATTAATATTTATCTTAACGGCTACGTCAACTCCTGTGCATTCTGGCCTTGTTAAACAGTCTATGAAAACCAAAGTAATACACTAGACTTTAATCTGCGAAGCCCAAGGCAGGCCCGCTTTTGATGGTCCAGTGCAGCTGCAACATCCACATTTACTGAAAAGCTAAGATAGCCAAAACTCACATTACCCAGGACAGATGAAGCCACTTCATGTAAACCTCAGCCTAAATGTACCGAGCCTCAATGTCAATCTGGCTGCCAATATTCATATACACTCCTAACACAGCACAGTGCTAAAGTAAACAAGGAGCTAGCCTAGCAGGAAGCTAATAGACAAAGGAGGAGAGAAGGCGCAGATAAAGACAAGGGTGGTTCAGCGATACGTTTGTGAGATACAAGACAAATGTAGAGTGAACTGTTTGCATTGTAAACTGAGGTGTGAACAAATTGGGTAGGGCTGCTTCCACTCCTGTGTTTCCGCTCACAGAGAGATATGACCGGGCCTCTCTGTTTCGGCCTGTCTTTGTGTGCGTCTCTCTCTCTTTCTCCCTCCCTCTGTCTCTATGCGTGTAGTTGTCCTTATTTGGCTCCGAGGAGAGTTTCCCTCCTGACTGTGACTCACCGCTCCTCTGACTCACACACACCGCGCTAACAAAAACAGCCCTGCGTCTCTATGGTGACCCAGACTCCCTTCCCCTCCCTCCCCTCCTCGCACGTCTCCCCTCCCTCCCTCTTTCCTCCCTCTCGCTTTTCTCTCACTGGGCTCTGAGGCGAATGCCAGCAGTTACCCGCTTGTAATAAGTAATATTTTTAAAATGTAATAAGTGATATTTTTAACTCAAACATACAGAGACATTATAAGTGGTGCATTATTATTATTTTTTTTTTCAACAAAACACTGGTTTGAAAATTATTGTCACTCTTTCAATTAATATTTTGCGATTCCTGTTTCACCATCGTTCTCATAGTGTGGAGGGACAGCGTGCTCATGGGGCGAATTCCTAATAAATTTCCAACTGTTTCAGATGTGAAAATTTTAGTTATGGCCCTAAATGTGCTTAACGGTATTTTTAACCGTGTATATCAATTGCCTGATTTGTGCAGCTCAACAACTATCCATATCTTTTTAAAAAAAATATTTTGTTTGATCTGCTGTTTCTTACATTTTGTTCAGTGTGTGGTGACTACATGTGAAATCCTCTCTAAATTCGAAACACACACGCACACAGGCACTGCCGCATACTATCCTTTTGGAGTCTTTAAAATATGAAAGTCAGCTTAAAAACAAAATTAAGTAAGCGGATGTCTGGTTTTCAGACATTCAAGAATTTGTTCACATCACTGTAGCAACCATCGCAAAACAGTGGAAATTGATTGGATTTGGAACTTTTATTCTGATAAACTTTATCTGAGCTGTCAAATCATCATGCCAATTATGAGTACTAACTACTAGCCAAACCTAGGAGGTGGAATTTTTCAGAATTTTTTACAATTGCATTGTAGCAGAGTGTTCTTAGGGTTTATTGTTGAGGCACTGGTTCATGTTTTATGTGAAAATATCACCGCCTAGATTACAGCCATTCCAAACAAAATCTACGCATGCATACGCATGCATCCAAAGAGCTCAGAAGGTTGTGGGGAAAATTCAGTTGAGTTTAGATGTGTTATGGCAATGACACACTATTGTGGGTCAAAAGATAGCGCCGGGAATTTGGGCCACTCAAAGACCAAAAAGACCTTCTCAAGGCCAAGTTGTATTCTTACAGTCAGATTTAGAGGAACTCATCATTTCAAAGCAGTATGTGGGTCAGGTGAAGTAGTAAGTGTAGGCGTGAATTGGGGTATTACTCATTTGCTATCAGGGTGGGGGATCAGTCAGTTAGTCAGTCAGTCAGTCAGTGGAAGAGGCTGGCATGCTGGTTCATGGCGGTTCAGCACAAATGCTTACAAATAATCAGTAATAGTCTTGTGAGCCATGTTTGCTCCTTTCAGAACAGGCTACAGATGTCTATGATACATACAGTTGCCTGCCACTCTTTAATATGTTTCTGTACAGCATTACATAACCAGACAAGCACGACAATAAAAGGCTGTTCTCTTCCTCTCCTTCTGCTTCACAGGCTTTAACCGCTTGGGCACCATCCAGCCCATAGCTTACTGAGCACATGTTTATCATATGTAAGAAATGCCAGATTATTGTTTTCACTACGGAATGCACTGTAAATACACAAACTTATATAAGCAGTGACGGCTGCTCATGATGTTCGATGGGAGGGCTAAAGTCTGTCTATCAGTACCTCAGTGAAAGTATTAGGACTGAGCAATGCCTTATATTACGCAGCAATATAAAATATAAAAAAAATAAGACTGTATTTTTTTAAGTATATAATATAATGTAATAATTTTTTTTTTTTTTTAAGTCCATAATGCTGTAATGGGTTCATACTGTGAACCAAACATGGTAAACAGAGAAGTTGTATCACTTTCATTCAAACCAAAAAAAAAAAAAAAAGCACTAAAACTTACAGTTCTGTTGTCTGTGCTTTTGTTTAATTTGTACTTTGACGGCAAACAATCTGTGTGGATGCAAAACATACTTTAAAATATTGATGTCTTTTCAATTTTGAAAGGCAGGGGTGGGGCTTAGCCCTCAAGCCCGTTTATAGCAGTCGCCCCTGCGTATATGTGAATACATCAAAATTATGAAATAACACATGGATTTATTCAGTAGGCAAAAATAGATAGAACAAGTCATATTTTAGGTACTCTGAAGTAGTTTTGATGACAAAACTACTCCAGTATTTTGTATTTCCTAAGGTCATATTCAGTGTACATACTGTGTATACACATATAATAATTTACTTTATTTGTTACACATGCTCTTATGTCTATGCTCACTGACTCTGTTAAACCCTCACTCTACCTCATCCATCACTGGAACTACATGACAAACACTGAACAGATATTATTATTATTATTTTACAGCAGTGCTACTGACATAGTGGTTTGTTAGTGTGTGTTGTGGTGGTATGAGTGCGGAAGTGGAGCAGTGTCTCACAAAGTGCAGCCTTATTTGATAAAATGTATAGACTGTTTGACTTTTTTGGCAACACTGAGTTAATGTTATAAGTCTGTTATTCACAGTTATGCACAGTTCATTGTACCAGTTTTGCCTTTATTGAGGTTAAAACACAAGCAAACAAACCAACACACAAACTGTGTAATTATTCTGTATAATTATTGTAGTAACACACTTATAACAATATACATAATCTATCAATTGTATTCTGACTTATTAATAGTTATAATAATAGGATATGAATAATTAGAATACATTATATATTTTTACAGAGAGGAGTAGCTGCAGTTTGTATGCCTAAGCAATTAAAAAAGTAAGGCTAGTATTCGCTGTGTGGTGTACTGGACATTTCAGATGCAAAAGCTGTGCAAGCAAACTGCAGTAGCTGAAACCAGATGATATTCAAGTTTTCAGATATGTAAAGCATAACCTTTATTCTTTGGGGTTTCAAAGTTTTGAGTGTGTAGATGAGTTTCTATGTTACCATATCACTGTTACCATGGCAACAGTGTACACAAACTATAGGGGAATACACAGACTATTGTAGTACTGCATATTCGTAGCTAAAATCACAAACAATTTATAAGCACTGACTGGAATAGTATGTTCCTTTTGAAACTTCATTGTGACACTTCAACTATATACTGTGTTTTAATATTTACTACGAGCATGGTGAACATCTGACGTCAATAGATGAAACCAAATGATGAAAGCAAATGTGTTTGCTAATCATAAGCTAACCACGAAAATAAAATTACATCCATAATTTGGCTCAAGAGTGAGTGTTTATTCAATCTAATTCTTAAAGGTAATATATTAAAACATGGTCTTTAAATATGTAAAAACTACTGAAGTTCTCCATGCTAGTTTTTTTGCTCTTCAAGGATCAGTTACCTGAGCTTTCTTCAGAGATATCAATGGCTTGGTTTGTTGAGTCAGCATTTCAAGCACAGAGGCAAAGTACACACTGCATTGAGCCCTCTCACTTAGTTTTTCTGTAAGAGACCAGTCTGGGTCATTGGTCTTATCTGAACATTATTTTATAATTAAGATGGAGAATGGAGACAACCAGAGCATGCTTGGACTCTTGAGAAACATTGAAATTTTTGTTGAGCACTGGTGCTTAGGTGTGTGTGGGTGTGTGTGTGTGTTTGTGTGTGTTTGTGCGTGTATGTGCACATACCTGGCCTGTTGCGTAAGTACTTAGCTTTGTGATGTTGGTTGACATGGCCACAAGCAGTGAGTGAGTGAATGTTATTGCATCACAGCTACGAGAAGGTGACTCCCTTATCAAAATAATTTACTACAGTTGAACAGCAAACAGAAAGAGTGAGTAGAAGGGTACAATGCAACTTTTCTGTGAAAATCAGAAGTGATGCATTTTAAAGATTTCTGGTCAAATGGGATTTTTGGACAAAAAAAGCAGTTTAGATGCTTGCTGGATCAAAAAAAAAACAAACAAATAATCCAGTGTCTATTTCTTAGTATCTATTTTTAAAATGTCCGGTTTAATTAAATTCAGTTCAATTCCATTTGTATAGCACTTTCAACAACAGACATGATCACAAAGCAGCTTTACACAAATGTGGATGTAGATTTAGCTCCCTAATGAGCAAGCCAGAGACAACAGTGGCATAAAGAATAACCTCCCTGAGACAACACGAGGCACAAACTCAAAAGGAATCCATCCTCTTCTGGATAGTGCGATTATAAGTAAATCGTTACAGTATACAGGTATAGAAAAGTAAGGGCCAACAACAGTAAGTGTGTTGAAAAAGTTCTGTATGAGGATATTGTGAGTAAGAGACCTGGGATGAGTACAGGATAGTCTTTTTGATTACAAAAGCAGGTCAAATCTACAGTAGCCTATATCCATGTCTGATGAAATATAATTATTCACCTATTTAAACAGGTACTGTGAGGGTCATGACAAAACTTCTTTTCATTATTTTTCTGGTGATATTGTCTTATATTTTGGATTGTTGTTTTGTTGCATGATACACTTACTTTTCATTTCTGCCATTTCTTTATTGTGTTTGTGTGTGAATAAATATTTTGTGAATATAAGTATATTCTAATTTTTCCATTCAAAAACCATGGGGGAAAAAACTTTTACCTTTAGCTGTAAGTGTAAATGCAAACAAGTTAATACATTTAGACTAAGATGCTTTTTTTTGTCATGCTGATACTAAATCTTGATCTACAGTATCACAAATCACTCCATTTTTCTCACCACGGAACAGTGATATGCTGGTATGACGTGCACTCAGTGGTCGGACACAGTTTGTTACTGGCATGTCGCCCAGACTCAGTGCTGCTGACCTTTCTGCCCCACGGCTGACCTTTTGCTCTGTGCCTAAGATCCTATTCCCAGAGTTCCAAAATAAATAAATGAAGCTTTTAAAAACAGTAGATGAAGTCACACTCTGACTCACCTGCTTTTGTGTTTAACACCAACATGTGAAGCCACAGACTAAACTGATGTCTGGTTCATCTGTGTACCTGAGTGTGTCTTGACATGAATGTGTCACTGGTGTGGGTGTTGTGGAGAACTGTAAAACATGCTGCTAGACCTCCACCTGACCTAGGCTGAAACTGAAAAAACAGTAGCAGAGATCAGGAAGCTCAAAAATCTTTTTTGAGTGTCCCTTGCTAATATAAGGTGAAAGTGTGAGAGAAAAAGGACGAAGTGAAGAAAGCTCATCTGACAGCTTAAAGGTACAATATATATCTTTTTATGATGTGGAGCCCTCTATGGTAGAAATATTTTATTACAAGCAACTTGTAGAATATGTTACACTTGCTAGTCGACCCCCATGCTGATTGCCAGTGATAAATCAGTACTCATTCAAATACTAAACAGTCGAAGATTTGATTTTTTCCCCCAATCTTTAACTGTCAAGCTTGGGTGAACCTGTGCCCACTGTAGCCTGACTCCTCCTCTTGGCTGACCTTGTTCTTGGAGTGGAACCCAATGTGGTCTTCTGCTGTTCCAGCCCAATCATCTCAAGGTTCAATGTGTTGGACATTCCGAGATGTTTTTCTGCTCACTATGCTTGTAAAGAGTGATTATTTGAGTTACTGCAGCCTTCCTGTCACCTCAAACCAGTCTGGCCGTTCTCCTCTGACTTCTCTCATCAACAAAATGTTTATGCCCACAGAACTCCCACTAAATGGATTTTTTTTTTTGTTTTTCACACCATTCTGTGTAAACTCTAGAGACTGTTTTGTGTGAAAAATCCCAGGAGATCAGCGGTTTCTGATATCCTCAAACAAGTCCACCTGGCATCAACAACCATCCCAATGTCAAAGTTACAGAGATCACATTTTCCCCATCCTGTGGTTTGATCTGAACACAGGCTCTTGACCTGTATCTGCAGGATTTTATGCATTGTGCTGCTGCCACAGGGGTAGAGGTGTTCCTATTAAAGTGGTAAGTGAGTGTATTTAATAATATTAAAATATATTACTACTAAAAAACAGCAGCCGTAAATGAGACAAACAAGTGGAGGTGAAAGGGACCTGTGCTCGCTGATGTTTATATTACCTATTAAACATCAGCGACCATAAAGTTTTGACATGTTGAGTGTTACCGACATTGAGAGTTACTGACAACATTCATCTGACAGATTGCTGACAGTCTGGTTTGTTGACATTTTGTTGAGGATCATAAGATTGTTGTCCAAAATATAAGAATGTTATCCCTTTTTCCTCTACAGACTTACATTCTGCTTCTTTAATTTGTAGCAAGAAAAATTAATTACCACAACTTTATTGCCACCTTACACTGGACTATTTATGGGTTTTGTTCCATGTAAAATTTTGTATCTACAAAATGGCAAGTTAGAATAATGCTAACTAATACTGAGTTGGGCGGCACAGTGACGCAGCGAGTAGCATTGCCAACTCACAGTTCTACAGTCCCTGTTTTGATTCTTAGCTTTGTGCAGAGTTTCTGTGCATGCATTCCATGTGCATGGGTTTCCTTGTGCTAAACTCACTTGGCAACAATGTCAGCATGTGCGAATATCACACTTTATTGAAAAAAAAATGCAACCTGGCATATATTCCCATAGTGAATATACATGAGCATACAGCAGAAGTCTGAATGCATACACTGTCAGGAATAGAAAAAAAAAAAACTACAGCAAACACAATGACGCTAACAAACATGAGAAGAAAACCATAGTAGAGTAAAAAAAAAAAAAAAAGATGTGTAAATGGAATACAGCAACGCCGCTAATATGCATGGGTATAAGGTAGAATAATGATGTTATATACGCAGATTGAGAGGTACGTCAGCACATCACAGCTGATCTTGCTTAATGATCCAATAAAACCCCAAGCATAGCCGGCATTTTGGACCATACCACAGTTCAAGCGGTTAGGATTGTCAGAGACTGTGAGTGGTCATGTGTCCATTTCTACAAGTGCTGTTGCCTTAAAAGCAGCAGATGCCTCAAATGTCTCTCATTTTCATTAGCTTATTGATCCTGCACGGGCTTCTCGTCACTCAGGTACGAGTTTGTAACATCCTTCATCCATTTGTGGATCAGATAATACACACTGCAGCCACAATCATCAGTACATCAAAAAAAAAAAAAGAAGTCTATCAAGCTCCAATCTCTTCATTAGGTTACAACGTCATGTCTGATTGTGTCCTTTACTTCTTCTTGTTGATTAAGTCTCATGACTTTTGGTTTATGTGGTGTTTCGGTTTCATCTCCAGGAATGATTTGTTCGAGAGAGAACGCAACACAGTGTTGAGTTGTTAGACATTACAGTGGTTATACGACACATTTGTTCATTTTACAAACTAAAATCTAATCACGTGACTTATAAATGGTTCCCGCAACACTCGGAAGTTCTGCCTTTGTCCTCAGGTTACCTCCATGGTGAAAATAAACCTACTTCAACGGCGCCCTCTAGTGTTTAATAGTCACCAGATACACGTTTGTTTATGTTTGTACCCGTCTTACTCTTACTAACAAAGTACTTTCCATTTAATATGTCACAACATGTCCCAAAACTTCACTTAATTTGCTTGATTTAACATCCTGGTGCGTAAACAAAGGCTGATTATTCTGAGTTGCCTCTTCAAGGAGGCTCAAAATCAGACCAATTCATTTATATGTAATACTGACTTATAAAGAACATATAGCACTTTAAATTAACATGTCCTTCTTAAAGGGCCAGTGCTAGAAGTTATTAATATGCTTTTTTGTCTCAAGATTTCCTTCAACCAGAGCAGAGAGCAGCGCTGTCAAGACACCAAGATGTAAAACTATTAGGCATAAACTTTCTGGTGTTTTTTGTAGTACAATCTACTGGGCTTGTAAAAATTCAGTCTGAAGTGGTCGTAGCAGAAGCAGTAAACATAAGTAAGAGCAATACAAAAAAAATTAAACAAAAAAAAAATCATTAAGAGCTCTCTTGTTTCTCTTCCCTTCTTTTTGTACTTGTTGGCCCTTTTTCATCACAGTTCTGTAGTTCTTCAGTTCTGAGGGTTATTTTTTTCTTTTCCAGTTAAAAATGAGTGAAAAAATAGACTGAAGCTTTTCCCCGCTGCCTGCTCCAATCATCCTTTAATAATATTTTTTCCTGGTTTTCTTTTTCTACAAAAATAACAGCCTTCACCATTAAAAGCAGTCAGTCACGACAGGGGGGCTGAATGAAGCATGTTGCGAAAGTCTGGGCTGGGGAGTGTGTGAAACTGTGTATGTTCAGAAATTGCTAAAAATCTCATATTTCTTATTCCAGTCCATCTGTGGTGCCCTCTTCTTGCCACGCTTGGCATGTGCTTTCTCTTTGGCCTCTGCCGCTGTGGGGCTCAGTCTCAGACCGATCTCTGCGAAAGGGTCCAGCGAGTGGCTGTCACCATCCTCAGAGTTCTACAGACACACACACACATTATATACGTGTAATTATAGAATTGATTATAATGTAATTGTTTATGACACAGACCTTGTGTGTGCTTGATGTGTATCAGTTATTTCTCTCTCTCTCACACACACACACACACAGGAATTAAATGTGCCAACATCACACAGTATAATTGAATATGATATAAAACGGACACAGACACCCCTACACACACACACACACACACATACACATATATACATACATACATACATACATACATACATATATATATATATATATATATACACACACACACACACCTGTGTGCTGGTGTCTTGGCTGCTGTGGTCGGAGTGTGCTGACTGGGTGGAGTGGCCATTGACTCGAGTATTTGGTGAGCCGTTAGAAATGGTCTGACCCTCGAAACCTGAGTGAGAAAAAAAAACCCAAGCTGAGTTACATCACTGCTGTACATTAAGCCTAAAGACAGCACACTGCTCTAGACCTTTCCACTAATGCAGAAACGATAGTCATGCCCCCTCCTGCTGTTATTTCTGTTTCGACCCACCCACAGTATTTTTTCGACCCACCCACACTACAACTTCCCATAATATGAACAAACAAGCAACTATAAACATGGTTTTATTAATGAATCCTGCCTGATCCTTCCTGATGCCCTACTTCTGGTTGGAGTTCTCATCACTTGGAAACCACTCGCTGCTGCTGAGGATGGCCCCATACAGACAGCCTAAAGATACACTTAGAAACCATGAAGATGGCTTTGGACTGCAATTGATATGAATAGTTGTGGTACGATGGCTTAGGACTACAGTTGCTATGATAGCTTTAGGACTGCAATTCCCATGAACAGTTTTGCACTCAAGTCTCCATCAGTGATCAGCTGATAACTTCAACAAAACAGACTTCATGTGAAAACTATGATGAATTTCCTGGTTACACAATTGCACTATTTGACCATGTAGTACACAGTTATAGAAGAGAATGATTTATAATCACACTATCTGTTGTCACTCAGATGAGGGTGGGTTCCCTTTTGAGTCAGGTTCCTCTCAAGGTTTCTTCCTCATATCGTCTCAGAGAGTTTTTTCTTGCCATCCTCGCCTCTGGCTTGCTCATTAGGGATAAATATATAAATTCAAAATTTCTATCCTGAATTTATATATTTCTGTAAAGCTGCTTTGTCACAATGTCCGTTGTTAAAAGCGCTATACAGATAAAATTGAATTGAATTGAAATGAATCCAAGAAACAAAACACACTGACTGATTTAAGTTGAAACATTTAGGCTACTCGTTATATGAGGTAGTAAAAATTACAGCCTAGTACAAAAGTTTCCAGTTTCCAGAGAAAGTCTTTCATCAACTGTACAAGCAAAGTGCTTCTGAAGCTGTAGGAGGAGAAAGCGAGTTGATATTTAAAATTCAACTGATTCATCAGCCCCAGTTAATAAATCAGTTCAGATAAAGGACTTTTTTTCTGAAGTGTCCTTTTTCTCTGAAAAATTTCTCTATTACTCTGCAAACTTAACTACTTCTATACAGAGGTAGTAACTCTACAGTGATTGCTTTCGTTCTTCCTTAACAAAATTACAAACTTAAATAAATTAAGATTAAGATATAATTAAAAAGCTTAACCACTGGCAAACTGCTGTGGTGTATGAGGGATAAAACACTTTGGGCTGTGAAAATCAACTTTGGGGTTGTAATGGATCACACCACACCAGTATTGATTATTTTTCCTGTAACAACACAGCTCAAAGTGTTTTATTCCTTACATATCATCCATTTTATATGAAATCTCTCTGTCCTGTGAGCTTCATTTCTGACCACCCACATCCCACACAAGAGTAAAAATATCCACACTCGCACTTTTTCGTTGGGTCCTTCATGTTCACCAGTACTGATGCATACCTCTACACTGCTGTTAGATGTGTGGAGGCTTTGTTCAGTTTGCACACTTATAAATACATAGATTTGTTTAACATTCTTTGTTCTACATGTACACACATAGATATGTTCTGCAACAGCAAAACTCATATTACTAAGCAGTGCTTTTTCTGGATATGCCCATCAGACATCAGCAGTTGCATTTATAAATAATACTAAGTACATACAAACGATTAGTTTATAGCACTTAATCCTTGATTTCTGCTGTTATTTGGAAGGAATTGTACCTTTGACATGACTGCTGCTGGGGGTGATGCCCAGCTTTTTGAAATGCTCGTCCGTGTCTGGATCCACCACCAGTAAATGGGTCTCGTCCCCTCCGCGCTTGATGAAGGCCACCACCTCGGCATGACGCATTCCCTCAATGTTCACCCCGTTCACCTGCACGGACACGAAGGGAGGATTATCAGATCAACAGCTCTGCACGGAGCTCTTATAATCTCTTCCTTGGGATTTGTAATGATCACAATCATTTTATTTAAGACAGAGGTCTGTGAATTACCTCTCTTGAATATTTCCCACTAAAAGAAAATTCTGTTACTATACAAGCAGAAGGTTTAAGATTCATAACATTCATTGCATTGCTGGAAAGATGGCTGATCCTTATGATGTGGTAACAACATTCCTCCCCACGTTTTAAGCCTTAGATTACATTTCCTGCATGCATTTCCTGCACTTAGAGAAAATTACATGCTTAAATGCTTCCCTACTCTACTCTTAAATCTACTCAAATATTCATAAAAAAGCCCTTCCTAGACTGTTATTGACTGTTTACTGCTTCCTTGGGGCATGCTATTTTATGCATTAATACTTCAAAACAGAACCACAGCAACTCCATATCACCAGCCAGGTCATAAACATTAAAGCAAAGCAATGCAGATTTGTGTAGAATTAGTGTGTAGAGGATCGATCTTACCTTTTTGCTAATATAGAGCTAATATAGAAAACTACTGCTGTTTTTATATTTTGGTCACATTTACACGTTAATTTGGCAGACACTTTCATTCAATGAGACGAACTAAAATGTAGCTGTTACGGAACTGATAGTGGTAGACGTGTTCCCGTAAGTGTAAGATTGTTGCAGGAATTGCAGAGACAGCCAGAAATGAACACAAGACCTAGAATACAGAAATTCTACCAGGGTAGAAAACACTTGAGTAATTGTACTTTACGAATATTATACTGTTATTTTGGGGTATTTCTACCTTATTTGAATATTACTGAAATTGAATACTTGTACTCTTACTTAAATACATTTTCAAGAAAAAAAACCCCCTGATTTTACTCCTTACATTTTTATTTAGACCTTCAAAGTACTTCTCTCACCCAGCCAATGACTGTATGCTATATATATATATATATATATATATATATATATATATATATATATATATATATATATATATATATGTGACAATGTATATAAACATATATACAACATAGTTAATGCGGGAGATATCTGTGTGATCAGAAGATGGACACAGAAGATGGTAAAATGTTTCAATATGTTGGAGCAGGAAAAGGCTTGTAAAATGAGATCTCATTTGCCTCCACAGAAGACATGAACTCCAATTAAATTAAAAACACATGCTGAGGTCAGTTTAGCTAATTTGCTACCCATTTAACTAAGTTAGCATATCTTCTGTATGATAGGGATGAGCTAGCAGGTGGGAGGGAATTGGCAAATGACTAAAATCAGGGGGAAAATGTAATTAGATAATTTAGTGTGAATATTTTTTTCAATCTTTGTAAAGCACTCAGATTTTGTACTCAGTAAAGTGTGATAAAATTAAAAGTTAAAAATAAAATAAAAAGTATGCCAGGATGCTAGTCCATCTCAGCACACCATGCACACACACTCACACCTTGGGGCCATTTAGTGGCTCAGGGTATCCAATCTTATCCGCAAAGGGCCGGTGTGGTGCAGGTTTTCTTTACAGTCAAGCCAGAGCCACACCTGATTCCACCTGTTTAATCAGTTGATCTGGCTTTCACTTGACCATCAGGCATGGCTTCTGCTTGGTTGGAATGAAAACCTGCTCACTCACCAGTCCTTTCCTGATAAGACTGGACACCCCTGGTGTAACCATTCAGCCTACTAGCATGTTTTGGGAGGTGGGAGGAAACCTGGGGCCCAGAGAAAACCCACAAAAGACACGGGGAGAACATGCACAGGAAAGACCATTACACCGAAAAAAACAAAAAACAAAAAACGGAGCTTAGGACTGAACCGGAGACCAGCAACATTACCCACTATGTCATCAATAAAGATTATTATTATTATTAGTAGTAGTAGTAGTAGTAGTAGTAGAAGAAGCAGTAGTATTTGTGTTAGTTATTTTAATCATGCACAGGGTTCTTTGGAGAGTTAAAGATTGTAAGCTTCTAACATTTTACTCGAATGTTACACCCCCTTTTGTAGAGATCTATGTAAAAGCATTAAGGGTTCCCTCAAAGAGACAAGCCCAACTTGCATAACTTTTTTGAAGAGTGTATTCATCCTTCTACCATCATTTGGCCACCAGGTGGCGCTGTACACTGTTCATATTTTTCCCACAAAGACCAGAGTTGAGAAAGACAAAGAAAATAGGTCACTCATTTTCCACTTTGGTATTTCTACAGTTATATTTTGGTTTTAAACAGTATGGCTGAATATAAAAGTGATTAAAAAAATATACGTCTCTCCTGACAGTGAGGTGTCGAAGCAGATCTTTTCCCATTTGATCAGGTTTAAAATCTTTTTCCCTCTTTGGCATCTTTTACCAAATGAGTTTTCCCTTTTTCTCTCAATCCCCCCTTCAGTTAGTCTCTTAGCAACTAGTTTGGCTGTAGGATCAGGTTCACCAAATGGAAAAGGAGAAAGAGGAGAGGGGAACAGAATTAGGTCAGAAAATCTAATCTTGAAAAAAAAAAAAAACCCTCCTTTTAGAAAACAACATGACGTTTTATTATATGAGAGGGCTTTTATATATATTGAACATTTTCATCAGGTTTGGAAAGGAGCTGAAGGGCAGGTAGCACAAGGCCATCAAATATTGATGCAAGAGGCCAGTGTTGTGGCAATAGTGTGGGTTTCAGGTGACACTACTGTGGGGGTGTGTGCATCCGTGTGCATATGTGTGTGTGTGTGTGTGTGCGTAGGTACAGAGCTCTTTTTAAAGTTAAACCTGCATATGAAAAAGTGCAACAGAGAGTGGATGAGCAGGTCCTGTTGCTTATGATGTTCTTTCTCAAAGAGAAAGGGAAAGCGGTGGTGTGTCTGTAGAATGAGAAGTGCTACTTTTTAGGGATTACTGGAATTGGCTGAAGAAAAATGCAAATAATGCAAGCAACACGCTGAAAAGTTTACATGTGAACAAAATGCGCATCACTGAAAACAGTGCAAAAGGTGTAAGACAAAGTGAGAGTGCAAAACTGCAGGTCATATACATTTAGAAACAGATGTCACGATGACATCTGCATGATGAGTAGAGCGTGCTCACTCGATAACTGCTGCCTACTGAGAGTGTGAGGTGAAGAGAGAACCAGGACAGAGGCACACGATTATCAGATCCAGGTGATCGTGACCTGTGGTCATACAACAGAGCGCTCAGGTCAGGTCAGCTTTTCTCAAGTCAGGATGACACCTCATTCATATGATCAAGTCGGACTTCTTTCTCTTTTCTTCATTCTCTACTTCTTTCCTATAGACCCCTTTTCAAGCAGCAGCTTTCTTTTTTCCTCTCTCTCTCTCTCTCTCTCTCTCTCTCTCACACACACACACACTCTCTCTCTCTCAGTGGAGATGTGGCTGCACTCTTAATTCAAACTAAATGAGGTGAAGGGCAGATGGAGGGAGGGATTAGCGGAGAGTTGCAAGCCTCCAAGTTTCCAGCAGATCAACAACAAATAGCACACTCACTTGCACACTCACAATGGACCAGCCTTGATTTTGCACACTTACACACAAACCTCTGCCCTAAAGAAGTACTTCAAAATCTTTCAGCTTGATCACTATTGAACCGTTGCATATTTGAACAAGTTTCCTTGTACTGGGAAAAAGAACAGAAAAACTTTTTACTCAAAATTTGCTTACAATAGAAGCCTAAAGGCGGTTGGTTTTGCAGTCGACCAACAATTATGCAAAACATGTACACTCACCAGTCACTTTATTAGGAACACATGTATACCCGGTCATTCATGCAGTTATCCAATCATCCAATCATGTGGCACCAGCACAATGCATACATTCATGCAGATACAGCTTCAGTTAATGTTCACATCAAACATCAAAACCAAAGAATACCAAAAAACCACAGTGACAGTGGCATGATTGTTGGTACCAGACAGGCTGGTTTGAGTATTTCAGAAACTGCTGATCTCCTGGGATTTTCACACACAACAGTCTCTAGAGTGTACACAGAATGGCGCAAAAAACAAAAAACATCCAGTGAGTGGCAGTTCTCTAGGAGGAAACACCTTGTGGATGTGAGAGGACAGGAGAATGGCAAGGCTGGTTTGAGCTGACACGAAGGCTACGTTAACTCTAATAACCACTCTCTATACCCGTCGTGTTTGCAGGGTTTCCAATTCCTTCGATGCCACGCAGAATTGAGGCTGTTCTCAGAGTAAAGTGGGGTCCTAGACAGTATTAGTATGGTATTCCTATTAAAGTGACCAGAGAGTGTACACGAAGAGTGCAGAATGTAAATAGCACTCAAAGATATTTGTAAATGAAACCATAAATGTGTATCATGTATACTTTAAGAGATGGGACTACTTTTAGAGGGAAGAATTTGTGGTTCTACACAGTTTGTGTGGGTTTGTGTGTATGTACAGTATATACTGTATCAATATCTTAGGAAAATTGTAAGTAGCCAGAATTGCTTTTTACTGTATACCACCAGTGTTTGAAATTTGGATAGAATCTCTAATGTCTCAAACTAAAACATTTATTATTAGAGTATATTAGTTTTGTACTATAATTTAGAATTTTGCATCATATAGTTACATATTTTACTGTCAAATTCAATAACTACCATTTGGTTTTCTTTCGAAAGTGAGTTCAGTTGGTTTTCATTTTTTTTCTAAAGGAAAACATACCAAATTTTGTCTGTGGTAGTCACTCATACACTACAGATAGAGTGGACAGATTATATCCCTTTAAAACACACACACACATGCACACACAGAGGCACTGTTTTAGTACAGATCTGTTGCAAAGCCAAACAGCAGAAAAAATAAATTCTCATGATAAAAACAAAGAGGAATAACCAGTTTTCATTCATTCATTCATTAAAAAATAATAGAAGAGAGAGAGAGAGAGAGAGAGAGAGAGAGAAAGTAGTACTAATAATAGTGGTATATACATATATATATATATATATATATATATATATATATGTGTGTGTGTGTGTGTGTGTAAGGAACTAGGCTATATCAATAATGAACTATGAACATATTCATAACATCTAAAAATGCATTTACAAGTGTTCTATTTTCTTATGAAAGTACACTACACTTTACAGCTACCTTTATTATGCATCATAAATTCTTAAAATACAGTATAATAAGTAGTGTTTGTAACTGCTTTTGGTGTTTATTTTAATTTAAAAACTTTAATTGCAGTGCACAATGCAACTTAAGCTATTGTATATTTCATACACTATATGGCCAAAAGTTTGTGGACACCTGACCATCACACTCATATGTGACTTTTGAACATCCCATACCAGATTTAATCCCCCTTTGCTGTTATAATAACCTCCACTCTTCTGGCTTTCCAGTAGATTTTATTTTTGAGGTCATTAGCATTATTGAGGTCAGGCACTGATGTCAGGTGAGGAGGCCTGGCACTCAGTTGGCATTCCAGTTCCTCCCAAAGGTGTTCAGTGGGGTTGAGGTCAGGGCTCTGTGCAGGACACTCGAGTTCTTCCACTCCAACCTTGGCAAACCATGTCTTCATGGACCTTGCTTTGTGCACAGGGGCATTGTCATGCTGGAACATGTTTAGGCCTCTTAGTTCCAGTGAAGGGAAATTGTAATGTTACAGCATACAAAGACATTCTATACAATTGTGTGTTTCCAATTTTGTGGCAACAGTTTGGGGAAAACCCTCATATGGATGTAATGTGATGGTCAGGTGTACACAAACTTTTGGCCATATAGTGTATATTACGTATTATATTATAATATATTATAATTAGGATAGAATGTCATATGTCTGTCAATAATCTACACTCTTAAATGAAATATATATACATTTAGTTACTTGTTATAAAATAGTGGGTCTGCAAAATAATGCTATATAACCCTTGGGTACTGACAATGTAACATATAAAAACACTACTTACTTAACTGCCAACCTTGAGTCTGATTATTATTATTATTATTATTATTATTATTATTTACTTTAAATCATATTGCATTATAACCATTGCTATAAAGTGTAATGCATCAGAAGTACTTTTAAGAATGAGCCTTATAAATACATTATAACATGTTATGAATGAACAAAGGCCATTATACACATAGCCTTCACAGAAAGCATTACCAGGAACTGTTTAGAATTTTCACTCAGTGCGATTTTCCGATTGACAAAGCCATTAAATAGAGTCCAATAATAATACCAAGTCTTTCCAGGTCAAGGATGCAATAATAGCAAGCATTCACTTTCCATTTTTTTCCCATAAATACCATCTTGCTAAACTAACAAACAATGGAAAACTTCAGTGTCATCACTGGCCAGTATAACTCATCCCATTCTAAGGCACAAACACACTGCCAAGTGCACACCTCACTGGAAATCCAGGAAAGCTGAAGGTCATAATATCCACTAATGACACACAGCATGTTTCCCCTTGAAAGCACTGATGAAGCCACAAATGCACAAAGGGTTTAGAGTAAGGACTGAGATCTGTGGAGACCACAGACATAGAAAAGTAATGCTTGATCCTCTCTTCCAAGCCCAACATGTCTCATGCATTTCTGGCTGTATAAACTACGCTAATGCTTCTCCTCTGTAAGAAAGAGGAAATGAAGTGAGCAAATTAGGTGTTCAGCCAACAGTTAACCCCAGTTGCATTCTTTTTTGTGGAGTTTTAAGGTTATATTTAACAGGGGTTTAAGGATAAATAGCTGATGGATGACTAGCTGGGTCAGTGGTCAAGGGTCAAAGTGCAAAACTAATGAGGCTGTCTCATGCTCTGACAGAGAGGTCTCTGTGAGACCTTGGTTATATGCCAAACCTTGAGGATCTGAATTCAATTAAGGTTAAGTAGGTGTGTGTGTGCGTGTGTGTGTGTGTGTGCTTGCGTTCATGCAATTCTGACAGAATAATAAATGTGTAGCTGTGGTGCATACTCTTTGTCTTATTGAATCAGAGGTATTTATTTCTTTGATTCATCTCAAAACTGAAGGGCAAAAGACAATATGCAGAAAGGGATTATTACATATATATTTCACTTTTAATATGCGATATCCACACTCATCATAGATCTGAAAAAATACCAAACTGTCCCCTATCTGGTAGACTTTAATACCTAATATCATGGTATCAGTGACTTAGAACCCAGAACTAAGTAGCGATCGTCAGCACTATCACATCCACTCTATTCATTCTGCACCAAAAAGCAAGTATGATTGTGGACAGTAGGGGTGTAACGCAATGCCACGGTCTGCAGCTGCATTTGTATCTGTATTTGGATTTAAACCTGAAGTAGGCATGGCCTAATTTGGAAGCTTTATTTGTCTTTTGAAATAAATATAAAACATAGCCCTATACCATCAGAAACACTGGACATCACTGGAAAAAAAAAAACGTAGAGTTAGAAATACCAGAACTGTTAGCATGGTCTGTTAATCTCGCTCACCTCATCACTTCATAACTGGTCTGAACTAGAGATTTGTGCAGGTTTGGTTTTATTCCTGCTCATGGGGTTATTATTTTTGGTTGTCACCTTCCCGTGATAGTACTTAGTACTATTCTCCAAAATTTAAACAAACTAGTAGCCAGGAATGTGGTGTTTATTTGGGACTCATACTCATAAAGTAAAAACCTCCCACTCCTCGCACAAATTTTTGTCTGTTGTTGTCTGTGGGATCCCAGTCCTGATGCACACCCAGATGCCCCGTAGACCTGTTATCTGTATTTGGATCCATTTAGAACACATTATCTGTTCAGTCCAAATAATGTATTTGTATTTGTATACATCACTAGTAGACACCTACAGTATAAGAACACACACACAAATACGCTAATGCAGAAATATAAATCAGGCCTCTGATTGTTCTGCATAACAGGCTGAGTGCTGTCCCTTTTGCACCCTTTGCATCCTTTCATGCTGCAAGAAGTTACGTATTAAAACATGTACATCAGTTGCCTTTCACAGTTTTGCACTATGGTTAAACAAAGATTTAAACATCAACACTGTCTCTTGGTATGATCTGCACCACAGTCATCGATTTGCCTCTAAATTGTTCTGTAAACAGCAATAATAAATGAACTATAATTTTGTTTAACTGCAGAAAAGACTAAATAAGAACTTAAGTGAACCAGGTTGACCTCTGAATGTTAGCACTAACACTGGAATCTTGTTCCATAAATGTTAAAAAAAAAACATTCTCCATAGAAAAAAGTTTCACCAGAGCAATGTGTTTCTCTCTTATAATAACATATTAGATTGAGTGCATTATAATAATACGTGCGATTTAAATTATAGCCAGCACTACTGTCAGAGCTGCTGTCCAGCTGATTCTGCATTACCATACAAAGTTAACAACAGTAAAAAGAAACAGTATTTCCAGGTGTGGCATGTTGCTCAAAATATGTTACAAGACTTGTAAAACAGGGTGGCCTACCTTTTAATGGAAAAAAAAAGTTACGCAGTAAAAATCTGAGCGAATGCCGTTCTTAAATTGATTTGATAACCTACTGAAGGCTAAGTGTGAACCTCCAAACACGTCTGTCTAAATAACTACAATAGCTCCTGCTTTAACTCCTGTACTGCAGCTGCAGAATTGCATGGTAATTAAAGACAAGGTGAAGAAAAATGTGAAGAAGAAGAAGTGTTTTGTGCATTTATTATACCCCGAATTTTATTATTTTTCTGTATTTATAAAAAGAAATCTTGAGTTACTGTTAATATACAAACATTGCTCATCATCATCATTCTATTCTTTCTCACCTCGATAAGTCTGTCTTGTGGTCGGAGGCCTGCGCGGTCAGCTGGAGAGCCTGGATCCAGAGAGCGGATGTACTGACCCGGTCTGGACTTCTCACTGTGCAGGTTGAAGCCGTATCCTGTTTCTGCCCGGACCAGGTGACACTGCCTGGGGACGAGCTCGGACACATCTGCTGGAGCAGACGGCACTGCTGAAGCCTCCTGAGAGAGAGAGACACAGAGTGGATCCAATTAAGCTGAGATTTGAAGTGTGGGTATTAGCAAGTCAATGGGGGTTATTTTCCCAAAATCCTCAATAAGAAAAAGCTAGCGTGTTATAAGCAGTGATAGAGAAAATAATCCGACTTGTTTGTGATCATTCCATCCTGCGCCTTCTCAATTACTGCTGTGTCACAGATGTGCCAGTTACACGAATCAGTTGTACTTGGTTCCACAAAAACAATCCATCCTAAGACATCTGTTAACAGCAAATAATCTGCTTTGGATACCAAAAATTAAATCTTATATTGCTGTCTTTTTATCTCTAAAAGACAGGGGGCTTAGGCCTGCTAGCACATTTATACCAGCCATCCATGATTATAAGTCACATTACTGTAAAGCTTGTTGGACTTTCTGAAATTATTAGTTGCTCTCTACCACAATCTGTAGATATTTTTGTCTCTGCCACTTCCTACACACCCTTTTGTTTTTCCCCTACTCATCCTGCCATCTGAAATGCTAAGCTGTGAAGCTGAGTGCAAACAGAGAAAATATCAAGAGCTCCCTTTGTCTCCCAGTCTCTCGCACACACTATATTTATTTATAGTATATATGTACACGTATAGTACAAATATACAGACATATAAATATAGTAAACAGTAGTATAGATCACAAATAATAAATCCAGCATCACACTCTACCGAGCGTGCCAGAAATGGTGAAGCTGCAGAGTCAGACTGATAACATAGAGTAATTTAAGACCAGTGTTAAAGACACACTCATCTTGAAAACATCTAATTAATCACAGGAAGCCACACTAGACACGCACAACCTACGTAAGTAACATTAACCATAAGAACAGATCTGGTGTTAGAACTACTTGGGTCGTAAGCTTGAAATTTTCACGTATTGTGAGACACAAGTGCCTTTAAGGGTGTCTCTGTGTTCTCGGACTGACTGTACTTTTGTCGTTGTGATCACTGAACACGTGAGACATTTCACCGAGCTCTTCTATAAGCTCTCACTGCATGGGGTCTGACTCAGATGTAGATGACGCATGGCCAAACACAGCACTCCACAGCTTAAACCCTCCTAGGTGATAAACGTCCTTCACTTTGTATCGAGGTCCTGATGTCAAAGTTTATTTTGCAATAATGACCAGCTGGCTCTACATTACTCTTTGCAAACATAATAATGCGACAAAAACTTTTCCAGGTGTAACACATTACTCAAAATAATGTAATCTGAGGTTTAAAAACCAGACTTGTTTAGGTAACACTTTTTAGACTGGTATGTTTGTGCTTTAAAATGTAGCCCCCCCATACCAGTCTGAAAAGTGTTACCTAAACAAGTCTGGCTTTTTAAACCTCAGCTGCAAAACCTGATGATATTTACCCTATCTCATACAGCTTATCTTAACACACAGAGCTAGCTGGACTAAACACAGTCTCGCAACTGCAAATTTCTTCAAATTTGCACAAGCTAACCTATATTAATAGTTGTGAATGTTTAAGGTCAGCATGAGGGATAGAATTAACATTTGTAGCTCTTATTTGGACTTTATTAGCATGAAATAAAAGTTATCTGTCTCTCTAATTAGAATTCCTACATATTTTCAGTCAGTCTAGTTACAGTGTTATACACACTCAGTTGTCAGTTTATTTGTTAAACCTAACGTATTGCTACAACTACTGACTACTTGTATTTTCAAAAAATACCTATACGTATTCAATTGCCTATACAACATGTACAGTACCTCTACAATTAATGAGGCACAGAGGGAGGGGGTTGGTTGTGTTTGGCTTTGAACCCCCCTCAGAACGCACAATACATCGAACCTTGAGGTGGATGGGCTACAACAGCAGAAGACCACATTGGGTTCCATTCCTGTCAGCCAAGAACAGGAATCTGAGGCTACAGTGGTGCACAGGATCACCAAAACTAGGCAGTGGAAGATTGTTGAAAGAAAAACCTGGTCTTTTTCCAATCTTCAACTGTACAGTTTCTGTGAAACTGTGCCTTCTGTAGCCTCAGACTTTTCCCCATTCTGATGTTTGATGTGAACTGAAGCTCTTGGCCTGGATCTGCAGGATTTTATGCATTGCCACAATTTCACTGCTGCCACATGATTATCTGATTGGAAAACGTTGTGTTGGCTGTGGTATGTGTATGGCTGAAAAAGTTCTTGTAAAACTCTTAATTCACTGGATGGAAAAGGGTAAACAAACCTTTGCCACTGTGTGCAGAAATCACAATAACTGCCCGAGCAAACACACCTGGGTTTGATTCAAATGGATTAAACACTGCATATGTGAAAGAACCCAATAGTCGGTATGGATCTGATGTTTTAAAGGTATAATCTTGTCTATGTAATATTAAAATCAAAGGCTAAATCAGTGTCTTGTAAGTCATGACCCAAAAAGCTGTCAGTTGCATTGGATAAATACTTCACAAATATAAGTTCTTAAGATGATGATATACAGTACTGTGTATTCTGTTAGATATGAAACTCTCCCTATGTGCAGTAAACTCAGGACAATATCTCCCACACTGTCAATGTTTATAAAAGTTTCCATTAATAAATGGCTTCTTACCAAGTTACATGTTCTTTCAATAAAGCAAGCTAGAGCAAAGTGGACAAAAGACAAAGTATAGGACTGATAACAACCAAAATGTCTTCCTTTTTCTTCAACAGAAAAACAGTTTGGCTAAAATGCAAGCAGTGAGGTGTCCCAGACCACTAAGAATAGCCAATAAATCAAATCCCAGAATTTCCAGCATAGCGGTTCTGAAAAACCCCAGCATGCATCAAAGTCAATGGGAGAATCCTTCCCAGGAAAGCCAGACGTATGGAAACAGGTTCATCATTCAGAGCATGTTAAATCCAATAATATGAGCAAACTTTTTTTTTTTAAATAAAAAATGACTCCATCTTACATCCACACGCAGGAAGGCCTGTGGGGCCGCAGTAAGATAAACAAGAGAAAATCCACAGATGGTAGTCATTACAGCTCTGAGCCGCCAGGAGTGGTTGTTAACTTTACCCCACCATCCGTCTGCTTGTTCCTTAACATCTCCCAAAAGCACAGTCTACTCTCCCTGGTGTACTCATTTACAGTGTATTTCTCAATGAAATACCTTTAAGACTGGCATAGATCTGTTTTACACATCTCCAGAGAAGGAGTAATGAAGGAATAAACTTAGGGTACTTATTAGTGCATGGCATGGCTGTACAATGTTCAAATTACATTAATAAAATCATTTTTGAACAGTGCTGCAGTGGATAGCGCTGCTGCTTCACAACTCTGGGGTCCCCAGTTCGATCCTGAGCTTGGGTTACTGTCTATGTGAAGTTTCTGTGCATGTTCTCCCTGTGTCTGAGTTAGTTTCCTCCCACTTCGAAAAAACACATAGGTGGACTGGCTTCTCCAAAAGTCCTCTAGGTATGAATGTGCACATGGTGCCTTGGACTGGTCTCCCATCCAGGGTGTATTCCTGCCTTCTCAGGAGAGGCTCCGGACCAACCCTGACCAATATAAAGCTGTTGCTGAAAATGAATGACTGAGGTCAGTTTCCTGTCAGATATCTCAGGCTCGGTTTTCTGTGCTAGTGTTGGTATGTGAGGTATGACCTCTGCTGATAAATGATGACAAGAAAAAGTATGATAAGAGAGGTGGTAACCTTTGCACCACATGACATTTTTTTGACATGATCAACCACAGAACAACAGGGCCCTTTTGTAACTTTACTGTGTGTCTAATATGTTTGTATTGTGTAATCGTTGTGTGTGTCTGGGACGAAGTCCTGCTTCAGCTCAAAATGACCATTACAACTGACTGAACTGCAACTGAATTAATGCAGTGCAACTGAAATGACCAGAACATAGACCAATAATCTTTACTCTTATGTAATAAGAAGGGATAGCGTAACACTTTACTTAGTGATCAAACGGAGACATGAGACCTGTATAAGCCCTACATGACATACACCTACATAAAACTTTATAAAAATTTATTCCAGTAAGTTTATTCAGCTGGCTTAAAGACTGTTTTGACCAATTTTTCTGTCAAGTTGACACAACACCAAAGTCAAGTGACATTACAACATCCTGACAAATTAAATTGTAGCTCACTCACATGACAGTGATGATGTGACATGCGAAACCAAACTCACTTTAATTTATGGTCAGAGAAAATATACATAACTCTGTCATTACAGTGTCATGTCACTTAAAAGTGAGAAAAAACTTACTTACTTAAAAGTGAGAAAAAACATGCATTTCTCACTTTACTTAAAAGTGAGAAAAAACATGCATAACTCTATAAATACAGTGTCAGGATATTGCCATAAATTTCATCTTACAAATAGTAAACTTAATCTCACTGTACATTGAGGCCTGAGTAAATAAATATAAATCTGTCATTAAGTACGTTCATATAGCTGTCACGTAGCCTATGGATGCTACCTTAGGGTAAACAATGCCAGTGATGTGTACATAACAGGGTGGCATAAGGTATTGAGATGCTTGGCACAATCGTTTTCCTTACATACATATAATCCATTCCCATGTTTTGATGGGGGGGTGGGCACCGACAGAAAATCTAATTTCAGTCTGAGGTTAAAGGCATTCGAATGGAGACAGAGATCTGACCCAAGCCTTCTTTCCCTCTTACTCAGCAATAATAACTACAACTGCTGAGAAACTGGAGATTTTGGAAACAGAATAATCTCCACACGGCCAGGGAAGGCGGGGGTGTTCAGAATTACAATGTGTCTAAAACATTCTGGCTTAAATCTTTGTACAAAAGAGCAACAAATCAGCCTTCCTAATGGGAGAATAAATTTAGAAAATGTTCCTCTTCCACACCCTCTGCCTGCTCTGTACCACTCCCTGTCCCCCACCACGCTGGGGATGGGACTTTAACACATTCCGTTAATTTCCTGCCACAATGAGGCATTGTGCAAGACACTGTGAGATGGGAGTATTGAGTGTGTATTTTGTGGTGTTGCTTTGTAGAGTGTGAGCGCAATACTGCTAATGAAATGAGACTGACATCTTTTAATTATTCAATTCCAAACTCCTGGGATAACCAGAACCTTACTGCTGTTAACTCTTTAATAGACTATTTGTGTGGATGTTTTGTGATGGACAGTGTCTCAGGCAATATAATTAAAAGTGCTAAAACACATCCGGTTACAGCTAACTCGTATCTCTCATGCTTGTACCAGCAGAGGCTTTGCTGCCAAATATAACATCCTTTAGATTTGTGTTACCTGTATTTAATGACAAAGTGTCACCACATCAAGTTCTGAGAGTTGTCATGTTTGTGAGACAAGCTACTTTTTTGGCTTCTGTAGCCTTAAGGGCAGAAAGCCTATTACTGGATGGAAAAACAGGAGGTGTCATAACAGCAGCAGCTGTGACACTGGAGTGCCCAGTTTCATCTGGCCCAGAGGGGCTGAGGGAATGTAAAATCTTCAAACTGTTTAGAAGATTGTGTCACACTTCCCAGAGCAGCAAGACTGCTTTTGTGTCAAGGCTCTATCTCTGGTCAAGATCATCCATAGCAACGCAAGAGACAAATGCATAGGTCTAGTTAACTGCTGATCATGACAGTTGGACTGGTCATGGCAGGTAGCAGGTAGCAGGTAGCAGGTAGCAGATAGGAGTCAGGGTGAGGTGGGGTGGGTAGTAAGGGACAAATATGCCATCATAATATCAATATTTATCATGATTTACCTAAGAGGTCATCTGCATAAAGGCACTAGAGGAGTTTTTCTACAATATCCTGTTATGAAGATAGTCTGAATGCTTTCACTCCTCAATTCAAATGTTCAAAAATGCAAACATCAGGCATGGAACTGGTATAATTTAGGGGTGTAAGTGGGCATGGCTTGAAATGAAAGGTTTCTTTCTTTCTTTCTTTCTTATATTATATTATATGTTTCTAATATTTTGTAACAATTTTTGTTGGCTCTGTTTCCCAAAGTCTAAACAATCGACTTAATTGAATCCACTACAACCCTGACCAGGTAGTTACTTAGGATGAATGAAGGCATGTAAATGCACTGTGCAGTGTTCTGCAGGGTCCCAGTTCCACATGACCTATTCGTATCTGTATTTATATCTGTTTAGAACACAATCTGTTCATTCCAAAGAATGTATTCATATTCGGTTATATCCCTAGCATGTATGTAATTCGTGAAATACATGCAACATTATTAAACAAGGAAGTAGTGTGAATGCATGTGACACTTAACTGACTTTTGCTTGTGATACAGTGAACTTTATGGTAGGTCTAATTAATTGCCTATTGTTGAGTTATAACATCTATTCATATCAGCACATCATGGTTCAAGGCAATTTTAAAGAATTAAAGCTGTATTAAAGCTGTACCCTTTAAGAATTAAAGCTGTATCCTAAAATATGTATTGATACTGAGATCTATCAGGTTGGATTTGGACTTTTCCATACTCTCACATAATACATTTTTACCAGTGATGGCTGGTGCTTTCTTATACAAAGGGAAGCATGGTTGTTACAAGAGGCAACCAGAAAAAAAAAGAATTTAATCCTCAGAACAGGTGACCAGCATAATTTAAGCAAGAAACCAGGAAGGCCAATTTTTTAAATCATCCAGACCAGCTTAACTAGCAGTAGGCTAGGACTAACCAGCTTGGACCAGCGTGAAATTCATTCTTTTTTCTGTCAGAGAAGAGCGCTAAATAGATTTGCTCCCTGCCCTTTGGACTATATTAATGTTGGGAATTGGTCAGCCCTCTTGTTTTAATTTGAGCCTCTCCTCATAAGAAAGAGAATCAGTGGAGTTTAATAAAATCAGCTCAGGAACTGTGCTTGGCATGAGAAGGAGCAAAGCTTCTAATCGTGACATTACGAAAATACTAGCTGGGTACCACCTATATTTTTAATAGTTAATTTGCAAATGAAAGCAAATGACCAAACTCTGAATTCTATGTCTACAACTCATCTACAATATGTAGGCTACAACTGTTAAAGGAAAAAAAACAACAGATAAGGGAAATGATTTTCAGTTAAATACACTTTCCCATCAATATTGTTTATCATTGTTACTGTTTATAAATCACAACATGTGGTTGTCAACAGTAAAACAGTATGAAATCTGTAAATATTTTATTTGTAATATTGAACTATAATATTGACCAGCATAAATAAAATACTGCATGGCTGTTCGACTGAAAATAGAATTGTATTGTACTGTATTTTTCCCATCGTTATTGCTTGCCACCAAATAATTAACAATCCATACAGAATGGCTATTTAACTGAAAATAAAAGGGTGGTCTCTGACCTTTGCACAGTACTGTATGGTATATTAGACTAAAAAGGCACAGATTTTGTAGATGATTTATGTCTGAAAGGCTGTCTGTTATGTGTAGTTTCAAAATCGTGCTTATTTGTTGTCCAGTAGACATAGTGAAGTTGCTTTCTATGGAAATGCATTGAGTCGTGATGTTTCTCTCTATGTAAACTCATTCTCTGGGGTTCTGGGGGCAATGCGTCTGCTTTCTAATGTTACAGTTATAGACAGTGCTGTCGAAAGCGCATTAACCAAACAATGTGACTTTTTACTTATTAGAATAATAAATAGCAGCATGAGTGATGAGTAATATAGCAGTTAAACATTTTATTGCAGCATTTTTTAAATGTAATTTTAGGGGAGCAATGCTTCCTGTGTGGTTTCAAAGCCAACGGTTGTGGTATTCATGCCACTACAAGTTCTGAATACAATCAGAGACCATGTTCTGCAGCTTGCACTGAACCACAGGCATTATACAAGGAAGTGAATATGGAGAACATTGCATCATGGATGCTCAAGCCAGGGAAAAACTAGAACTTTACAGAGCCAGCAAGCAAAGAAGAACAGCAAGCATAAAAGACATGGACATATTTTGGACATGGTGACTGACAGTCAGAGTTGCTGACTTAAGTCCAAAAGTTAGCCAATAACAGGGAAAGTTACGTGTATTCAGAAATGGGTTACGCAGCTGCTTAAGTTGATTTTTTGGGCTTCCCCTTCAGATTATCCAAATCACATGTAGTTCACCTCCAAGGTTGGCAGATATTTCTTGAGTAGCGGTGTCTATACCACTGCCTTTAAAAACAAGCACTTGCCTTTAAGAGCAAAAATTAAGAAAATTGGGACAAGAACTGAAGACAGAAGAAGAAAATAGTGTTTGTTTTTTTTTTTCCTTTGAATAATTTTTTAGCATATTTCTACCTAAGAGGCCGAAAATCCTCAAATGTTACATAGTGCTGCTTTAAATCTTTCTTTCTAACCGGTCAGTTTGGGTCTTTCTATGTTTCTGGATCAACTGGGCATCAAATACTTCACAGATAAGGTGAACAAACAAACTGTGATTGCGAAAGCTTCACAGTTTGATTGATGACAGATACACTATCAATGGGTACACACACTTACTTCACGTTCATGTCACAAGAAATCACAAGAAAATCATTTTGAATTACTTTTCACTTTCAGCTCCACTGCAGAGAATGAGGCAGAAATGCAGAACTAGATAGAGATATTGCTTTAAATACAATGAAAAAAATAAAAAATAACAGGAATAACAAGAACATGTGAAAGAAATCAGTCTCAGTAAAAATAAGCAATGTTTATTCCTGATCCCACCATCCTTAATCTTATTCCACCCCAATGTAGACGTGCAGAATAGGGACAGAACGAACGAAAAAAAGCCAGATGTTACACTGAGAAAGATAGTGCCCATAGGTAGTGTAAGATATTATATAAAACAGCTACTACTGATTTAAGCATGAAATTATGCCCACATTTGGAAAGTTGCAATAGATGACAAAAGTAAAACTGTAGATCTAAATGTTGTACTTGAACACTGTGGGCCAGGCTCGGAAAGATTCATATTTTATTCTAAAGCTTGAGATGTTCCAAGGGTCAAGATATATTAAATGGCTTTCATCAATGATACAAAAGAATAAACAGAATCAGGACTGTATTCATAGCTAATCCCTGAAACAGGGTAAAGAAAGAAAGACAGTTTTATTTGTATGTAATTGCTTGCTGCAGAATTGCACTAATCCTGGCATACTGCCCCTGCTGACTAAGTTTCGTTGTGTTGTGTACCCTGCAGTGCCATTGTGCTTAGTTGTGCCCTCTTTAGAATGTGCCCGGCCAATCGGAGGCCATCGTACATTATTTAAGGTCTGAATGATAGGCCTACAGTAGTTCAACCAAGCGTGTTATTGAGCTTGTGTATAAAAAACACAATAGAGAGCAATCAGTTCAGACAAAAGAGCAAAGGAGCATGACCTCTGCAATTCATATCACCGCAACCAAGAACGGCACATCCAATTGTTTTAGCAAGCATGACAATATAATATTGACACTGATTTATATTAATAATTAATTAATAAAGACTGCACGTTAGGCATTCCAGAATTACTTCATTATGTTTAACAGTCATTGCACTCAACTGATATCACTCATATGGGATTACAAGCATCAAGTTGTCTCAACTTATATCAGCCTAATTCTATGCAATAGCTGCAATGAGTAAGACAAGAGAAAATACAAGCAAACCTACAAAAAAAACTAAAAAGCCCATGTATGAATCATGTACGAAGCACAAGATCAAGCAAAAGAGTATAGAAATACACTGCCACTGGGAATATGCATGAAGGTTTTGGGAAAGTTTTCCATTTTCCACAAGTATTCGGTTAATAAAACAAAATTACATGTGGTTGCATTCAGAGATCTGTGGTGTTTCATTTCCTGTTGTTCTGTTTGTGCCATGTGAACCGCATAAATGCTACATGGCCAAACAAGACCAACACACTCATTGAGCTGGAAGTGCATCTAAGCACCCCCAAAGCTTTCCCCTATCAGCTCACTGTCTGAAATCCCAGATGAGCCACAGAACTCAAAGCTGTGCATATAGCAGACCAACTCCATTTCTGCTGACAGCAATGGCAACCTGGGCAGTATTTACCACTAATGAACCTCATAGAGGAGAAGAGGTAGGGAGAAGCATGGAAAGAGGACTGACAAAGAAACAAAGGAAAGATAAAGATGTGTTAGTTACCAGCATACAGTGTGCTTCTAGAGCTGATGACATCCTTGCATAATCTCTCCACTAGTGCTGTGTGGTGCTATATTGTAAAACAGTAGAGCATAATAAAGCAATGTTATGCTATACAGCTACAGACGACATCACAAAAGATCTTATTTACTGGTGCACTGCTTTCCTTGAGATCCGCTAAGATTTTCACAACAGGTTACTGCAACCTGTGTTAACACAGAGAGTGTCTACACCTAACTTTTAATTAGCGTAACAATCAAAGAAAGCACATTCATTGTTTTTGATAAACTACTAAAGACTAATTCCAACAATCTTAACAAGTTCATTTAAAATGTTTTAGCAGTTTCTATAAGCAAATAATTTAATACTTGCCCCTCACTCTCAGTTAACAGAGACAATATCAGAATACTTAGTGATGTCTTCTAACCAACTGCTTTTAAATATTCTGCAGATATGAATGATATTCAAAGGTGAGCAGACTTTTTCTGTTGCAACTTCAAGATTTTGGAAAAGCCTAGCCTTTTTTTTATAAAGACTTCCCCCATCGTAAACACGTTTAAACCCAATTTAAAACCATTTTATTTTCTCAAATGTGAGCCTTTTCAAGGTCTGTAGTGTTGAGTCTTCTGTTTTGGCCTGTCTTTTCATCTCATTTAGTCATTTAATGCTTTTTATTGTTTTTTTAGTGTTAAAAATAACATTCCTGCTTTACAATATTCATGGAACAACGCTCACATACAAATATTAACATTAAGAAATGTTTGTTTTAGTCTCAGCTTCAGACTGATGTCTTTTGTACACCTTTCTGGCCACAAGCTTCAGAATCTTGAAGGGTGCAATTGGATTAACTCTCTGCATTTCAGTGCAAGCCAGTTTGTAAGCCAGTTTCTGATGGAAAACCAATCTTTGAACACTGTAACATGTTTAGCATTTTGAAGCCTGATATAGTCATTGGATTGAAAGAAAGTTCATTTTTAAAAGTTTACAATCTTACATTTGCCAATGGGATCTGGAAAAGGTATGCGATTGGTTGTTTTCAGTGCTATACTAATGGTTTCTTTCTTTGAATGTCTTGGCCATGGCCATGTTGGGTACCAGAGGGTGAAATTTAAGGCTTGCAAAACTACATTTGTGTTAACATTCCTACAGCTAAACACGTTGCACAAACACTGTAGGCTTATATACAGTCTCAGATCTCCCAGAAAGACAGACTGAAAGAGACTAACCAAAAATTGTTAGCTGGGATTTTCCTTCAATAATTTGTATGCAAAGTGTGACATCACAAAAATGGGATTTGGGTTGTATAGTTATCTTACAGTTCCAGTCCAACTGTAAACCTTGACATGCCACCACACTGTCAAATTATGGTTATGTTGAATTGCACGTTCTTTCCCTTTCATGAAGCCTTCTTCATGAAGCGATCATATATATATATATATATATATATATATATATATATATATATATATATATATATATATGAATAGAATGCACCAAGCTGGACCTTTATATATGTAACATTAATTTTTCATACTGTTCCACGCCTACTCTACACCCAGTCGCATTACAACTGTTACATTAACAGTGCTCTGTTAACTCTCTTGCTTAATCCTGGCCTGAAACAAAGTGCACCCATATGACACCAAATAGTCCCAGCAACTCTGAAGAATGCAGACCCTCCCTCCAATTCTTTACAGTCTTTACCCAAGTCATTCTTGGTAAAAATATGCCACTTATGTAGAAAAAGATGCAGCGAAAATACTCGTGAGAAAGGCTAATAGTTCTCAGAGTTCTCTGCACACATTCACAGAACAAAAATGAGACACATGTTCATGTAGTTGTATGTACATGTGCTTAGCATGTAAGCCTCAGACAGCTGATATATGCGTGCACATTCTTTCTTTAGGAAGTCGTGCTGAAGAACTCTCCACATGTGCTGTGTTTAACACACAGGTTAAATGAATAACATGCTCATACCAGTATAATAAGTCAATTTAATTGACAGGCACACATCATGGGGCATTTCACAAGCAGTGTATCACAAAGATAAGATGGGAACTAAAAACATCGGTTTCTGTTTTTTCTGTTTCTGGCTTTGCTTCCTTTTCCCAGCTATTCAGTACGCAAAAGCAAATCTGTACTATACAGTATTAACCTGAATTCAGCTGAGACTACTAACTGGTTTCCATGTATACTTTTTATAACTACCTCAAACTATAACTGATGTAAGAGTACTTATGCTTGTCTGTTTCGTCTGTGTGTGTGTCAAACTCTGATGACACACAGGCAGATCCACACCCCTGTTATCAGTACAACACACATATATATACACACATGCCCCTACTGTGCCCTGCTGCTTTACGGGTCCCTAGGGTCGAAACCAGGCCATTTCACACACACACACACACGTATGCAACAGGGGCCCCCAGTTATGCCGACAGCACATGGTTTCATGTAACAGTTATGGAGAGTCTGACAAAGGGCGTTCTGGAGCCCCCTGACCCCCCACCAGGAAACATAAGAGGGCAAACAGGATGGACAGTGATGAGAGTGGAAACACACACACACACACACACATATATACACCACTGGATTACTATGAACCCATTTATACCCTGTTTTTTTCTATGTCTTTTATCTGGATTGTATCCTGATCAGATTTTAACCACATAAATTTACACTTGTAGTCAAATGCATCTTTGGAAGCTGTTTTGGAATTGGATTGCTCTTATATGCACATTATATGCAAATCAATTCATAGCAATTGACCACCAACTCCCTGTGTTTTTTTTTTGTTTTGTTTTGTTTTTTCTGTTGTTTTTTTTCCCACACCATTCTGTGTGAACTCCAGAGGCTTTTGTACATGAAAATCCCAGGAGATCAGCAATTTCTGAAATTCCCTAACCAGTCCGTCTGGCACCAACAACTATACAATTTTAGAAGTCATTGAAACCACATTTTCCCCCATTCTGATGTTTAATGTGAACAAAAACTTGACCTGTGTCTGTATGATTTTATGCATGCTCTGCTGCTACATGATTGGCTGATTGGATAATTGCATGAATTGCTGTGTACAGGTGTTCCAATTAAAGTGTCTGGTGAACGTATGTGGTCTATACTAGTTCCATAAGTAAACCATTGCGGAATTTGAGAGTTTGAGAGAGAAAAATGCACTGGTCAAGGAATAGGTGACTGATAAACGTGTTGATCTCATGTTGATGATACTGAATCCTGGATCCTTTAATGTTTAATGTCCTTTAATGTTCTGCAGCATATGTGATAATGCGATTTGGTGCTTTGGTTTACATCACTATTATCCTTTATATAGAATGTTTACATATAATGCTACTCCTGCTTCCATCTGTCTGCTACATCTGCTTCCACCACCACCACCAAAAAAAAAAAAATGCACTAGCCATATTCACAACAAATCAATTTACACAAACGCATGTACAAGTGTGAGATTGCAATACACTTTCAAAAACTTTCCAAAGCCACATGACTGCCTCAAAAAGCATGTTGAATCAATTATCTAGAATTCTCAACACACACACATACACACACACAAGCATGGCCCAACTGAGACAGAACAGATGGCTATATGCTTTGAGGATCATATATGTTTCAGAAATCTAGAGCTACACTGAATTCAAAACCAAACATACATAGAAGATCTGCAGAGCATGTTAAAAAAACCTTTTCTGGAGGCTAGGCTGAAAATAGCAGACAGGTTGAGCATACAGGGCTGTGAAGACAGCAGTTTTTGCATGTGTGCTCACAGGTGAGCTGGATATCAGACACAATCGTCAACCATAATTTGAATAAAAGCAAAGTGAGACCGTATGAATGATGGCATAGAAGTGATTGTGAAGATTGTGGATTGTGAGTGATTTAACATTCTCAATATGCATGATTGTGGGAAGTCATTTTGCTACACATTTTTCACCCTCTCTCTCTCTCTTGCTACGCCCATGAGTGAGTGAGTGAGTGAGTAAGTGAGTGGGCAGTGAAGACTCCCTTGGTGTGAATAAAGCCTACGCCGCTTGACCCGCGTAGTTACATCACGGCCGAGTTGGAGAAGCTTTACAAGTGTTTGCAATGGCTCATTCTCAGGCAGGCTGTGATGAAGATGAAGATGATAATGATGATATTGAATAACACTTCTTGTGTTGAACCAGAGACTGAACTAGAAAAAAAAACAGATCTTTTCTAATTTGATTTTGGGGTAAAACAAGACCAAGAATGAATGGAAGAATTGCTCAATCATAATACAGCTGAGAGTGTATGTATTAAGCCAGCTGCAAATACAACACACAGAAGGGTGGCACTGAAAATGCAACCAGTTGGCTGCTCATATCCTATTTTCTCCCATGGGCCCAAAGGCCAATTGGAGCCAGGCCTGGCTAATGTTAAGCAGAAGATGGAATGAGATGGTCGATCTGAGGGTTAATGAGGGAAAGATATCACCAGTGCTGGCTGTCAACGAAGCGGCCAGAGATAACAGGGGGAGATGCATGCCTGCTTTCTCACACACTCTGCCGCTTGAACTGTGTCCTTCCAACCCCCCTGCTGTCCATCTTCCAGTCACAAACAGAGATCCTCCTCAGGCGCTGCCCCACAAATGCCCCGCTGAGCTGCACATCTGGACACAACACAGCTGCCTTTCAGTTGTGGGGCTGGAGAACAACAATAGGAAGCAAGTCTTTAACAGCATTTAAATGAAGTGTAGAGAGGCTGCATCAAGAGTGTCGTGTGCTGTTTGCGTTACGTGAAAAACAGGCTCAAGCAAAGTGAAAATAGGTTCACTTAGACGGCGTTTAAACTATATTGCGTCTAATGCCACTACAGTAAAATACCATGAGACCATGAAGTTCTGCAGTATACTTCCCAGCCTTATTAGCAAAAGATATCGTCCTCCTATTAATGGGCTTTGAAGAGACACATACAAATCCAGCTGCAAACCATAAAGGCAATGTAGTGCTGTCATACCAAGAGAGTGAATGTTCTAAAGAGATTGTACAAGAATTAAAAACAAAAACAAAGCCTGATCAGCATGCGTCTTAATATTTCTCAACCAGTGCTGAGATGGGAAACACATGGCAAGAGGAGAAAAAATTCAAAGAGGTTGTGCACAACAACAACAACAACAACAACAGACATAGCCACACGGGTAATGCGTGAGAAATGATTCAGGCTTCATGAATGCTTAGCATGATGCATTTTTAAAGGCTTAGAAGGTATGAACTGGTTCATAGGTGTTCTGTTTTCCTGGCATGTTTATATGGCGGGGATTCAAAAAGCCATACACACACACACGCACACATTTTTTCAAAACTTTTTTTTATAAAAATGTGACCTTTAACCTTGCATCAGAACACATGATCTCAGAAGTATGTTCTTGGATGGTTATCACACTGTTGACTTTTTCAAAATACAGATTAAAATGCAGTTCTGTCTATTACTGTTCATTTTTTAAAGTTCCTCACTCCAGTGGTTCTCATCCCTTCTGTGTTCAGCTGCGAATCCCTGAAAATTTAGCAAACTGCTCCCTCTGGACTCCCCCTAAAATCAAATTACAGTGACCTCTCTTTCTTGGGACTGCACTGAAAACCCTTTGGCTGTGGAATCCCCTACTGTTGTAAATACGATGCTCCCTCTTCGAAGGTATTTTTAAGGTATTCCTCTTCGACTTCCCCTCTTGACTTGGAAGCGGCCACTTGCAGCATAAAGCAAGAAAGATCAAACGAGGAGCAGGTTCCACAGGATAATGAAGAGAACAATGTGGCTGAAGTGATTCTTTATTCCTATAAAAAATATGTACAGAGTCTCTGCTTGCTAACCATCTGCAAGCTTGCTAGCTTTCTCACTAAGCTATGTATAAGCCCAATTTAAATGAAGCAAACCAAAGATTTCCAAAATATTAAGAAGCTTATTTTTCTCTTATTAAACAGACTCATCTGCTTTTTTTTTTTTTAACTCAATACTTCAGGCCTCGAGGAGTTCATCAAGCACCTTGAGCTAACAGTGAAGTGAAGCTAGCAGCAGCTGTCTTTCTGCTAGTTTTGCTAGTCAGCCAGTGATTAGCAAATAAACCGGCAATTTATTTGAATGGTAACTATGTTGTTACTGTAATAATAGTTTGTAAATGAAACTATCCAAACTAACTGTGAGTAAGTAAAATGGTAGTTTCAGGTTTTTTCTGTGTTCTTCACTTCATTGTGATGATTAATTTAGAGAACATTGGCTGCCACAGACAGTGTGGTTACACTGCATTTATTATTAGCTTATTAAACTGGGTTGTAAATGTGGTCTGTGTTACTTTTATCACTTACATAAAGGTTCTTTCGTAGCCATAACATCCTGTAATAGAATGAAATTGTGCATGTGGGTTGCTGAGTGGTAGGTGGTAACGTGTCTGGACGCTGCTCTGAGCATCAACAAAGTTATGTTAGTCCAGATCCAGAACAGGTTCAGTGACCTCACCTTTGTATAACAGGCATGTTCACAAACATATGTCTTTGTTTACACAGATGTGTCGAAGTGAACTGTGGCGAATAACAACACTTTACGGTCTTAAGCTTTAAGAGAATTAGGCAAGTCTAAGCTGTGAAACCAGCTAAATTTGACCCCAGATCTCGAGAATATTCCAGGAAAATCTCAGCACAAATTGTGTGTTAATGCTTAACTTCTCTCAGAGGGCTTGCTCCTAACACCTCCTCAGTCCTTCATGGTGCAGACCAGATGTGTGCTTGCAAGAGAGAGGGGTCAAGTGTGGGTGTGTGAGAGCATAAGAATGACTTGCAAAGCCAATGACCTGAAGGCCCACACTTGGAAAGGAAATGAGACTGGAAAAGAGAAGAAAGAATATGATGTGTAGCACTCAGACTAAGGTTAATACTAAAATTGTTTAGAAAATCTAAAGTATTTTAAAGAAATTTTTCCCCTTTTCTCTCCAACTTGGTCACCTGTCGATTCCCACCCACCCACCAGTTCTCCCAAATCATATAGCAGCTACCAACCAGGGAGGGTGAAGTCTAACACATGAAGTCACATGAAGTCACCTTTCTGAAGTGCTATTCTTGCTATGTCACATGGATGTGGAATCATCGAGATTCAAACTGCTCTCCCAATGGAAGAGTGAACGCTTTTCTACTTTGCCACTCAGGACCCCTTTATGAATATTTTTTTGAGTGTAAACAAGTGTAGACCACAATCATATGCCAACTGGCCAAACAAGAGTAATGTAGCATCTAAATGTTAAAAAAGCCATAGCAAATCTGATTTAAGTTTAGCAATACAAACAGGATACCAGCATGAATTGCCATTGTTTTTCTCTACATCCATAGGCTTCATCTGTCATGACAGTTTTCTGGAAAGTTCTTCCAAATACATGCAACAATAAAATCAGACAAGTCAGACACTAGTAAAGTAAAGCAATTTATAAGCTCCCACACTCACACTTGTCCTTTATTTAACACAAAATCTCCTGAAACATTAGTATGCGACTTCATAACTTCTCGACTCGTCCAGCTATTTTGCAATTAAAACTTTATTTTGGTTTTAATATATTCAAATCTCAGCCGATGGAGCTCTCGGTCATATTAAAAAATATGCTCTAGATGCTCTAATAATTCATTGATACATTATCCACTATGTTCATTACTCATGCTAGTGATCTAAAACCTTACATGGCCTTGTTTTATTCATATCTAGCAGATATTCTCCGTCCTTATACCGTTGTTTGCTCACTCACTTCCACTGGCACTGCAGTTCAAGTTTTAAGTTTAGACTGTCAACTTTGCACATAGGTTAAGCCCAAAACTTTGTAAAATTATTACTTTAGTGCCTCCTCCTTCAAAAGTCAATCTTCCAGATTGTTGTTTTTCTCACAACACTTCCAATCTGCCGTGTCTTCCATTTTTTTTCATGTAATTTTTGTAATTATGCAATGCTGGTTTTCTGTATTTAGTTTGATTTGAGTCACTGTGTAAATGAGACGTATTGCAATATTATTACACAGTGGTAGACAAATCAGTAGCCTAGGGGCCCAGGGCAAGCAGATTTCATATCCGGGCTATTCATTTTTTATTTGAAGTTACCTGGTGGACAAATCGGTTTAACAACCAGAAAAAGAATAAAAAAAAACCCCTTATTGACTTTCACAAAACAAAATTTTTCACTTGGTCTGTAGCTACGTTTAAACTGCGCTTCACGGTTGTGTGGTGAACCTTAAAGCTGTGACTATAGCACCAGCTACTTGTTCCAAATCCTGCTACCTGTTGCACTACACACATCGGCTGAGGCAGAATCTGTCTGATGGAAGAAGATTTATTTACTAATTATTTATAGGCTTAATTAATTAGCATGCACAAATGACACATAATCTTTTCTGAATCAGAACTTGCAGGTACCAAAACCAAGTGAAATAAAAGTTTGGTGCAAAAAAAACCCGCTCCTGTAGGCTTGTGTGATATTTCTTTTCCCTGATCATGATTTTCCATTGTAAAATATTGCAATAAATGATTTAATTGAGCAGAACTGAAAAAAGACAGGAAACCTAGCATTTCCAGTTTAGAGTAGGGGGGCATAATAATATTTTCAGCTGTGTAGTTGGGAACCATGGCAATTGCAATGGATGGTGGATTTTTAAGTGATTCCTCAGTAAGACGCAGTAAACACTAAAAAAGAAACATTTCAATATAATCCTTTTAGAAATTGGTTGTCTAATGAGGACATGGCCATTTTTGTCGAGGTCGCACACACAATGTGTTACATTACAAACTTTATTAGCATAACGTAATCATATACTCATTTTTTCCTTATTCATACGTTGTTACATTATGTTAGCTACCATTCGTAGTTTAGTCAATTATGTTTCCAGGCAACTAAAAAACATGGGACTGGGCACACACTGGAGCTTTTACTTGCCTGGTGGGCAAGCTCATAAATTTATCATCCTCATTACAAATGGTAATACAAGTACCAAATCCATACTTCAGTGGTAAATTCAGTTTAAACGGCAGGGCAAAGAGAAAAGGTCAGAGACTAGGATGTATTCTGTTAGAGGTCTAAAGGGGTCAAAGTATATGTTAGTGTTGTCAATATTCTGTCCAGTCCCAACAGAAGAATATTTTTGGCTAAGGTCTTATGTTGGAATTATTACTTACTACAAGCTGTCCTGAGACTGTGGTTTAAGTAAAGGTTGTTGATCAGATGTTCACAGAAAGCGAGGCTGCCATTTTTTCCCTAATGACATCAGTGTCATGAGTGCATGACAGGTTGTCAAACATAGGAATCTGTAGCAGTTCTACTGCTGCTCCATCACAACTTCTCAGGCTGACTCCTTGAGACAATAAGATCTTTTATTCGTTGGCATGCACAAACGAGGTTGTCTGCTCGCTGTTGTTCATGTAAACACAATATATTATCTTCTGACTGCAGAGATCTATAACTGTGTGTTTGGGTTGTGGAGAAAAAATGATGTTCTTCATTAGAATAAGATGAAAACTGACCCTGGGTCAGCCTTTTCCTTTCTGATGTCTGATTGCACATGACCCCAGCTTTCACTGCAATGATCTTCAGATAATACAACCATCCACAACAGTCTACACATACAACTACAAACTTTCCTGTTGTGCAATTGCAATACTCTTCAGTCTTTTTCAACAGAGAACAAAAAGAGAGAAAGATCAGAGTTTGGGCAAACAAGGTAGTGCATAAAAATGACAGCTGCACCAGCTGGGGAAAAAAATCAAGCCTCAACAAAGAAAGAACTGTTGCCAGTGGAAAGAGACGCTGCCACAACAATCTAAACATCCAGTCCACATCATACAACCAAATGCAGCTAGGAAGCCAGGAGACATGACTAGTCCCCATCTTCTCCCTTTATTTCTTCCTTTCCTCTGAGCTCTGACTGTCTTCTGTCTGTTTTTACTTTTATTTTCTCTTCACTTTGATTTACAGATTGCTAACAAGACTGCATCCTCGCATCTAAAAATGGCATGGCCTCTACATTTCCATAACATGAGTACATCCATATAGGATGAAATCAGATCCAACCAAGAAATCCTAAGACATGGATATTTCCTATGCTCCAAAATCATGGGCATGGGACATGGACATTTATGATGAGCTTCTGTCAAGACAACCCAATATTTATTGTTATCTTATCCATGAATGTAGGAATGTAGACAATGCCACTACTGTCAGAGCTGTGCTGTTATAGAAAATGAATCAACACCTTCTGACCAATCAGAATCAAGCATTCAGCAGCACTGTGCTATAAATAAGACATAACAAATGACTGGACTTGCTGTTATAAGAAAATAATCCATGCTGAGTATGAAGTGGATTATTTTCTAATAACAGCACAACTCAAAATGCGTTCCTCTTATACAATAGCGATCTGCCAACAATTACATTTGTGTATCATCCATGTGAGAAGGTAGGTCCTGTTATCACTTATGCTATAGCAGCTATAAACAGTCCTTCTCTCACAAGGTCCTCATTTTTTCTCTCTCTTCAAGACAAAAAAAATGCAGCTTGTAATGTTACAGAGAACCAGAAAGTTCAAACTCTGTGCTGAAGACTCTCCTGTGGTGGAAAACTTACTGACTAGTACAAACATCTGACATCTGAGACTCTACAAAACTTCACCATATTAATGGTTATACGTTAAACAAAACACTTCTTAATCCATTTATTATTAGGCTTGGATTATGTGGAAGGTCTCCCATTCACATCCTGGTGCATGAGCTGTTAGAAATGATAACACATGAGAGTGAGAGCATTAATATAAACCTATCATTTATGTTACAGCCAGAACTACTGTCAGAGCTATGCTGTTATAGAAAATTAATCCACACCTTCTGATTGGGGAATTCAGCAGCACTGTGGTATAAGAGCTTATAATGCACAAGGTGTAAGAAATTACTTTTTTTCTATGGATAAGTGATAAAATGCAGTTAGATTATTGTGTTCCTAAATTGCTTGAATAAATGTAGTAAATAACTGTGTTTTTAGTGTTGAACAAAATAATGTTATCATTTTAGCCATTATTGTGCAGCCCTAATGCAAAATATTGTTCCCTCAGAATCACAGTGCAGCATGCAAGGTAATGTAGTGCCTAATATAAACAGGCCTATGTAAACTGCAAGTAATATATCAAGTGTAATAAGAGTGCAATTGCAGCACAACAAGTGTCATTTCTTTCCTAATACTTGCTTACGCCGCCCTTCACCTTAATAACAGAGTAAATCCTGTCAGGTAATGATGCCTCCAGTGTATTGGGATAGTTCCTGCCAATTTTAGTCCACTCTTCCTCTTACTGAGTGCAGAATTCAGCTAGAGTTTTTATAGTGCCTGTTTTGCTGTTTCACATGCTGTTACAAATAATCCCAAAGCTTTTCTATGGTATTGAGTTCCGGTGATTCTGAAGTGTCCCACTGTTCCATCATGCTCGTCAAACAAGTCACTCACAGATTTGGGCCTATGCACCTCATTCTGGTATGTAGCAGTATTGTGTTTTGCATGGAACGAAAGCACAAAAGGCGACCTCACCTCAGACAGGCCAAAATCTGACCATCTGGTTTTAGTGTACATCCAGGTCTGCAGCCTAGTGACACAGCACATTTGGTCTAGGGAGCTTACAAACATATTCCTTACAACACTGCTTACAACAGTGAAGGCAAAGTACCAGACTCTGGCTTGTGATCCGCACTGAAGGAGTTCTGCTAATCTGGAATATAATAAATGCTTCATCAAATATCAGTATGAATTATTGCTCAAATCCATGCTTTGGTCTGATGTCTGCTTTTTAAACAATTACCTGCCGATATTATCAATTTTACTAATATTATCGTAATATTATTCTGATATTATCATGTGTCTATACTAAATACAATGAGTATAAGTAACTGCAGAGTAAAAACTTAGAATGCATAACAGTATCTATTCAGAAACACTAAAACTTCACATACACAGGGCAGACCGAAGGTCATGTAAGGAAAAAAGTCTAAAGTTATTGTCACTTATTGTTATTAGGATGAACGAAATCTTAAATGTTCATCTATAGTTCATCTGACCCAAAACGTAATCAGACATAATTAAGTATACATATACTGGCTTGGCATGCATACATACTGTACTTCATGCTCAGCTGACACTTGTTTGGTAGATTCCTCAAGAAATTCCTAAACAGTCAGCTCCTCAAAAAACACCAGATAACCGATAGTGAAAGCAGCCTTAGCTCAACACTCCAAGTATGTGCATGTTTACCTCGATGTGTTCTCTTTTGCTGTATTGTTACCTGTGGACAGGTAGTTTTGGTTAGTGTCTTGTGCCTCCTTATTCTTTTGTATACTTTCTTGCATTTGTTGCTGACAACTGGTGGAAAATCTTGAGGCATTTTTATCTCTCATGCTCTTTTAACCTCTAAACCTTTTGGGATTGAATTCCGCATCACTTAAAAGTCATTTTGGATAAAAGTGCATGTCTCTCTGGCTGGAGTATGATCTCGATGTCCTGTGCTCAGTGCTGATATAAAGGATCAGCCTTCCTCCACCTGCTGCTCCCCCACGCTACGGAAGCCTAAATAATCAGAGATAAGCTAATGTGGGGAAAGCACCTGCTGCCTGGAACAGTGAGTGTGTGTGTGTGTGTGTGTGTGTGTGTGTGTGTGTGTGTGTGTGGGTTTGACGTGTCATTTGACGTGTCATGTGACAGGCCGTAATAATGGACTATGCTGTTCTGTGTGGTGAGAAAGCGACACTCAACACTCAAACAGAGACTCAGGGGGCAAAGCAGCACCAGGCCACGCTGAATTTAGCCAGTCAGAGGAGAGAAGCCTGAGAAGCTGGCCAGGGTTAGAACAGAAAGAGTGCTGTTGAGAATACACCTCCTCAAACACACCAAGCTTAGGGTCAACTTCAGTTCAGGGTATGAACAGGGTGTACCTAGTTTACCCTCTACCCAGACAATCACATAAATTTCACCTATAATTTTTTTAGTAAGCTCTAATAAATTAGGACGTCACATTCATAGTAGTCTCACAAGCCAGAGTCTGGTACTTTTCATTAATAAATGCGGGCAAGGACTGACTCCTACAACATGAAAACATATGAGTGTATCTCTGACTGCTTCAAAGAAAATAATTGCATATAATAACTTTTAAAGATTGGGTGCTATGAACTTTTTTATTAACTATACCTTACTCTGAAAAATTGTGTCACTATGTTTAAAAGGTTTGATGTCCCTCCCTTAACCTAGGCACAGAAGTGATTATACAAGACATACAACTTTCAGTATTCTAAAGCTTGTGGCTAGTCGAACAATATTTAGTAACAATGGCACAACTAAAACATTTACTCATTATCTAATGCCTACACTGATACGTGATCTGTAAAAGATACTACGCTCTCTGACTCACTCTTTGCACTTCTGTAATATCGGATACCAAAAATATAATAAATTTTAAGACATCTGTCTGCAAAAGAAGCAATATTTCATTTACTTTCCAACTAATCAAGCTTGATGGTATATAATTAGGAATTGTTTTAGAGTATACAATTTAAATATAATACCAACCATACACAAAGTTTTACAGTTTTTATTATAGCTCATGACACTGATGTGGTAATGGCAAGATAGTGTGTGGGGTGCTGATATTAGTATAGCAGTGTTGCTGCGACTTTTAACCCCCTCAGTGCTGATGACCTATCCACCCATCAGCAATCCTGTGGTCAGAAACTGACAACCGATGAAAGACCAATTATAATCACCCACATTATAATTAGTCAGCAGCGGTGTTATATTGGGCTGACAAATTGTACATAGCAACAGATGGATTTCAGATCAAGTGATGCTTACATCTTTTACTGTTAAACAAAGTCTGTATGTTCATTCATTCATCTTCAGTAAGCCTTTTATCACAGTGGATCTGGACCTTATCCCGCTGACACTGATTGCAAAGTGGGAATACACCCCGGGTAGGACACCCATCCATCACAGGACACCATGCACACACACATTCACACACTCATTCACACCTAGGGGCAATTTGGAGTATCCAATCCACCTATCAGCATAATTTTTTGGGAAGTGGGGAGACAAGGTAACTCAAGCTCAGGATCAAACCATGGACCCTGGAGCTGTGCATTCCTCTACTAGTGGTGTAGAGAGAATGATCAAATTGTTATTTCATGATGTCGCACATTCTATTTTTAATTGTAAGCATACAACAAAAAAGAACATCAGTTTTCTAAACAAAGAACACGCTTTCCAGTTCAATAAACTCACTTGCAAATCAGCAGGAGAATAAACAGAGAAAGAATGCGCCAGAAAGGAAATAACACTGCGCAGTAAAAACAGAGCCACAGTGGAATGGTGGTGTCATATATCTATTCTCCCTTACTGACAGGCAAGCCAGTCACGAGGCCACGGGGAGTGTGCGCACGCACGCACACACACACACACACACACACACACTCCAAATCAGCTCTGCCAATGTTGCTTTGTTAGCTTCCATTGGACCCACTGACATTCATGAACTAGTGTGCACTTTGGGGCCTCAAGCTCCAATCCCTCTCTAAGACAGGAAGTGCTGGAATGCTCGGTAACCCTAGGAGTCCAGCTACCATGGCAACGATCAGCCCAGCATACACTGAGATTTTCTTAACTTTATGTTGAGCATTATGAAGCTCTTTTAAAACTTATCCCGCAGTAATATTGGGATGGACCAATAAATCCCACTTGGGCGGGTCTGAGTCCCCACTGCGGATGTCGTTTTTCACTCAAAGTATGTAAAAGCCCTCAAAAGCTTGTAAAAGGTGGAACACAGCCAATGCTCACAGGATGAGACTGATGTTCTTCAAAGAGACAGAGAGACCCAAACAGAGGGGGACTGGCTCTACTTCCACAAGATCTTCCTAATAACTTTGTCCAAAGAGACAAGTGTCTATCATCAGAGCAATTCACCATGGCCTAGATTTCCTCTATGACTTCCTTTATACTGAAATGAGGCATTTATTGAAAACGTAAGTCCCAACCAAAGCAAATCAGTGTAGTCTAAAGCACTAACAATGCAATATGTGAGCTCAAGAGTACATATAGCATATGCAAGTGAGGGTAGCTGGTACAGTATCCAGTAAAAAGCAAGTCTTTTTGCAGCAAAGGTATTGGCCATTAGTGGTAGTTTTATCGTGCCTGGACTGGGACCTCTGCTGTGCTTTACGACTGCTTTACAACTACTGGCGCAAGTGGAGCCATCCATGGTTGCAATACACACTGTGAGACGACGTGTGTTGGCTTTATTTAGTCTTGCAGATGAAAATACTTTACCTTTTATCCCTCCCAATGGCCTCCTCTTCTATGAATCAAGAGGCCCTGAACATTAGAACTTAAATTTTCACCCCACTAAAATGCACATCTTTTCCTGTCTGTACAAGAACGTATGTTATGTACGCTGGAAGACAAAGTTCACATAGACTACCTGAATTGGCACGACAGGTCTCACATATTGCATATTAGAGATCAATGCATCAGTATACCGACATCATCACAGAAACAGCTTTCCATTCTAATATCGATGGCAGACAGTCTCTAAAGGCATAGTCACATCCCAAGTGAAATTACAATCGTCTCATTGGAATTTGCTGCAATCAGACTGTAAATGCATTTCACAATAGAAATCAAAGACGCTTAATGATACCAAGACAGAGCACGCTTATTGGTGTCTATGGGACAAAAGTGTTATATTTCTGGTCTACATAAAAGGTGAATGAGTCCTCCCTGCCACGTAAAGCATTCCAGGAAGTTGATTCGACTTGGCGGCTTTTGTCTTGCTAATCCGTTCTCTCTGGCAAAACTATGGGTTGAGTTAAACTGGGGTGCACATGCATAACTATTTTGGCTGTGTTTCGTACTGAAGCGGTGGTCCTTCCTATTAGCACAGGAGATTCAAAATGGAGGAAGCGCTAATTTTAGCTGTTTCCAGACATGAGGTTGTATATAATTCTTCCTGACCTGATTATAAATTAATCCATAATAAAGAGATGGTATTATACGCAGTCAAGAGGCTGATTAAATGGTATCGCTGATATTCTTTTGTGTGTGTGTTTTTTTTTATTTTTTTTATTTTTTACTGTTTCAGGTTAGAGCATTAGCTAGCTGCTAATAACCACCTTGAGCATGTTGGCTAAAAAAGTAGACTGTCAACAAACTTCCAAAATACAACACTGAAAGTTTCAGAAATTATTCCTGTTTCTAACCACAATATCACAGCTGCAACAACACTGCTAACTGTTAGGTTTTTTTTTCAGAGCCATCACAAGAAAGACACAAGAGACGTAAACTGTGCCTTGAATTCTGTCTGATGTGGCTTTGTGCCACAGCTAATGTTAAAACCTGAATCAGGCCCAAATGCTATGTGACATTAACTGTATGGAAAGAGCTTTATTATAAAAGTGATAGTTTCTATATAAGTAAAATCATTATGATTAGAATTAGATCATTCTAGTGAAACAGTCTCATTTACACCACAGTGATGTTGAATGCTCAATTCTCAAAGATACAAAGACTTGTATGGTGGATGCACCACATAAAAAGATTTTAAAAACATGTGAAGGTTTTAGTGAAGTTTTCTGTGAAGAGACATTATTTATCATTGTTGGAAGGAGTCTCCAGTGTCAGTGTTTTGTAACAGCCAGAAGTAAACCTGTAACTTTATGTTTTCTGACACACAAAGGTCTTAAGCCAAAGGGCGTTCCGGTTTCTCTGTAACCTGACAAGCTGCATTTTTGTCTGATTAACTTCGAGAATGAAAGAAAAGAGAAACAGGTGGGAAAACAACTATTTATAGCTGTGCTAACATAACTGAGAACAGGAGCTACTTTTTCACAGATGCTCCGCAACATTAAACATAACTACAAACAAATAAAACCTACAATATGTCGTTCTTCAATTAATGAAAAATTTTAATCATTGGCAAATTCCTGTGGTATAAGAGGCGTAAAATATTTCAGTACATCCTGTTATAGGAAAATAGTCAACTTCAAATTGGTACCACCATGCTGCTGATCCTTTTCCTATAACAGCACATCATGTTTTGCTCCTTACACATAGTACAATTACATTTCTACACTTCAGTAAATTCTTCTCTACTCACTTTCTTTAATGGCTTAGCAACAATTTAGCAGAAGTCCAGATTGCAATTCCTACCTCTTGGCCAAGGCTTCAGGTTTTAGAGTTTTTGGCACTGAAAGCATGGGCTTCAGCATACACCAATCATTCCTCCTTACCAAACTTTCTTCCTCGTTAAGGATAATGTACTCCCATCTCTCCTCAGTCCCTTTTATAGAAACCCTTCTCATATGTAAAACTGGGGTTAGACTTCAGTAAAAAAAAAAAAAAATGCTGAAGGTTGGCCTGCTATACTATGCATAAGCAAAGGAGTGGAAAGAACGTGGTCTGCGATATGCATCTTCTTAAACTAATAGTGCTAGCTTAGGATGGACAAGGGGCATCATTTATGGAGATCTGGAGCATCTGTTGCAATATCAAAACTCTACAGCCTTCATACACACAGGCTTTAAAGTTTTTCCTACTAAACATACACATGCCTTTGCAAAGCAATACAAATTATGCAAAGCCCAGTGGTTAGACAAAAGTAACTAAAGTAGATGCGGTACAGATGTATTAATCAGAGGCTGATGGAGAGAACGGTGCAGATATGAGCGCTGTAGGATGTAAAGTAGAGCTGATTTCTGAACAAAGAAAGAGAAAGATTTCCTTTGTTGCTTATCAACATGGACAGAATGATCAGATACAGAACAGGTTTAGGATATAGTCAGGATTGTGGAAAAGCAATCTAATGATACGGAGAACATTTAATGAGACCCGTCCATATGGTAACTAATCAGGAATAACAGGTCTGTGGTTCTTTTAATCCATAGTGTCAATGGTTAATATGTCAACCCACGAGAAGACCTTAACCACTGCTGTGGTTAACCTCTGATCCTGGACAGGATGCAGCTCTGTAGGTCAAATGACCTCTTAATCAGATAAGGACAGTTTGTAGTGATATGGTGACATATAACATGGTTAGAAGTGTGTGCCCTAGTATGATGCTATACAGTAGTAAGGAATATTTAAGCTTAGGTGTCATCACCAGTGAAGAAAATATAATTCTGAGGTCTGGTGTATTCCTTGAAATACATTTAGGCCTCTACCATTTTGTATTTTGAACAGATGAACAGATCCTGTCCGCTGTAATATTTCCCCCCATAGCCCACTTTTTTTTTTGGATTGCTATTTTTTTGTAGATAAATTAGATAAATTAGCAAAATAGAAGTACATTTTATATTTTTGAATGGAAAACCCACGGGGGGTTACAAACTCAACTGTATGCTGCAAGCTTCTTAAAACAGAATAGACTTTTTTTTTAAGAATAAATATACACACTGAAAATAACTGAAAACAATTAGAAGGTTCAAACCAAACCACTATTTAATACATATTCTAGCAGCTTCCCCTAATATTTGTATGGTCATACATCATTTGTGTCATCCTCTTTGTGAATTTGTAAGCAGATAGTTAGCATGATACACCCAAACCCTGATTCTGGATTATACAGTTATTATACTGTATCATCAAGAATTTCATATCTTTCTGCTTCTAAACACAAAAACAAGAACTCCTAAACACAATAGCTGCAGCTTATCAAGTCTAATGTCATTCAAGTGGGTGCGTGTTTTTGAATAAGGAACAAATATAAAGCATCTTAAGCCTGTACTGAAAATATTGTAGGACACAGGAACCTTCTATAACACTGTGTTTGTCATATCACTAAGCATCTCTGGCTCCCTGGGACAGGTGACCTACATTCAAATATCAGCGTGGCTCAGTTGATGATTACTGAGGCATTTAAAATTGAAGGTTACCTTTAACTGTAAAGAGCTTGACATGCTGTATAAATATTGACAGTAACAAGTGAAAGTTCAGCCTATCAATTCAGGCAGAAGATCCTTACTGCCTTATTGACGCAATGATTTACACAACACAAGCTCTGGAAGCCAAATAATACTCCCTAGAGACAGGGTTTCATCCTGTGTACTAGGGAACTCCCATTTTACAGGAAAGATGGACGGAAAAAAGATCATAACTTCAGAACTTACATACCCCACAAGTCACCCAACAATACTTACATCTATAGAAACAATTCTTTGTATAGAGATAAAAGCTGTAGCAACATGCACCTTTTTGGTGGCCCGTGACGGGGACCTCCTGCTGGGTTTGGGTATCTCACGACTGGTTGGCAGTTTGGACACAGAGTTGTTCTCCCGCTTGCTGGGGGTCGGGGGAGGGGAGGAGGAAGAGGCTGATGGATTGACTCGCACAGCCATGTCCTCTGTGCAGGTGAGGCGCAGACTGCGCAGGTACTCATCCGTCTCGCGGTCCACCACCAGTAGCCTGGTTTCATGCTCCATCACCTTGATCCTCTGCACCACCTGAGAACCAACAAAGCATCACATGAACAATGGAAATGTCAAAACCGGCCTCTGTCCAATGAGAAGCTTGAGATTTCTCCTCCAAATTAAAAACTTAAAGACCAGTGTTCAGTTTTAATAGGATGAAATATGCAGACTAATGCTTATTTAATGCTAGCCTGTGATGGACTGGCGTCTTCTCCAGGGTGTGCACTCAGCATTCCTGTTCCCTGACCAGGATAAAGCAGTTACTGAAGTTGAATGAATGAATGAATGAATAAAATGTGCACACATCCTATGTTTGAGTGTGAGTGTTTAATATTCTTTTTGTAGCACTAAAAACTGGCCAGCATATTGCAATAATTGCAGTCATCTCTGATTGTAAGTGCATTATTTCTAGAAGAGGCCTCGTGAAAAGGGACCATCATCAAAGCACTAGTCCTGTAGCCTGCCTCTGAATGGCATTCAAACCCTCAAATCTCATTGCAATATTGAGTCGGTGATGAAGAACAGACACACATGCAGTGTTTCAAGTGCCAGTTTGAGGCAGCCAGACATCCAGAACCATTTTACTGAACCAGCAGTTGGGGTGATTAACTATGTTACTTTGTGCTGGACATCTTGTGCTTGGAATTGAACTTAAGTCATATTTCAGTAGGGTCACATTTGGGATGTTTATACCATGATACACAAAAACTTTTCTACGATATAGACAACATGTATCATGATACATATGATCTGCCACGAAACTTCTACCAAAACTATAGTGCTGCATTTAACAAACTATTTGATGATTAATAACTGAGAGGAAAAATAAAAACAATTCTGTAGAAATTTAAACATTTTACAAATTTGAAAATTCAGTAGAAATTTTTTTTATCAAACCAGCTACATGTAATCAGTTTGTAAATATTTTTATATAAAAAAATATAAGATATCACAATATTCATAATATCTCAGTAAAGTGGATTGAGACCCATATTGCCCAGAACTAAGAGCATGCATTATGTGTTCATTCTAGACCCTTTACAAAACATGCTGGCAGATGGATTGGCTATTCTAAATCGCACCTAGATGTGAATGTGTGCATGGTGCCCTGAGATGGACTGATGTCCCATACAAGGTGGATTCCAACCTCATGCCCAGTATTCCCGGGATATGCTCCGGATCCACCCTGACCCTGACCAGGATAACGCCAAGATGAATGGACGAATGACACTAAAGTTAATTCATGAAAGACATCTCTAATGAAACTGCAATTGCTGGCAAAGTTATGTAAATTTTAATAACCTTAAAAAGAGATGGATTTGTTTTATTAGTCCAGAAAGGTAGTGACAGCAAACAACCTTGGTTGGGATTTTAATTTTTAAACAAGGGTTTGCCTGTAGTGAAAAAAAGCATGTACAGTAAGTGTGCTGTAATACTGTAAATGAGCAGTTTTTTTTTTTCTTTTCACATGCGCTTTGTTTGCTCTTCGTACACAACGGTCAAGCCAAACCAGCCGCGGTAGAATCTGCAGTGCGAGTATAGACGGAGTTTTACGGTAGCCAGCAGGCGCTTGGGGAAAAAGCTGCCGCTCGCCTGTTTAGTGTTTTATTTCAAAGTAGACGCTGGAGAAGTATACATGCACACTTCACACTCTTATTAATTACTGCACACAACATCTTTATTTGCTAGAATAGCCTGTATAAGAGAAATATATAATGCTCTTTTTGCATAAGTTTGCATATACAATACAAAACAATGAACATCTCAGTTTTATACAAAATACAAAATCGAAATACAAAAAAGTTGCATACAAAATCGAATTTGGAATGGTTTTAATGGTTATAATGGGAATTGTAATGGGGTCTCTACTGGTAATTTGTTGCCTTCTATTGGTAGCATGTTATGTCTAGTGGATACCAGTAAGGACCCATAATGGTAATGGTTTTAATGGTAATGTAATGGTTTTAATGGTATTTGTAGTGGAATCCATTAGAATTTCTGTGATTGTTTTTTTTTCAGCAGGGTTAATATGTGGTAGGAGCTTTACTCTATTATTCTGATTAAAATCAGTGGGTTACTTGGTATAGTACAGTGAGCTGAGATGCATGTGTATGTGTATGCGTGTGTGTGTGTGTGTGTGTGTGTGTGTGTGTGTGTGTGTATGGGCTGCTTACTTGCTGGTGGGTTTCTCTCTCCACATTGTGCCCGTTCACCTCCACCACTCGGTCCCCCGCGCGCAGTCCTGACGCCTCGGCTGGAGACGCAGGCTCCACTTTGCGGATGTACTGACCGGTTTTTCCCTTCTCTCCATGCAAGTGAAAGCCGTATCCATTCTCACCTTTGGTCATGCAGCAAAGCCGCGGTTTCAGATCGCTCGCCATGCTTTTCGCTCTTCAGCATCCAACAAGTCCAAGCGCGAATATAGCCTGTTTTAACCAGAGACTAATCCCAAAAAAAAAAAAAAAAAAAAAACCACATTAGCGCAGAAGTCTCGCGCTACAAAAGCACATTGTCTTTGCTCAGTGCTTGGTTCTGGTGTTAAGGCTTTACAGAGTGCATGACGCATAAAAAGCTGCCAGTCGTCCTCTTCATTCAGCTGCAGTGTTGAGGATCCAAACAGCACTTTATTGCGCAAGCCCGTGTGTGTCCGTGTGTGCACCGTCCATCTGCTTTGCTGTGCGTTTTTCCTCCAGAACTGAAACTAATGCAATGTCTGAAATGCCGAAGTTTATCAGTTGCATGTCAGCTTTAGTGATAAGCAGCAGGAGGGTCCCTGCGTATCATCCTGACAGCAAGAGCAACAGGCGATATCCCCTGGTAAGTCTCCCATCACTGTCGTATGTGCCTCTGTGTGTGCGCGCGCGCGTGTGTGTGTGTGCAGCCCACACTCCACTTCTGCTTCAGTGAAAGTAAAGAACCCCAGTGAAGGCACTGGACTGCAGCTTTGTGAAACCCTGCACCGCCCTGCAGACGTTTTCTGGGAAGATGCTTGCTCACTGAATTTGCAAGTGAATTTTCCCCCTAAAAGAGAAGCTGTTTATGTTTGTTGGTTGTATTATTTAGAAGGCAAGCAAGATGCTCCAGGCGCTGGTTGTGTCCAGGCACAAACTTGGACAGTCTCTTAGAAAGTCCAAACATTTATTCCACACTGACGTGAATAAAAAATACAAATGAGATTCATATGACAGAAATGTAACAGGGCTTTTAAAGGACTTAATGCTGGCACTGAGGAATGAAGAGAGCACCTCAGTGCAAACCCAAGGCGATGCTGCCGCCTATTGACTGACATTAGAAAACATTATGCAGAACTGGAGAGAAGGACTTCTGCATTTAAAGAACAAATGAACAGATTTGTTTGCAGCTCGGGAACAGGAATTGTACTTCACAATTTTTTTTTTTGCTAAAACTTCTCATAGTCTAAAAAAAATATATAGCATCTTTAAAAATAGTTTCCAGAAATCCAACCGTATAAGCTTTTGTTTGGTATTACAGCTTTCTGTTTTCTTGAGAGGGGGCAGGGGTGGCTTAGTGGTTAGAACACTCAGCCAGGGTTGGGGGTTCGAATACTGCCTCCACCCTGTGGAGTTTGTATGTTCACCCCATGCTTCGGGGGTTTCCTCTGGGTACTCCGGTTTCCTCCCCCAGTCCAAAGACTTGCATTGTTGGCTGATTGGCATTTCCAAATTGTCTGTAGTGTATGAATGTGTGTGTGTGTGTGTGTGAGCGATTGTGCCCTGTGATGGGTTGGCACCCTGTCCAGGGTATCCCCTGCCTTGTGCCCCGAGTCCCCTGGGGTAGGCTCCAGGTTACCCCGCGACCCTGTGTAGGATAAGCGGTACAGTGGATGGATGCTGATGGATGGATGTTTTCTTGAAAACATTTTAAGTTTTTCTTTTAAACATTTACCTAGTTTATGCATGAACAGTGAGCACTTTTATCACTTTTCCTCCTTACTGAAAGAACGTAAGTTGAGACACTGACCCTTATTCATGAAAGCTTCAAGAAACAAGTGCAGATTTAATGCGCAAATAATGTTGCTCATTACAAATACAGGCTGTACAAGAAGGGCCAGACCCAGCTCTACTTCTTGAGGAGGCTGAGGTCCTTTGACCTTTGAGTCTGTGTTGTCAAGTGCCATCTTTTATGCTGCTGTGTGTTGGGGGAGCAGCATTTCAGCAAAGGACACTAACAGACTGAACAAGATCATTAGAAAGGCCGGCTCAGTCCTGGGGGATAAACTGGACACAATGAAGATGGTGGAAAAGAGGAGGATGCTGGCAAAGGTGTCAGTGCTCATGAAGAAGCTCTCCCACCCACTCCGTTAAACACTCCAGGGATAGAGGAGTACACTGTGCAGCAGGAAGGAACACTTTCACAGGTTATTTTATATACAATCTTATATACAATCTACAATTTTATTTTATCCTACTGAATCAGCCTCAGCCATGTTAAACACACCCCACCCATCGTGCCTTATTTACATGATATATGCATATGACACACCCCAGTTTCCTCTCATATACATCAGTGGCGGTTCATCCCTAGGGGCACCTTATATATCAGTTGTTCAACAAATGTTAATTTTTACAAAGTCCTCTTTTACAACTCTATACTTTATAAATTCCATTGAAATGACCTCTTTTGAGTGACCTACTATTTAAAAAAAATGTTGCCATTTGACAGATAAAACCAATGCTCCACTTGCCTTTCTAGATGTTGCAGAATAGTGAAGCGGTGAGCTCCCTGCCCCACTTAGTTTCCACAGCGTTATTATTGCACCTAATACTCAAAAATTGGAGCTGCAATAGAGCTAATAAAGGCCTATTAGGGCAGGAATCACACTGCCCCATGCTCTCTCTATGAACATTTTTTTCAGTGGAGGAGAAGCAGACAGGATTACCGCGGTGGCGGTTTTGATGCCACATTGGTCTAGTTTAAAAAGACTCTGCAGCCTCCAAGGTCTTACAGCAAATCATCAGAATTAAGGCTAATAAATTTTCCCAAAGATAGAGTAAGTGTGTATAGTGTGTCTATGATGACCCCAATTCTACTGTAAGCTATATTGAAAAGATTAGGAGAGAAAAAAGGGGGGTTATGGAGTGGATATGCATGTGCATCATGATGACCTTGTTTCCAATGCAAAGGCTGAGAAAAAGAGGGAAAATGTATCTCCTTTTTCTAGTGACCTTTTTTGGGCTTGTTTTGTGTCTTTTGTTTTGTTCTTGAGATATATTTGGACTGGAAGTTTTGCTGAAACATGGCAAACCTGGTAAATGATATTAGCAATGGGGAACACACCAGCTGTCTCGAACACAGTTGAACAAAGGTACATCTAAAACAGCTCAAAAGGAGCTGAGAGACTGTATGCTGCTAGGTTGCTGGATATCTCAACTATCTCAATCTCAACTGCCTATTACAGGGTTAATTAAAAAATTCACTAGATAGTAGCCTATAGCAAAGGTCAAGTGTGATAGCCTCTCGACATAATTTTGAGCGCGCCATTGTGGCATGATGATGTCATTATTAAAGTTGTCCTGGTCCACCAAAATCTATGGTCATGTGTCAAATTTACACGAAACACACACTAATTTGTGCAGGTGTTTTGACAGTGAGCCAATAAAAGGAAAACATTCAGCCAGATAGACTTGAGGAAAGATGAAAATTGAAAGCAGAAAATACAGTAAATTTCAGTGAAACTGAGTTAGAGTTTGCTGCACATAAAACTTTTTGCTGTCATCCTCAAAAATGGCATATAGTGAGGGAAAATAAGTTGATGTATACTATTGTTATTGTTATTTAATATACTTCCAGTGTATATATCCAGTGGTATGGTTATATCCACTATATACACTCACTGTCTACTTTATTAGGAACACCTATACACTTGCACATTCATGCAGAACTGTCACTCACTCAGTGTAAAATTTAGAGACTGGTGTGTGTGAAAATCCCAGGAGATCATCAGTTTCTGAAATACTCAAACCAGCCCGTCTGGTACCAAAAACCATGCCACAGATAAAGTCACAGAGATCACATTTTTTCCCCATTCTGATGTTTGATGTGAATATTAACTGAAGCTCTTGACCTGTATCTTTATGATCTTATGCATTGTGCTGCTGCAACATGACTGGCTGATTAGATAACGGCATGAAAATGCAGGTGTACAGGTGTTCCTAATAAAGTGGACGGTGAGTGAATTATTAAACAACATTATTAAACAACACTTGAATGGAAAAAGCTACAGAGCCATAGCAAATATGAAATAATGATAAGGAATGTAAGACAGAAGCCAGCAGTCGCTCAAAAAGAGTCACAGGACAACCTGAAAGCAGAAGGAACAACAATTACACAATAAGCGATGAATGGCACCACAATCGTCTCCATTCCTACACCCCACGCAAAACTCCTCTGCTAAAACAGAAGTACAGAAATGCATGTCTAAAAGCTTTTAGACAAATCAGAACTCTTATGGAACAACATACTCTGGTCTGACGAAACAAAAAAGAACTCTAGGAATAATTCAGCCTGTCATGTTTGGAGAAAAATGTGTCTGATCCACCAGACCCACAGTGAAGCATGGAGGTGGGAGCATCATAATACAGGGCAGGGGCAATATATGTCATCGACGGAAACATGAATGGAACAATGTACCAGCACATGAATTGATGTACCAGGATAAGAACTGAATCTCATTGGCCAAGAAACTGAATCTGGGGAAAAGTCAGATGTTTCAACAAAACAATGACTCCAAACATACAGCCAGAATAATTCATTAAGGTCTTTCATGGCATAGCCAGCATCTTGACATAAACCCCAGTGAAAATCTATGGATTGCGATTCCATCATAGGGACCCTCGTAATCTTGGTGAATTGCAGGCGAACTGCAAAGAGGAATGGATTAACATTGAACCACAATTCAATGCTGCAAAAAGCGGATTACTTCTTATAGTAGATGTCTTGAACCTGTAACTGCCAACAAACCTTTGCTGCTTTGCAACAACGTACTAATGTTGGTCATTTGTGGTGTCTGAATATGTTTTTTTCCTATCAATTTAATTTTTTAAAACTTTTTTAATGTTATGAAAACATACTTCTTTGTCCATATTTATAAGTACAAAGTCAGAAGACATTATTTGTGTAAATTTGAAGTGGATACATACTTCAGTATATTATATTAAAGTATAAAGTATTAAAGCGAGTATATTAAATAACAAAAAGTGTCGGAATACTTATTTCCCCCCAGACTGTAAAAGGTGTGCACAAAAAACTATGTCTAATAGGTTTGTCTTTTTACAAGCCTTTGTTTTTACTGAAATTAATATAGGCATATATTGAAAGTTATGGAAGTATTTTTTTAATAAAGCTGTTTAAGGTCAAGATCAGGTAGTAAACTGCCCAAGAGCACATCCAGGTCAGACAGTGCCTCTTGTATGAAAATGCTTACTAAAATGGATACTAATAAGCTGATAAATCTCCACATCAGTTCTTACTGATTCACTTTTACTAATTACATGTTGATGCTGAACCTCATTACCTATACTTTACTATGAGGTATATTTGTTTGTAAATGTGATTATCAACATTATCTGCTAAGTTAGTTGTTGTTAATAATAATAATAATAATAATAATAATAATAATAACAATAACAATAACAATAACAATAACAATAAATTATTTATAATAATTTATAATAATTAAATTCCTCTTCTTCTTCTTCTTCTTCTTCTTCTTCTTCTTCTTCTTATTATTATTATTACTAATACTCTATTATTGATCAAACTGTTATTTTTGATTAGTTATTAATTGTGATTTTGACTATTTAACTGCAAATCAAGCTTTGCTGTATATCTCACACTTGCTGTATATCTACCTCAAAAAGGATTTACACACTTTTAGATTACACACTTTCAGTTACACACTTTCTTCACAATATTACAGTAGAAGCACTACTAGTTTACTGTATATAAGCATGTGTGTCAGGTTATAACCAACTCCCCCTCAATAACAGCAGTGTATAGGCTGTGTATCCACTGTAGTTCTTTATACAAGTTAACACAAGCTAACACACACCAAAAAAGTGATCATAATCTCTAGTTTTAGCCATACACTACAGATGCTGCTTTATAGCTAATTTACCTAATGTGTTTTATACTCACTGTTTGAGTAGTCCCATCAAGAATCAATGGTGCAGTATTATACTTATTTGCAATAATACTAACATTACATTTATTTATTAAGAAATAAATAAATGTCTATACACAAAAAGCATGCATGCATGTGTGAGCTGTAAGCTCTATTCTATTAAAACCTGTTTAGTGCCCTCTTATATAAGTTGTATTTTCTGTTCTTAGTCATTAGAGGGCGAGCGTGTGTTCATTACAAATGCAAAAATCAGAAAAATCAATCACTCTTAAGAAGCAATCCTCACTCAAACATTCAAATCTAGTGTTTTGTGCACAGACATGTACCTTCATATTACTTGGTATATTCAGTTAAAAAGGAAGTCAGTGGTCTTTTTCCAATATTCAATTGTCCATTTTCGGTGAGTCTGTGCCCTGTAGCCTCACCTTCCTGTTCTAGTCTGAGAGGAGTGGAACCTGATGTGTCTTCTGCTGTTGTAGTTCATCCACCTTAAGGTTTGACATGTTGTGCATTATGAGATGCTTTTCTGCTCACCACTGTTGTAAAGAGTGGTTGCATTTCCATAGCCTTCCTTTCAGCTCGAACTCTCACCAGCAAGACATTTTGCCTGTAGAACTGCCACTCACCTTTTTTTTTCACACACCATTCTGTGCAAACTCTATAGACTGTTGAACGTGAAAATCCAAGGAGATCAGCAGTTTCTGAAATACTCAAACCTGCCTGTTTGGCACCAAGTCACGCTCAAAGACATTGTGATCACACTTCTTCCACATTCTGATGTATGAGGTGAACATTAACTGATGCTCTTGACCTGTATCTGCATGATTTTATGCATTGAGCTGCTTCCACATGACTGGCTAAATGGATAACTTCACGAATGAGCAGGTACACAGGTGTCCTATTAAAGTATATCACTTACCTAACTAACTAATCCTTTGATAAAATATGGGCCTTTGTGTTTTTTTTCTATTAACAGATGTCACCAAGCATAACCCCTAAAATTAGGGTTGGGAAACACCAAAGTAAGAAAGTAAAATAAGAAAAAGAAAACACCAACACAAAAGTAAATAAACTTTATGGGTATAGAAGACTTTCATCCGACCCCTAACAGAACCACTTCTGTAAACTGACTTACATAACTTAAGAAACACTTTGCAACAACACTCTACATTACAAAATAGAGATTTATACAGTATCTATACAGAGCACTTTGTCTTGGCACTTTGTGATCTTAGGAACAAAGTCACTGAGTTACAAGTAACAACTAAATAAGACTAGTAGCAATAATGAATTATCAAGTCTAGTTTCCACAACGCAATTCAACAGCAAGAGTTGATCATTTAAATACCTCACAAATCTGATATACAAACGACATGTTTATACAGATATGAACTGCATGTTACAATCATGAAAACATGACCAAACGGCCTGCTTTGTAGGACTTTCCCTAAAAAAAAAAAAAAAAAAGTCACAGATAGATGCCAAGTGTAAAGGTGGTATGAAAGTCCATTGATTTGCTTTTTGAATTAAGTATCAGAGAAACACTTTTCACTCTGGGGCCCACAATACAACAAACACAAAACAAGGTATCATGAGCATATAAGTCCAAAACCACAAATTTCTATATACAAATTCATTAACACAAAAATATGGCTTAGAATATTTTTCAATGTTAGTGGTCCAATTTTGTAAATGTGCTTAGAGCTATAGTTCTGACATTTATACAAACGTTAGTACTGAAATTAAGAGAGATCATTATTATGAGAGAAAAATACTGTCCTCACATGTGAACTAAAATGAGCAATAGATTTAACAAGGGATTCGGGTTGCTTCATTTAATAAGAAAAAAAAAACAAAACAGCGAGACGAGCTCTTGGAGGAGCCACATATGGCTGCCGTCTATCTCAGCACACGAAGCTCCATTATCTTTAATTACAGCCAGAGAACAAAGACAGACAAAGTCTACACCTGATGGTAAAAGCAAGAGGGCTTTAATGCCACACACATCCAAATAAGTATTTCTCTCACACATTATGTCTCTTCACACCATTATCGCTTGCCATCATTGTTTTTCCTCATGGATCTATTGTTGCCCCTTTCTTCCTTGGTTCGTCTCTTCCTTCCTCGCTCTGTTACGAGTAGGTGAAGTTGTCACATGAGTGCACCACAACAGTTGGACTTCTGTTTCTGGGACTCGATGTAATCATGGATCTGGAACTTCGGCTCATGAGGCTGTTCGGCTGCTCTGTGCTTCAGCTCTCTGTGATTAAAATAGAGACAAAACAGGTAATGTTAAGTACACAGTTACTGTATCATTATTTTACAATATTATTTCAACATTAACATTAATGATAAATTAAAGGAAGTAAAATGGGTAGAATTTTACTTTAAAACAAGAACAACAGCACTAACAATAATAGCAACAACAACAAAAACACTACTACTACTACTACTTATTATTATTATTATTATTATTATTATTATTATTATAACTACAACAAATCAAATAACTTTTGCAGTGCTGTTTAATGATGGAAACATTATTATTTCTAAGAGAAGGCTGGAAAGTGGGAAGTGCTTTTATTTTTAAAAGCCACTGTTTTGTTTCATGAGTTATGATAACAGGTTTGAGAACTTAATAAACTAATTAATTATAATAGCAAGCAAAAAAGTATAGTTTTAATAACAGAACCTGCCTTGCTATGGCAAGGAATGCAAGCTCCACATTAACACCCGTCTTGGCACTCGTCTCCATGAAAGGAACTCCATACTCCTTGTTTAAAACAAAAGGGAGGCAAGGTTTGATTTTAGAAAAAAAAACACTGTTCAGACATACAGGAAACCAGTATTGACCTCTGAGAATTTGGCACCGCAACAAAAAATGTAATAAAACTTATGTCGTTCGTCTGTGCTCTTTTTGAGCTGATTTGTAGCTACTGTAAAAATGAATAATGTGCTGATTTTGTTTTTGAGATATTATAACTGATACATATCAGACTGAATCTATGACACAGTTGTGTCTCAGTATTTAAATCCCATTCAACTTAAAACCAGACTATTAATCTAGCAAAATTAGTATTACTTGTTTGTGATGATTTGTGCTATAAATATACAGTATATACACCGATCAGCCATAACATTAAAACCACCTGTCTAATATTGTGTAGGTCCCCCTTGTGCCACCAAAACAGCTCTGATCCGTCAAGGCATGGACTCCACATGACCTCTGAAGGTGTGCTGTGGTATCTGGCACCAATACGTTAGCAGCAGATCCTTTAAGTCCTTTAAGTTGCGAGGTGGGGCCTCCATGGATCTGACTTGTTTGTCCAGCACATCCCACAGATGCTCGACTGGATTGAGATCAGGGGAATTTGGAGGCCAAGTCAACACCTTGAACTCTTTGTCATGTTCCTCAAACCATTCCTGAACAATTTTTGCAGTGTGGCGGGGCGCATTATCCTGCTGAAAGAGGCCACTGCCATTAGGGAATACTGTTGCCATGGAAGCGTGTACTTGGTCTGCAACAATGTTTAGGTAGGTGGTACGTGTCAAAGTAACATCCACATGAATGCCAGGACCCAAGGTTTCCCAGCAAAACATTGCCCAGAACATCACACTGCCTCTGCCGGCTTGCTTTCTTCCCATAGTGCATCCTGGTGCCATCTCTTCCCAGGTAAGCGACACACACACTCGGCCATCCACATGATGTAAAAGAAAACATGATTCATCAGACCAGGCCACCTTGCCCATTTTTCCTGCTTCCAACACATCAACTTCAAGAACTGACTGTTCACTTGCTGCCTAATATCCCACCCCTTGATAGGTGCCATTGTAATGAGATAATCAATGTTATTCACTTCACCAGTCAGTGGTTTTAATGTTATGGCTGATCGGTGTATATATTTTTGCCCATATACAGTATATAACATCTGAAAAACCAGCACAAACACAGTACAAACTAATTTGTATAGTTGTATTTATACATATATGGAAGGCTAACTTTATAAAGTCCCAGAATTGTGTATAAATCATTGGTATCAGTCTCCAGTGAAGAGTGTAGCATTATATTTAAGGGTGCATTAGGGAAGATCAGTCCATTTTTTTCAAGATTAGGTCTCTAACAGTTAAGTAGGTGGACTCCACATTTGAATGATTTTTTTTTTTATTCCTTGTGTCCACCCCCCATTGCCACCCATGTTCACAAAGCTCTGCCCCCAGGACCCATGTTGGCCTGTAAAGTGTCTATAAAATAACTGACAGGAGGCACATCCAAACACAAGCAAGCATTCTTGACTGGAAATCAGTTTTCCAAATAGGTTTTCTCAGCCACTTAATTCACTTGTGCTGAAGCCACGAGTTAAACCTTTATAGTATATCATGTTTTACATATCTTCCAGGTTATTTGTACGAGAATGAAATTAAAAAAACACAGCTCACACATTTAGTTCAGTAGCTAATTATCAACTCCTTCATGAACTGAATTTGGTGTGTTAGAAGAAGAGAAACACACATCCCTGCAAGTACCTTAGTTTGAGGGAGTGTTCTTGGCTTATCAGTATTTATTTGCACATTTCTGCACACACTGTCAGCAACTCTAAGCAACAGGACTTGTGGTAAAAACTTGTGTTTTGCCACTCATACAAACTACTTCATCTGGTACAACACAAGTCCATTCACACTCACCTAATAACACTGAAGAATATACATTTTTGGACCTGTACTTCACATTTCCTACAAAGCACTGCCCATATAATTCAAAGTTCTCCTCCTCACCTACGGCCCTCAGACAATCTCACACCCACGCACGTGTCTGTTCTTCTCTCCTACCAAACCACCAGCACCTTCTACATCCGCCTCCATTCTCATACACTTCATACCTTTAAAACTCATGGTTTTCAGCTGAGTAAAGACAGAACTGTAGTCACCTTCTTAACTCCACTGCTGTGCTTACAGTGCTTACGAAGTATTTCAGTGGATCAAACTGAGCAATCAAAAATTACTGTAGCAAAATTGATCTACTGTATGTATACATAATGTCCATATTTCAGCAGCTCCCATTTTTTAAACATGAACCATCGCAGCTTCTGTAGCAGATACTCTGTTGCAGCTTGTACATGCATTTATGTAAATTATTTACTTGATGGCAGCTAATTGAGAAGGGTAAGAGTTTTCACTGACTAATAGATTTTTCTTTTTAACGTACCCTCTCTGGCTTGAGATGTATGTGACATGGACAGAGAAGCATGCTTTTATTCACAGTGTCAAGTTCAAAATAGATGTCTCATCTGTTCAGAGTGTAGAATGCTAATTAAAAGTGCAAAACAAAACACCAACTTCAAATTGATGTGTCATCTTTTATATAATTATAATCATAAACTGTTGTCACATTCAGTCATGTTAGTTGCTTATTTGGACCTTTGTAAGTAAGGAATTTTATGCAGTTCCACCTTTACAAATTTTGTTCAATACCCCTAGTATGTCTTTCACTCACTGTAAGAGATACTGAAAAGGCTTCGTTTTTAAACTTTTGAAGTGGAATAAGGGTCTCTTACCTTGGCCAGCTTCTGTCCCTCCTCAGGCTTAATGACTCGTTCAGCTGCCATGTCTGACTGTAGAAAAGCACACAGTCATGGATGCTCATTACTCAAATGTTACTACCTGGATTTTAATCCACTGTTAGTGCTTTATCAATAACTACAGAAATCAACACCTAAATGCAAGTTAAAAACACCAACTGGTAATTTGATCAGAGAATGTAAGCCAGGTTGTGTCAGTATCTTGGCTAGCACATGTTAGAAAATATGTCTTAAACTGGCATTCAGTGTTCAACAACATTATACAAGGAATAAAACACTTCTGGGTGTGCTGTTAAATAGGTGTGATATGGCCTGATGTGAAGTGGAGTTACTGTTTCCACCCTGAAGTTGATTGTTTTCCTATAACAGCACAGGCAGAAGTGTTTTATTCCTCTTGTACCACATCAATTTGCCATCACTAACAATTTCTTAATTATTAAAGAAGAACATGTACTCTTTATCACTCTTCAGTAACATTTAATGTTGTGTAGCCCTCGGAATTAAGTTAGTTCCTGTTCTCACTTACACTCTAGCAACACCAGTCTCTCGGTCTCTCAAATTTCATAAGAATAAAAAAAATGCAGCTTGTTATGTTAGCAACAAAAGATGTTCCTGTGTCTAAAAACTTAAAGGAACAGCTTTACCTCTGACTGTTACAAAGCACTGCACTGGACACGCCTTCAAAAATGCTAAATAAACATCTCCTCACACAATAGCTCACCATATCAACGATAACACATTGTTTTTATCTGTTAATGTGGAGCGTCGGCCATACAAGCCCCTGTGCAAGTCGTTACTATAGAAACAATAAAATATTGGAAGAAGAGCATTAATATAAACTGGTGCTTTGCCTTGCAGCCACACTACTGTTATAGAAAAGAAAATAACACCTTCTAACCAATCAGAATTGAGAATTCAACAGCATGGTGTTATAATAATTACAATGGTAGGTGTCAGTAAGAATGTGAGGAGTCACCTCAGCACTTGACTGCATTCAATAATCCAACTGCAACCAGTCTTATTTGATTTGTGTTTAGTCATTTACTGGCTCAATGAAAGTAATTCAATTCTAACATGAACCTCAGCAGTGCAGCGGATCCAGTGGATAATATCAGCTGGAAGGTGAGACTAAAATTGTGCCAGCTCAGAAACTAATGTCTGTATAAACAACAGATATTACGTAAAATATAAAACTACCTTAAAATGAATGAGAGAATTTTATATTTGATACAAAATGATTTATCCAGATAAATTGCCTCATTGTAATCAAATAACTTGAGTCAACGAACTAATGCTTAATATCACTTAAGTGATCATTAGAATAATCTAAAATATGTCTTTATAGAAAAAAGTGAGAAAAAGAAGGTTATTGTGAAAAACATTACAAACAAATCAATTACATGGTTTTTACAACCAAAAATATTAATCCAACTAAAAACCATTTTATAGCACTGGATAATTATGTTTTACAACACCAGCTTTTCTCAAATCATGCAGTTAAGAACAGGAAGCGCTACATTTACGTGAACACTGAGCTCATTAAGAAATTCGGGATTAAGCACGCTGTCAGCGTCTCTTATCACACACAGCCAGCTGTGCAGGCCTGTGAACTTATGACTTTAAAAAATGTAAATGCATATGCAAATGTTGTATTTTATACTAGCAGAGGTCCATATTGCACAGTTGTAAAAACACTACTCTATTAGCAAGTTATTAATTTCTGGGCTTAGGACAGGACACCATAAAGCCCACCATGCAGCCTGATGAAGGTCAATGATCTGAATTGTGTCAGAAATGTTTCACCTGTCTGCTAATATTTTGCAAATATTGACAGTGGATACCAAGAGCTGCTTACATTTTATATAAAATCCTTTCCTTGTAAATCTTGTTAAATATGCTTATAGGTACATCATATTTCATATACCATTAAAAAACAAACAGATACAAGTGAGTATTATTCATTTTTACTTTCAGAGGAGTTGCTGTGGCTCCTCCCCAGGAAGTTCCACTTACCTTGTTGCCAAGCAACATGATGACCACATCCTTCTGTGCATACTCATGAATTTCAGTCAGCCAGGCCTGCGTGGTGATACAGATGGAAGAAAATAATTGAGATGACGTGAGAAGACAGACCTTGCATCAAGAAAAAAAAAAGCGTTGCCATTTGAAAAGGAGTGCAAATGCTGCTTCAGAACAGAAAATGACTTCTTGCTCAAATTGCACACTATAATTCCACACTTACCCTGATATTGTCAAAAGATGATTTTCTTGTAATGTCATACAGAAGTAGGAGAGCTGAAGAGGTGACAAGACAAACTGAGCACAAGCATCTCAAACATTTTACTGGGATAAAAATAAATGATAGTCAAGCATCTTCATCATTGCCTTTTCAAAACAATCAGATTGTTGTACAGAGTGGCTAAAATGGAGCTGTTACCCTGTGCATCTCGATAGTAGGCATGAGTGACACTGCGGAACCTTTCTTGTCCTGCTGTGTCCCAAATCTGCAAGACAGGCAAATGAATCAATAAGATGATTTGATTTACTTCAGTATTCTAAACATCTCTTGACATCAATAATAATAATAGCTGGTCCATATAGTAACTCTGCATCTTTGAAATGTCATTATTTTTCAAGGGTTAAAAAAAAGGAAGAAAAGGAAGAGAGAAAGCTCAGTTTGATATGAATACTGTGCCAGACTCAGCAATTACCATGAGCTTGGCTGATTTTGAATAAATCCCATCTCTGAACAGGAAGAAAGAAAAGGTTGACTGAAAGTGTGAACCCAGCCTTCAAACTATGCCAGAAATAGCAGATGTTATATAACAGCCAATTCACACTAATAACCTGAAGGTAGTCTCACAGGAAGCAAAGTATATTTTTGCTTCTCAGCTGTGCTATAAGAAGACACAATATACAGAACTAGGATACTGTGTATGATTCCTCAAACAGGCTTCTGAGGAATGAAAATCTGAAAAATAACGAAGGTAATTTTTGTGAAAATGTTGTCCAGTAACTGCAGAGATATTTAATTTTTCACAAAACATAGTGGAAAACAAAACAGGACTCTCTTACTGTGCTGCACAGAGAGCTGCATAAAACCTAATTTGCCAATATTACATTTTGATAATTGCCTATCTTATGATATCAAATGGGGGGGCTATGAAAACTTTAGTACCTATCAGCAACTCGGCACTACTATTATTATACCATTATGGTTGAGTCTAATTACACAGGGGCTCATCATACACAGAAACCTATTACACATACACATAGGAGCACACTCTTTGACAGACAGATAGGTAACACCATTTGTGATTCCTATTTTTTTTAAGTCAAGTGTTTCAGGTCCATAATAAGAATATGTGTACTAAAAAAAGCAAGCATGGTGAAAAAGAAAAGCTGAGCTTGCCATTAGCCAGCTGTTTCTTTCAAACCACAAAACTTACAGTTCTGTAGTTTGTCCCTTCATGTAATTTGTACTTTGATTGGTCGATGTTTGCTTAGTCTATTTACATATATTTTTTTCCAAAAGCATTTTAAATATCAATGATTCATGTTTATTACACCCGCTATTGTATTTCAAGTGCGCCTTCTCCGTCACTGCTGATGACGTGTTATGGATGTGTCAGAGAAGCAGGATTAAATAAATATCTGCAATGAACGCAAAATCTATGGGCCATTTAACCAAGTGTAATTGGTGACACAACAATCAATGACAGGCTGAGTAAATCTACAGTCTGGGCTAGAAAGAAATCAGGCCCAGTCTTTGCTTCATACTATTCTGTGTATTTTTTTTTTAGTTAAAACTGCTTGTGGTGCTTTAGTTTTTGGTTCCACAAAAGCAAAAATAATCCACTTTACAGTATTCGTGCAAGAAAGCCTTGCACACAGTCTGTGTTTCTGTTCATCTCAAAGGACTCTGTGCAGGCCACTCGAGTTCTTCCACTCCAACTTTGGCAAACCATGTCTTTATGGAGTCTGCTTAGTGCACAGGGGCATTGTCATGCTGGAACATGTTCGGGCCCTTTAGTTCCGGTGAAGGGAAAATGCTACAGCATACAAAGACACTCTATACAATTTTTTGCTTCCAAATTTGTGGAAACAGTTTGGGAAAGGCCCACATATGGGTGTGATGGTCAGGTGTCCACAAACCTTTGGCCACATAGTGTAAGGCAATGTGAATGGCAAAAAATTAGCCTCATTTTTATGTATTTTTTCCTTGAGAAGGAGAGTTTAGCCCTGCTATCACATTTATTCCAGCCAGCCCTCAAAAAAATAAATAAATAAATAAAATAATAATAATAATAATAATAATAATAATAATAAATATATATATATATATATATATATATATAAACCAAATATAAGATTATTACCTATTACTAGACGTTTGTACTACTTTCAAGCTTGAAATTTTCTATTGGCAGATAATTTTGCTTCTAGAAATAAATGCTTAAAATTAGTAATATGATCTACCAATTATGCAAGACTAATTACAAATGTCTATAAACAGAATTAATAATCTTATAGGAAATATTAGATAAATTTGACTACATTCAAGATATGTTCACTTGATGTCTTTTGTTTGCAGTGCTGGTATTTCTTTTCAACACCATTAACAGTATTATTACAAATGCTACATGTTAAAAGATGGTACTCTGAATATCGTCATTTTTATACATCAATACACATTGTTTATCTTTGTGGAACAATCGCTGCATAATTATACCATATAACTAGGCAGCTGCTTTCTATATGAAATGCCTTATATTACGCATGTTAACGATCAAGATTATGAGCACATGACTACCTTGGATTATGGACAACAGATGTAATGTGATAGTCATGTGATAGAATGAGGAAAATGACAGAAAACTCACTTACCTGGAGCTTGACTTTCATGTTATCCACCGTTACCACCTTGTTCTGAGAAAAAAAGAGAAATGGTAAAGGAGTGTTAAAAGATCCATAAAATGAAGCCAAATATAATTTGGTGAAGCACAATATAAAGTTTTGTTATTTTCCAGTCACAAGAATAAAGAGCATTTAATAGTTTGTCATGTAAGGAATATATATGCACATACACGCACCCAGAAATGAGTCGTGCACCAATTCAATTCCTGGAAAAGCGTAGGCCCTTTAAAGTACAGCTTTCCGCATAGACTTAATTACCCAGGAGAAAAGAAAGATGGCAATCAAAAAAAAAACAGTAAGCCTCCCTGTTCCTTTCCTGACGACATGTCTGGTCAGCATGTGCTGAACGAAATGTTTCAAAATTACACCTCCTGCCCTGAAAACATGACGCTTATTAAAATCATTTCACACGTCACTGCCAAATGGCTCAATGAACTTGACAAAAACACAGAAATGCTTCACGCTGATAGGCGTTAGAAGTGACAGATTCAAGCTGAGACACACTGTTAGTGGTGAGGATCAAAAAACAGGCAAAACCACGGGTGGCTTGTTAACATGGAGCTTCTCCAAGGAGAAAACACTTCATTAAACCTCACAATATAAACCAAAGTCTTTGATTTGTCTTAGGTAGCATAAAACAATCTGTTTCAACAGTGATGAACTGAGAAAATAAAAGCAGACTGTGGACCATGAATATGTATTAGAAAAGTAGAGTACGTCTGTACCATGTGCTGCCTCCTTCCAGGTCATGTGAAACTAACTAGCTAAGTTCTCATGCTGGGAGAGAATATTAGAAATTCATAACACCTTTCCACCAGACAGGGCGGTACAGCCTGGCATGGGAACAACAATCTATATTTTGCCATTGCCAAATGACCCAAGTACCACAGCATCTGTGTCAGATGACATGGATTTTACAAGGTGTTGTGAATCATGCTGTGAATCTCCTGTCCTACCACATCCCAAAGGTGCTCTACTGGATTCAAATCTGGTGACTGGGGAGGCCACTGAAATACACTGAACTCATCATAATGCTGGAAGTAGCCACTGTAAAATGAATGTAATCAGCAACAATATTCAGACATTCAAATGATGCTTAACTGGCATGAGGCCTAGAGTGTGCCAAGGAAAAAACATTCCCCACACCATTACACCACCACCAGCTGCCAGGCAGGTTGGGTCCATGAAATCATGCTGTTGATGCCAAATTCTGAGCCAACCATTTGCATGTTGCAGCAGAAATATAGATTCATCAGACCAGGCAACATTTTTCCAAACTTCAGCTGTCCAGTATCAGTGAGCCTCTACCCACAGTAGCTTCAGATTCCTATTCTTGGCTGACAGTAGCCAAACCCAGTGTGGTCTTGGGTCTTGGACTTTTCATTGGGCTGTTGTAGCCCATCAACCTCAAGATTCAACGTGATTTGCATTCTGAGATGCTTTTCTTGATATTCTCACTTGAAAAATGCCTTGATCTAGCACCCTCACTTTTTGTCAAGGTAAATGGTGAATGTTTTGAATTCATTACTGTGAAATAAAATCGATCAATATACACTATATGGGCAAAAGTTTGTGGACCCCTGACCATAACACTCAAATGTGCTTTCCATGGACCTCACCTTGTACACAGGGGCATTGCCATGCTGGCACAGGTTTGGGTCCCATAGTTCTAGTTAAGGGAAATCTTAATGCTACAGCATACAAAGACATCCTACACAATTGTGTGCTTCTGCATTTGTGGCCACAGTTTGAGGAAGGCTCACATATGGGTGTGATGGTCAGGTGTCCACAAACCTTTGGCAATATAGTGTGTTTTTTACTTAGCTAACATTAGACAAATATATAGTGACATTAGTTAATTATCACTAAAGGCAAATACATATTCAATTCTTCAGGCAGGCAGACATTTACTTTAATGATGCTCTCTCAGACATGTTTTTGTAGCACTTACCACCCAACAGCTCAACCTGCTTCTTTTAGAACAGTACTGCTTTTCTTTACTTTTCTGTTGTCTCAGTTTTGTACTGCTGCATATCAAGGCATTAATTTCTAAATACTTAATAAATTTTTTTTTAAATACAAACTAGTCAGTCATACAACCTGACAAAATTCTCTGACTGAGATACACTTGCTTTAAATGTGTAACCCACACTGCCTAGTAACAAAATCATTAATGCATTAATGTCCTTGCCTTGTGCTAGGATTCTGACCTACAACAGCAGCAATGCAGTCGTGTGTATCACAAAATAGCAATAAGATTTCATACCTGCAGCCATACACTGAACTCTCCAATAGTCAGTGTCCTTCTGGGTTTAGTACAAATCAAGAGCTTGTCTCTTACTGACATACAGTGATATTTTTGTCAGTTTTTTTTTAATGAGCTTGCGTCCATCCACCCACAGTTCTGAGAAAAACACACACCTTCCAGACCTAATTTAATATAACAGAAATCGTGATCTGCCAAGTGACCCTGAGTCAAAACCGAAAACATTTATACAATACAATATTCATTCTTATGCCCAAAGTATTTTCTTTTGATCATACTATTTTCTTTTGATCATTGTACATACTACAAGTAACTTAATTACTTAATAACTTAATATAACATAAATTTTCCAACCCAACTAAATTAGTTTCAGTCGGAGGGTGTGTCAGATAGTTTGTCACTCAATGGGAGTAGGGGCACATAATTAGCTTTGGAGACATATGATCCATGCCATCTCAAATCACCAGTGCATCATGACCATGTGCCTCCAGAATATAATCCATATGGTGATGGCTGGTCGCATACTAGATGGGAGAGCTAACATCTTTATCTATAAAATCAATAGCTCTACAATGAAATTATTACAGTTGAGCAATGGATTATATCATGAGTTCTCATTTATGGCATAATAAGAATGATGTGTGGCACACACATCTAAAAATTAGAAATAATGAATGCAACTGCCTATCTGCCTTTAAGTCTTTTAAGTTTGTAATGGTCTACTGGGTTCATGCCATGTTTCCTACAAATACCAAACATGGGAAAGAGAAAAGTTGGAACCCTTGCTTTCAAACAAACAAAAATACACTAAACTTTAGATATTGTCATCTGTCCTTTTGTGTAATTTATACTTTGTTTGGACAATGTGTTCTTAGTCTATCTACTTTTAGTTTCTCCTCTAAACAGGAAGATAGAATAAATAATCCACCTTGTTTGCCGTCAATACATCCGTGACTGTATTTCATGTTTGCTTTTTCAATCAATGCTGATGATGTGATATGGATGTGTCAGCAGCATGGGCTGATATTTTTCAAATCTAAAGGGTCTTTCACTGTGTAAACACCTGACATAGCTGTCACAGATTGGCTGCATGAGTCTACAGTCTGGGATAGAAAGAAATCAGCCTGAGCCTCAATTCTTCATTCCATTTGGTATATTTTTCCGTTGATGGTGCTGTTGCGCTTGGTTCCATTAACATCCAAAACTATTCCACCTTAAGACATTTGTTAACAGCAAACAACCAATTTATATCAGCCATCCCTGATTATGGCTGAATTCCTCCTTCATTGAAGTACAGCGATTGGTACTGGAATCGACCCCCAAGCAGGATCATGACCATATATGGTAACTGAAGTGCTGAGCAACAACTAAGTTAACTAAATACATAGGTTGAAGCCACTGTAACAGACCACACTTACTGCAAGATCTCATGACACATGATGCAATTGGCTGAAATGTATGGTGGTTATTTGCAACTCACCATTAAACCACGGAAGAAGAAGCAGAAGACACATGAGGAGGAGGAGAGCTCAGTGAACGTCTTATTGAGTGGCAGTATTTGTGAATGTCTCTGGCAGGCCACAGCTGCAGCTTGGCTCCCAAACTGACCAGTTTGTGCAACAGCATCTATTTATTTTAGTTTAATTTAATTTAACCATTCATATTTATCTAGTAACTCAGACAAAAATCTAACCATATTTACATCTCTACAAACATTCTGACTCAATATATAGGAAACTTGTACTTGTTGCCATCCACCCATTATTTCCACATACACTCTCCATCCACTTTATTAGGAATACCTGTACATGTGCATGTTAATGCAATTATCCAATCAGCCAATCATGTGGCAGCAGTGCAATGCTCAGGTCAAGAGCTTCGGTTAATGTTCACAACAAACATCAAACAAAAATGTGATCTCAGTGACTTTGACTATGGCATGGTTGTTGAAGCCAGATGGACTGTTTTGAATATTTCAGAAACTTTTAATCTCCTGGGATTTTCATGCACAACAGTCTCTAGGGTTTACACAGAGTGATGCAAGGAATATCTGGTGAGCAGCGGTTCTGCAGGCGGAAACACCTTGTTGGTGAGAGAGTTCAGAGGAGAATGACACTCTTTACAGCTGTGGTGAGCAGAATGCAAAACATGTCGCCTTCAGGCGAATGGGCGACAACAGCAGAAGACTACATCAGGTTCAACTCTTGTCACCCAAGAACAGGAGTCAGAGGCTACAGGGGGCACAGACTCACTGAAACTGGATAGTTAAAGATTGGAAAAAGACCAGGTGACATTTTACCCATCTTCACCTGTGGCCAATTTTCTCTGACCTCTCTCAACAAGGCATTTTCGGCCACAGAACTGCTGCTCAGTGGATGTGTTTGTACTATTTGTACCATTCTGTGTAAACTCTAGAGACTGTTGTTGATGTGAACATTAATTGAAGCTCTTGACCTGTATCTGCATGATTTTATGCATTGTGTGCCACCACATGATTGGATGATTGGATAATTGCATGAATGGGCAGCTGTAATTGTTCCTAATAAATTGGACAGGGAATGTATTATGGTTTATGAATAATTTTAGACCTCAGTGAGCCTTCATTTTATGGTACGACTCAAGTGACTTTCTTTGGGTGATAAAAGAAAATTCTGCTGTACTATTAAACAGAACCATTTTAAAGCCTTAAACCTTTACACCACCGACATGCTCCAGCCCCCCAATTAGTTATAATGGGTTCCCGTTTTTCTCCACCAACATTGGCCTTTAGATGGCCCTACTCTCTCTTACTCAGCGTGTGGGAGTGTGGGAGCAACTGCTACAAGGATGAGGAAGTGTTCCCAAAATAAAACTGCCATGTTCCAATGCACCAATGTACTTTGCCATTCAACAACTAGCAGAAGAAGAAAAACCTCACTGCTTTATTTATAGGCAGCAAACACAGTGTTAAAACTACCACAAAACTGGTAGATGTTATAGGCTCTTGGAATTAGAATACTACAAATAAAACTTACTAATAGGAGCAGTGTGGCTATTAAATTATTATAAAATTATTATTTTAATTGTCATTAAAATAAACAGTATTGTTTTCAGTGTGTCTAGTCCAACTGGTTCAGCATCATACCACAAATTACTAAGTACTGAAAGAACTTCTTAATTAGATGTGCTTATAATATGTTTAATGAATAGTCTGTACACACTCGCCCTGCCTTGCTGAGCAAAGTGCAAACAAGGCCTTGAGCAAAACCGTACTCATGAAACTTGGCAACGATGCTACGTATCCTGATGCATCAAGACTGCAGGTGGAAAGAAGCTACAAGCCAAAATAACATCTAAATGATGATCAGTCAATACTGTGAACAGAAGGCAGAGCAAAACATAATGGTATTATTTTATTTGGATAAATTTGGGCTTTGTGATAAGAACAAAATTCTGTACATTCATTTATCTTAAGCACTTTATCCTGGTCAGGGTTGCAGTGGATCTAGAGGCTATCCCAGGAACACTGAGCTTGAGCCAAGAATACACCCTGAATGAGCACGATGCACACGCAATCACAAACTCATTCACACCTAGGGGCAATTCAGTCTATCAGCATGTTTGCGGGAGGTGGGAGGAAACTGGAGAACTTGAAGAAAAATCACACAGACAAAGGGAGAACATGTGAAACTCTGCACTGACAGTAATCTAAGCTCAGGTTTGAACATAATACTAAGCTTATATATATATATATATATATATATATATATATATATATATATATATATATATATATATAAATTATGTTGATTTACATTTGTTGGAAGACTTGTGAATTTCAGACCAATTTTTAAGGTAATTTTTATTACAATTCTTTGTCAAGATGTGTTATTTATTATATTTATTCTAAAATCAAGAACACTGTGACCATTTTCTACAGTAAGGCATTAGCAGGCTGCAGCCACACACTTAAATAGCCCATTCTTGTTAAACTTGAGAGCATCAGGTCTCTGGGGCACACTGGTAATCATTTAGCCTGACTGAAACGTGAAAGGGCATAAGACGCTCCTTTTATTGAGAGAAGCCTGAAGTGGTTTGTCTATTCACTACATTTGTACTACTCCTGAGATACCAGTGATCTGACCCCTTCTGTTCTCCGGACCTGCCTGATCCATCCTGATGCCCTACTTCTGGTTGGAGTTCTCATCACTGGGAAATCACTCGCTGCTGCTGAGGATGGCCCCACACAGACAGCCTAAAGATACATGAGATAACTGAGGATGGTACCACTTGAAAACCATGAAGATGGCACTGGACTGCAATTGATATGAATAGTTGTGGTACGATGGCTTAGGACTACAATTGCTATGATAGCTTTAGGACTGCAATTGCCATGAACAGTTTTGCACTCAAGTCTCCATCAGTGAACAGTTGATAACTTCAACAAAATAGACTTCCTGTGAAAACTATGATGAATTTCCTGGTTACACAATTGCACTATTTGACCATGTAGTACACAGTTATAGAAGGGAATGATTTATAATCACACTATCTGTTGTCACTCAGATGAGGGTGGGTTCCCTTTTGAGTCTGGTTCCTCTCAAGGTTTCTTCCTCATATTGTCTCAGAGAGTTTTTCCTTGCCACCGTCGCCTGTGGCTTGCTTATTAGGGATAAATATATAAATTTTGTATCCTGAATTTATTTATAAGCTGCTTTGTGACAATGCCCACTGTTAAAAGCGCTACACAAATAAAATTTAATTGAATTGAATTTGTTAGACAGTTGGTGGAAGTACTTTTTTTTTCTCTGTACCAGTTGATTCTGCTTCTGCAAGCTACCATGTATCACAATAAAAAAAAAGGCAAGACAATAAGAATCTAAGAATCGATGAGACCTTGTCAAGAATACAAGAGCACCAACTCAGCATGTTGACCACTGCTACAGAAGTGTGTTTGTGTAGAGCATGTGGTTGGTGGAACAATGACTTGCTCCAATTCTTGCTCACCCTAAAGTCTATTCCAACGGTGGCAATGAAGTTGCCTCCCAGAAAGGCACCATCTTTAAAACGCACCAGGACGCAAGTCTTCCCAACAGCCGAGTCTCCTAGCAGCATCACCTATAGGCGTGAGGGTCAGAAAGAACCATTAGAACTACATTTATTTAACTTATGAGTGCATTGCAGATCAATATACAGTCTTCTGTATTATTCTGTATTATCTGTCTGTTTGTAAAGGTCATGGGACACGGATTTAAATCTACTGGAAGCTCAGTGCAACTCAGAACCTTCATGTTTTGATTGCATATTGAGACTACATACTACTTCTCATGCTTGTTTAAGCTCTTCTATTGATTCTTCTTTAGGTTCTCCTCTTATGCTTATTTTAACTGATGTGAATTGATCATGAACTAAACTGTGCACATGGAAAATCTACAAACAATCAATAGCTTACACGAATGTCACAGTTATGCACAACTATGCTACGCAGCACAGGTTATGCATCATTATGCATTCATTCAAGTTCAGTGGTTCAGAGTAGATCTCAAGGAATCCCGCCTTGAGTAAACATTTACCAACTGCTGAGAGGAAAAAAAAAAAAAAGTTCAACTGAGCTGCTGATCAATTTGAGATCTGCTGAGGCATAGACCAAACAGGAAACAGAGTACTGAAACTCAGTGGTTTCACCAGGCAATAAACTTTTTTTTTTTTTTCTGATTCCAGGAACAGCCTGAGCACTAACTAGGAACACAGTGTGCTCCTTTAAATAATAATAATAATAATAATAATAATGATAATGATAAGAATAGTAGCAGCAATAATAGCAGCATCAGCAGCAATAATAATAATAATAATAGTAATAATAATACACACCTTGAAGGAAATGTCAAAATATTCATTAACTGAGGCGCATCTTTCCAGCATGTTTCTCGACGTTCCGTTTTTAACCTCATTATCCGACATGGGCGCCTTTTTAGTAGACATAATGAACAGAAATAGCTACCAAGAATGCAGATGTGTCTTCAGTTCAGTATTCTTCCCAAGACCCCAGTGACTGAATGGCAGGTGCCACATGCAGTGCGCCCATCAATGCTCAGATGCCATCGCCAGAACGCCACTGATCGGTCGCCATTAAGAGGAGAACAGGAGAACAGGAGAACGCTAGAATGCCAAACTCCCAAACGCTCCCCTGAGAATGAAAGGCTGCGTGAACGCGAACGCACAACACGCACTCCTCCGGTCCACCGCGCCGCCCATCCACCCCATCATCACTGCCGCGGAAAAGCAGGAAGCGGTGTGTTCATCATCTGCATGCACACATCATTGTCAGCGACAGCACACACACACATACACACACACACATATATATACACACATATACACAGTATGCACACTCCAGCCAGAGCCAAAAAGTAGCGCGAGCAACAGGCGCGAGCCAAGCACACCAGGTGTTCATGTCAGAAGGACGCGTCCCACAAACAACAACAAAAATCACCCGAAACCGCAAAAATATGTCCATAAAAACACCTTATACTACTGAATAGTGTGTCTTAACAGTATAGACTACCTCATCATCTTTATATAGCGGCAAAGCTTCGAGCGCGAGACCGCAGGTGGAAGCGTCGTGTTCTACTTCCGCTTTCTTGTTTTTATATATCTGCTAAGACCCATATTAAGAGAAAGCCATGTTCAACAGGTTGTGTTTAGTTGTTTTTTTTTTTTTTCGCTTCCTGCTCTAGAGACGCTACACATGTGAGTTTTCTGTGCTCTAACACACCTGAAGCAGTGCTGGAGGTTCGGGTTTGAGCCCCGGTTTGAGAAATGTTTTTGAACTGACAGTACACAATGCTAACTCGTGGGTGGGTGTTCATATTTATCTCCTTTTATATGCCACTGTAACTGCACTAGCAATGTCTCAGAGTGACGTCAGAGCGGCACACAGGAATAATGCAAATCCAACACCAACCAACAAATTAGCACCAGAATTGCTTTCCACATCACCAATATTTCAACATGTGGCTCAGTTATAAATTAAATGAAGTGTGTTGAGGAGAGATAAAATAGAGAAAACCCAACAAGGTGAAGTGCATGAGGCTGGGACTGAGAGCTATTGGTCTACAAAAAAAAAAAAAAGCTCTGGCTGTTTGTGAAACTATGTATGTCCATGTCATCCATCATTTACTGAGAGTTTGTCTCCACCCTCTGACCAAGAGCTGATAGATCCATTAATGCAAAACTAAACATGATCAGAGCCTGACTGAGTCTTATTCACTCTCTGATAGTGCAGTTGTTTCATTTATTTGTGTTTTGTTGCAAAAAGACTTCAGTAAATTCTATAGTCATAGCTACAATCGTAGAAAAAATCTTTTAAGGTTTACAAAAAGGTTCTACTACTCCTAGGGAAGAACTCAGTTCTGCATAGAACATTTAAGGATTCCTCCAAAGGGATGTCTGAAGAACCCTGACAGTTTCTAGATTTAAGCGTATATGACTGTTAATGTGATCTGTTCTCAGTATTTCTAGCTATGTTAATGCTCCCGTCTATATGCCTTATTTTTTTTCTTCCTTCCTACTGCTTGTGAACTGAGTGGGCAGATCTTGTTACAATGGATCAGGATTTTCACACAGCATTTCCACACAGCACCATCTCACCAGTCATTTCCTAGACCTGTTAACCGAGTATTCTAACTGTCCACCCACAGACCTGCCAGTGTTTTTTTTTTTTTTTTTTTGGAGATATTTAAAGGTAGCATTCTCATCCTCACAATTTTCTTTAAAATTCTCATTAAAAGCCCTGATCATTCAAATGAAATCATTACATGAGTGTCATTGAGTGAAGTTTATCATATTTCTTGTTCTTATTTCTAAAAAGCTGGTGCATCTCTTCTCAACTTTGGAAAACAAAATAAGCCAATGGACAGGTTATGATTACAGTCACATTATGGGAACAGATATTCTGCTCTTTTACGATCCAGGCATAACTCAAGGACCAACACCTTGTGATTCAAAACAATATGTGTGAGATCCATTCAAGCTCAGGTGGAAGCCTGTATAATTACAATCAGAGTAAGTAGTAGTATTCTCATGATGTTATTACCGTAATCAAACACCTCAATGATGAGCCTCCCCTGGAACAACCAAATCTGTGTTACATAAATGTGTGATTGGTACAATAACAGCCCCTGAAGAAGTCATCACTGAATGATTCCTGTTGATCAGTATTATCATTATTATAATGGGTTGTTGGGATTGACCACAAAAAGCAATCACTGTGCACGATTGTCTGTTATGTGCATGGGCTTGGCTTTGTACACAGTGATTACACACAACCGTCGGATCAGATGGCAGGTCTTTTGGCATTCCTTATCCATTTCAGACATAACGCTGAAACCCAATAGCTGTACTGGTATGGAGCCTGTTACTGAGTTCTCCCCAAGGTGTGAAGTTCTGACATCTAGTGGTGTTTGGCTTTGACAGCCAGTAACAGCCCACACAGTTCTGTGCTGTCAGGATGCATACTCACTGTGAAGCCAATCATGATGGTAGCAAAGAAGGAACTGGGGATGAATTTGCCCTGGTCAAACTGCACCAGTAGCGAAGTCTTCCCAACTCCACTGTCTCCAACCAGGATGGTCTGTGGAAGGAGAAATAAGCCAGTCAGATTTTTAGAACGATCTGAGAAAGACTGGCATGTACATTACATGTTATAAGTACATAGTGTTATGTTGTGAGATTGTGAATAAAAAGAATGGGATTTCTGATCATGTGAACAGATTAGCCAGTTTGCCATGCCTTGGGTCAAAATGGCTGAAAATGGCAAGCAGGTTCCTCCCAGCTCTGTCATAGTAGTGACATAAATAGACTGGGCAAATTGGGTGTTAATGTTTGTCATGCTCCACAGCCTACATACTTCTCTCTCTTTCTCTCTCTCTCTCTCGAAGAACGAGAGAGAGGTTCTCTAGATAAGCATCTCACAGCGGGTCATGGCTCGGCTCAATGGGGAGCAGGAGCCCTACGTGGGCGTGATCTGGCACATGTTGCCATGGTTATACCATCCACATGCAGCCCCAGTGACTGGCCTAAGGGCTGAAGACGCACTCGCTGTACTTTCCTCACCTCTGGCCAGTCGTCTATACTCTTTGCAGCTTTATCTGCCAACGCTGAGACACCTTCCTCTCTCAGAATTCTGACCTGGAATCTTCTTTAATCCCTGCATAGTGTAGGAGTTTCGTTTCCTTGGTGTTTCTGGCCATCTCATGCAAGGAAGATGAGTTATTTTTAGCAACACTTCCGTTTTTGTTAGAACATGTGGGCACAATTTATGTGTAAACTGTGAACTGTTGAACAAGTGGGTGCAGTTTATGAATAAACTGTGATGGGGAGGGGAGTGATTAAAGGCTGGAATTGTAAGAGTACATTCAATAGCTGTAGAACCACCACAAATTAGTGTAACTGGAGCAGGGCAGAGGATAACTGTATCTGAAAACAGAAAGTTTCTCAAAAGGACATTGACTTTGAGTCATATGCTATTCCGTTTTCATATGAAATGCATTTTAACAGTAATAGAATTTCCTTATCATGCACCTTGCAGGAGAACATATGATGGGGGGAAGGGGGAGAAGAAGTGGATGGTTACCATAGCAGCACATCAGTCTCCAGGCAAGACCTCCAGCACGGAGATTTCTTAATTTCAGCACTCCATCACGTAAACATGACAAACAGGCTCCTTGAGCGGCAGATAACATGAACCATCGCCCTCTTGGCTGTCTTCTGTAAAAATTCCATTTTTGGGCTTAATGAACATCTGTCTCCTGTGTAATCCTCACAGATCTAACTAATGACTCATTATGCAGCACTGTATTCAGAAGCCACATAGAAGCTAAACAGAAACGTTTGAAGAAAAGGCAGCACTATGGACATTAACCTTCACCATTTGCTGTGACTTCATCCTTGAACTCACAAGTAGCTCAGAATGCTAAAAACATAATTACAGCACTAAGAAATTAATTATATTACAGCCCAGCAGAAATTACTATGCTTGTTATTAAAATATCCTTTGGTGGAGAAATGAGAAAATAAGCTGAACATACTTTTTTTTTTTTTAATAAAAAAAACATTACTCTAATTAAAGACCTTACTGTGTAGTTATATTATGAGTCATAACCTATTCAGTGCATGCAATTTGCAAATGCCTTTGTGTATTTCTAGTCATCCATATTTCAGGCCATCCTTGCCCTTGTGCAATGTATTGTGCTGATTTTATAGGGCATTGCACATGCAGTTATGCATATTTATTAGCCATTTCTTTGATGAAGAATACAGGAGTGGCAGGAGTGAAAGCCCAGCCCCTTGAGTTCATCTTTACGTATTTATTTGATGTATAACTTGTAAATGCTGACAGACTTCAAGACTAATTTTGCAAATGTATATTTATGAAATCAGTCCAAACTTGAAGTCACTGCAGTACATTAGAATTTGTGTAATATTATGTCAGCAGATGGCACTGCAGTCTCTCAAGGGTAATAAAGCATAACAACAGTGCTGAATAGTTTGGAAACGAGTTGTGGCTACGCCTGGTCATTTACTCTGCTGCACTGAAGCTAATGTTGTGGTTGATGCAGCCTCATGTCCATTCATTCTTCCATTCTGAATGTCATCGCCTGCAATGCATTTCCAAATGAACACTAACGTGCAATGAAATTGTGACTCAGCTGCAAAATTTGTCAATACATTCGCTGATATGATTTGTGAGATTCAGAAACCAGCTCGTTGAGAAAAGAAGTACACAGTCAGCTTCAGGGCATGGAAAAGATATACTGCAGTCATACAAACTGCCAAAATGGATGATCCAGTGGGTAAAACACACACTCGAAGGCATGAGGGAAATTCAGAGTTTACATTATTCATCACATTTAGGCTCTAATATCTGGTTTCTTTGGAAAGTTAATTTCTAGATGCATTCAGGAAGAAAGGACATTCCATATTGCCCGACCAGTAATATACTGTATAACTACCCTCCCCGTGTTAGCTGTAATAACACATGGTAACTGTTACAGTAGTGTGCAATACTGTTACAGGTGCACCTCCACCTTACCTTTTTTTTTTTTGGATTATCTCATCGGTATTTAAAGTTAAGGTGGCACAGTGGCACAATGGGGAGAGATGCAACCACACAGCTCCAGGGTCCCTGGTTTGAGCTTGGGTTTCTGTCTGTATTGAGTTATGTATGTTCTCCACATGTCCAGGTTTTCCAGGTTCTCTAGTTTCTTCCCACCACTCAAAAAATATGCCAATAGATCAGGGGTGTCCAAAGGGCCAGTGCAGGTTTTCATTCCAATCAAGCAGGAGCCACACCTGATTCCGCCTGTATAATTGGGTGTTGTTGACTTTCAATAGACTATCAGGTGTAGCTTCAGCTTGGTTGGAATGAAAACCTGCACTCACACCGACTCTTGATGGATATGATTGGACACCCCTGCAGTAGGTGGACTGGCTACACTAAATTGCCCCTAGGTGTGTGTGTGTGCATGGTGCCCTGTGGTGGACTGGTTTCCCATCCAGGGTGTATTCCCTCCTTGTACCCACTGTTCCTGGGATAGGCTCTAGATTTACTACAACCCTGACAAGGATAAAGCACTTACAGAAGATGAATGAATGAATATTCTTTTTCCCCCCCAAACCATTTGCCTAGGATTGACCCTTGGCTTGCTCTACTGAGAAAGAAATGTCATCCATCCCAGGCACTGAGATTGTGGAACTGATCTTAGCTGTCTTTTCTACTATTATTTCTAGCAAGCTTAAAAATCAAGTCACACAAGTCACACACTGAGAAAGGCTGGCCTCTTGTTGTAAACATCATGGACCTTGTAGTTATGTAATATTACCAAATTAGTTTGAAACTGTCTGTTCCTGATGAACGTATAATCCATGGCACACACTGCACTGTTGTCCCAGCTGACTTGGAGTTTGCTGATGTGTCACTTGCTATTGATATAGTGGAGGTCACATTCATGGCAGAAGAGAGTTTGCTTCTTAAGTTTATGTTTACTGTTTGTGAGGAAAAATCAATTTAGTGCTTTTGACTGCCTCTCATAATTTTTGTTCTGAGGTTCAGAGACATTAAACATTGCCAGAGTACCCCCTACAAGCCAAATGGAATGGTTTAAATTAAACACGGAAGACAATTCTCAAATATTTCCTTCAAACTGCCCAATTAACTCCTTTGTCAGTAGCCTGATATATAACAATTCGTACCTCCTGCTCTCACTCTCATTTGTCCTTTTTGAGCATCCCATACATCCATGGGTAACTATCCATCAGGAAAGAAAGACACCAATAGCGGTCTTGGTGTATGACTTTCAAAATTCAAATATACAACTTTGGTAAACGTTCACATACAAGCTCCTCCCTCTCTTACACCTTACTCACCTGTGCTTTGAATTCCACTACTCATACCCTGGGTGCTTCTTATTTCTTAAAATGTACCTTGTTCCCTACCCTTCTTCTCTTCCTTGGAGGGAGGAGCTAGTAAGAGAACGGAAGCAAAGAAAGAAAGCAAGGTGGCAGACAGAAGGACAAGAGGATTCATTCATTCATTCATTCATTGAATCAATCAATCAATCAATCAATCAAATTCAGTAATCGTTTTATCCTAGTCAGGAGCATATCCTGGGAACACTGGGTGCCATGTGGAGATTTACCCTGGATGGGACACCAGTCCCTCTCAGGACACCATGGACACATTCACACACTCATTTATACCAATTTAACACAGCCAATTCTACTACAGGCTGGTTTTTTAAAGTGGGAGGAAACTAGAGAACCCAGAGGAAACCCATATGGTTAGGAGAAAGCATGCAGAACTCCACAGAGACTGTAACCCAAGCTCAGATCAAACTGGTGACCGTGGATCTGTGAGGTGGAAATGCTATCTGTACCACCAGGAGGAATCAAGAAAAACTGTATTTGCCAAATGCTCACTAAAGTGTCTCAGTGATAACAGTAGAGAAGGAGGATGGTTGCATTAGATGCATGCTCACATTTTTTTCCCCTCAAACACAGGGTTCAAACAATTTATCAGCTTGGAATCAGTGATAACCACGGAACTGACAAAAAAAATTGGTGAATGTCAAGATTCGGGTTCATGGTCTGGTGGCTTCAGTTGTGACTGGGTCCCTGGAGGACTAGTGGTTAGGCCACAGCGCTCTCACCTCTGCGGCACGGGATCGATTCCCAGCCAGGGAACCGACCCCAGCCACTGGAGTTGCGTACAACAGTACACTCTCAGTGCCGCTCCCAAGGGTTGCGTCACGAAGGGGATCCAGCGTAAAAACTGTGCCAGATCAAATACGTGGACCAATGATCCGCTGTGGCAACCCCTAATTTGAGCAGCCAAAAGAGGAACAATAATATGTGCAAAGACTATTTTTTTTTATTGACACCAAACCTGTTTGTGAAAACAAGCAACAAACTGTCTTTTTCAAAGTAAATTTAGCAAATACACAGAAAAGCACTTCTTCCAGATTAATCACATCTTGGATCTGTGTTGTCTCTCTTAAAAGCTCTGTGCAGAACCCTGAGTGTTACTCTCTTCAGAGACAGACAGCACCCTTTGAATAGCAAAGTAATAACCCTTAAAGAGCTCTTGAGGGACCCTTGCTTCTAGGAGTGTACTATAATGCTTCATTAATGTAGGCTTCTTTGGTGGAGAAAAAGGAGAAATTTAATTCACCTTATGCACAAGGTATTCATCGCAGGGGGAAGTGTCACTGAAGTGGGTTTCTGCATCCATATGTAGCTCCATATGTAGATTTTCTCTCTACGCTCAGCTCTCTCACACTCCTGCATGTGGTCTGTCTTAGTTGTGTGCAGTTGCTGTTTGTTCCTCCTCCACTCTGTCCGCTGTGACAGCTTTAGTACCTAAAACCGCCCCTTTGACCTTTTCTTTTTTTGTGTTTGTTACTGAATCAGTTTTCAAATCAATACCAGATTTTTTTTTTTTATAAAACATAACACTCATCACAGGCTTACTGAAACTAGACTATTGAAGATTGGAAAAACACCAGGTGACGATTCCAGTTTGCTGATCCTGTGCCCAATGTAGCCTCAGATTCCTGTTCTTGGCTGACAGGAGTGGAACCTGATGTGGTCTTCTGCTTTTGTAGCCTATCTATCTCAAGGTTTGATGTGTTGTGTGTTCTGAGATGCTTACAGTTGTAAAGAGTGGTTCTTTGAGTTAGCATAACATTCCTGTCAGCTGAAACCAGTCTAGCCATTCTCCTCTGACCTCTCTCATCATCAAAGCATTTCTGCCCTCACTGTTTGTTTTTCGAACCATTCTTTGTAAACTCTGGAGACAGTGTGTGTGTGCGCGTGCGTGTGTGTGTGTGTGTGTGTGTGTGTGTGTGTGTGTGTGTAGATCCCAGGAGATCAACAGTTTCCGGAATGGTCAAACCAGCCCATCGGGCACCAACAAACATGCCACAGTCAGTCACTGAGATCCCACTTTTTTCCCCCCATTCTGTTTGATGTGAACACTGTCTGAAGCGCTGGACCTGTATCTATATGATTTTATGCACTGCACTGCTGTTAAATGATTGGCTGATTGGACAATACAGGTGATCTTAATAAAGTGGACAGTGAGTGTATTTCTATTCCCTCTCTATTCTCTCTATTCCCTCTCTAGGGAAAGCCCTCCATCCTGAAGACACTCCCATGGCAGAAAACATACTTACCATGACAAAGCTCTCAACCTGAGACTCCTTATACTGTATACATGTTAAATATACATCTCCTTACAGAAAGCTTCATCATATCAATGACTGAGTTTTTCTTTCTTAGATAACAGTTTTTAAAACCTGAACTTGTACACAGGCCCCTAGAAATGTGCTACTCGATATAACAGCTCAATACTTTATTACTGCACTTTTATCCATGGTGGATAATTTCTGCCTGCTCATCTAAAGCCAGGTTATACAATACAAAGAATGAAGAAAGGTTTCTATGTTTTCTGGCATTTGGCACAAACACTAGGCACACCAGGGACCTGTTATCTATTACACAATGATATCATTAGAGAACTTGAGACCTTTTCAGTAAACATCTAGAGACTCTGCATATAAATAAAATGATCTTGGCTTTATTAGATTAGATTAGTGTGAAAGACCAGAGTGTCTCAGCCTAGCCTACTTGCCTTCTCTGTAATTCTGTACATGTTACCGTGACAAATGTTTTCATAACGGAACAAAACTGTAGATGCATATTCAGGAAAGACATTTACATCTGCAATGCAAGTTGTAAATCAGAAAATCAGATTATAACAGACAGTTGAGGCAATAACATCAAACAATCACAGTGTACCATTGATTTCATATTTATTGTGCCTGGAACAGAAACATCTCTGCTCTTCAATTTCACCATATTTCTCCAAACACTCATCTTGACAGTGAAGCCATCGCTGCCACTCAACACAATGTCTTTTAAAACTCTAGAAACAACTCCAATCGAGGTACCATTTCATGAGACACAGATAATGCACAACAAGTTTCATGAAACAGACTAGACTGAAGCAGCGATCCTGACATAACTAACAGATAAAAAATATGACCTCCCTCTCCAGGAGGAATTATAAATACAAAAATAATCCATTGATTTCTCACAATGCACCACTTTATATAGATATGTATGTATACATACACACACACAGACCATTTACTGTCCTAAAACAATAGGCTTCTCTGAAGCATGTGACAGAAAGTCGCAACCAATTGAAATGTGAGTTTAGAAGGGGAAAAAAACACCATGAAAGAATTATTCTTTATTGGCTGTGCAAAAGAAGCCAGTTTGACCCATTCGGTGATGCATCTCGGGGTGGACAAATCACTAGCCTGGGCTCCCAGAAGAAGGTGACATGTATAGGCTATTAGTTTTTATTCATACTACTTTTATTCACAAGCACCCACTAGCATTTCCTTCTCATTCAACAACTAGAGGGGAAAAAAAAACTACTGATTTTCGCAAAACAGACGTTTTTGTTTGCTATGTTTAAACATAGCACTTGACAGTGTGACACAGCATTGTGCATCACCGTCAAGTACGTTTTGTTTAAACACACCAAACAAAAACTATAGCGCGTGTTACTCGTTCTGAATCCCACCACCTGCTGCACTACACACACCAGCTTTCAGTAGTTGGATAAATTAGCATGCATGGATGACATACAGATGATCTTTTCAGAACCAGAACCATGCAGATATGTGGAAACCCTGACAAAACCATGCAACAGAAAGTGCAGCACAACTCTCCTGCTTACTACACGCAGTTGAGAGAAAATAAAGAAGCTAGCCAGACTCAAATTATATCTTTTATCTGTGACGTGAAAAGAAAATGCTACAGATCATAGCCAAAAAGCTGACCAGTGACTTGCTGACTTTTTGTCAGGGGCACAAATATGACGTGCCACTTCAGACACTTGCTTAGAATACGGATAAGGATAATTACTATGGGCGAGTTGGAGTTTATATATTCTCATTTGTGGTTGTATTAATGCACTTAACTACTTGGCCATAGTTCATTAGATTATGTCTTGTCAATCAGGCTTCCGGTCAAAAAATACATATGACGCGTCATCACAGAGCTTTCACTTGCCCAGTGGGCTAGCTAAAGGATTTATGATTTGCCCACCACTGGATTCCCAACCCAGAAAAGAAAATCTTATGCAAATATTGAAGAAAATGAAAATAACATGACACAATTGTGACAATGAATAATGCCATACTTCATTGATGATACGTTTAGACGTTCACCGTGACGACGTACTGCATTGCAGTAGTAGGCTGAAACAGAATCCTATATGCACGTAACTAAGATTTAGAAACAGCAATAAGCTGTATTACTCAGGAGCTTTCTATTATAATTCTGCAGTAAACTGGGCGAGTACCAAGATGCCTGTGTGATCGTCCTGTGTGATCGTCCATGACAGTTTGACCTTTAGAAACTACAGATGGGATTACAAAGATCATGAATTAGTGGCAGATTCAGCCTTCATGGCATTTACATTTGGAGGGCAAGACAATGAAAAAGCTGTCTTTCCACTGATCCTCAGAAGGGTCAGCTCATTCAGCTGCTAGTGATACTACCCATGTGCTTGCGTAGCACCCTTAGCTTTTAAACGAAAAAAAATGCAGTGGTAAACATCTATATGGCATCATTTCAAAAGAAGCCATTCCAAACACACACACAGAAGGCAGTCACAGCATTACCAAACACACACAAGCAACAGTTTTTTCTTCTGATGGACATGGACATTTAGTGGCGCTTGTCCGTTTTGCTCATTTCCTGAACTCTACACGATCCACATGATGGTGAAAGTGTGACTCTATAAGCAGCACTTGAAATATTCTCAAATGGAGCCACTGATCATCTGGCCTCCCGAGTGACTTCATAAGCTCCACATTGTTGTCTGTAATTCAGACATTTCTCTTACAGTAAAGTGCACTTTATCAATCGGCTTCTGAAGTTTGGATATCAAAATAATAATAATAATAATTACAGGCTAAAACTTTTTGCAGCCAGGGACCCCTTTAACTCTAAAATATATTCCACAGAACCTCCAACACTGATTTCAACAATTCTAAATCATTTATGTGTGTACAATAATCTTTTTGTATTAATTGGAGGCATAAAGTATTTTCTTCCTGAACATTCCACTGATACAAGACATTAGGTCTTTGCTGAGATTATTTATAGGCCTACTTGTTTTTGAGTTCTTGAGAATGGCGTAAAACCTACTTAATTCATGTAACCAGTCAAACTATAAGAACACAATTATAATGTATATAACAGTTTCCTAATGGCGGGTTGTGATTTCCAACACAAAATAAAACAAAATTTAAAAAAAAAAAAACAAAAGGAAAACCTCACGGACCCCCTGGCTACGCTTCACACACCTCAATAAGAGTACCACTGGGCTGCAGGACTCCAACCACTGACAGGTAGTAAAGCTTAAATTAAAAAATTGGCTACAAATACTGTATACACAGAAGAAAATGTGCACTTTTTTGATTTGTTCTGAAACTAGGAAAAAAAAAGTTGAGGTTAACGGCTTTGCATCATCAATCCAGTCAAATTAAGACTGCATATGGACACACCCCAAAAAACTTGTAACGTTTATGAACAATGATTCTTTAAAATTAGAAAATGTTCTCATGTGCAAATGTCAATTAATTCTTCCTCTTAGATTGTCCCTGCCACCAATCTTCACGACAAGGTGCCTTGACCAGAAAACAGTGGGATGATCCGAGAGACCCATATCCTGTAAACATCACTCCCAGGGGCCCTACTCTCCCCTGTAGTTCACCTTAGTGTTCTAACCCTCGTTCTCTCCCAATCTTTCGGGCTACCTGATGCGGCCGTTGCTTTTGACCGTACCGAGTTCGGATTTGGGATCTGGGGACAAGGAGCTCCAGCTAGTTTTGGCACACAGCTGTACACTGGGACAGAGGGACGTCTGAGTGGAACACATGTCTCCAGTTACCCAGAAGGCACCCACTAAGCTGTCCACCCAACCCTCCAGAGCCTTGCCCACCAGAAAGGCCTTCTTCTGAGACTCCTCCAGGGCAGGCTCCATGGGAGGCAGCTTCAGAACCTGAGCGAGCTGCTGGAAGCCCTGCTCCAAGTAAACGTTGCCTGCAGGGCCTGCGTGCAGCCAGCTGTGCTCCTCTAAAAAGAGACACAACAAAAAGGAGAAGAGGTTATTTAAAGTTGTGAGATGGAGGAAAAAGTAGAACACACAACTGAAAGGCACACGTCCTGAAAGACCTTTAAAACAGTTCTCAGTATATGTGTGGGGAAAAACCTTCACATGTACAGTTGTGAAAACTACAAGGTTTCCTGAACTGAAATATGTTTCTCTTTTACATGTATCTTAAACACAAGTAAAATGAAATTAAATTTGATTTACCCCAAAAGTGATATGGGAGAAAATTGCATTTAATGATTCCCTCCAGTTTCAATGAAATCTACTTACTGAAAAACAACACTGTAAAATTTTAAAGAATTTCAAATTAACAATGGGAAATAAAATATTATTTTGATTACCATCATCACCATAATCCTCATCAGCCTCTCTAACCACCTGAGGTCAAAGTCATTCTCAGCATTTAAACACAAGCCTCACTGTCCTTTCTTCCGATTATCGGTTTACAAACTGAACTGATTAAACCGAAGTCTGTTTCACTATGGCACATATCTGTCCAACAATCTGCTCCAATCAAGACATTCACTGGCTGAGAAAAAAGCACACTTAACCAGCAAGGTTTTAGATATTTCTTAGGCAGATTGGCTGCATTTATCGCTTTGGTAAACTGGCTTCTTAGCCAACATGATCTTTGCAGGCAGGCAGCCAAGGTTAGGAAGTAGCCTAAAGCCTAAAAGTAGGCAGGTCATGTTTTCTTATAGTAGAGATGTCAAAGCATATTATGCTACATTCACATTACAAGCTTCATTGCACAAATCTGATTTTGTGCCCAGATCGGATCTGTCTACCTTGACGGTACATATTTGTAACTGTCTTTAATGAGGATGTACCTGTTCCCCTGAAACACCCTGTGAGTGCACGTTGATTTTGCATGACTCACATGTGTCACAAACAACAATAAACGTTTATGAGACAATCCATTATAGTAACATCAAAGCAACAAATGAATGCATTGTAATTTGCTTTGTAATTTGCTTTGGAGGTGGGCAAACAGCTCATCAGTTGTACTTGATCAGATCGAGAAGGCAAAACAAAAAGGCCAGATGGCTATTTTTTGCTGTTTTTGCAACTATATGCTGGCACTGCTGCACCGAGTGAAGTGTGGGTACTATACTTATCAGATACACCACATGCAACTGTGTCTCGGGTCTGATTTGGAAAGATCAGAATTTTGTGTCCACACAGTCCTGAAAAATCAGATGTGTGTCACATTAAGGCAGAAAATCAGATCTGGGTCATGTCAACCTGGTAACGTGAATGTAGCCTTATTGCCAGAAAAACAACATTTGGGCCAAAACCCGATTTTTGTCATTTTGGGTTTTCCCCCGCAGGAATCTTACAGGTTTTCCCAGACCACCACACATACACTATATGGCAAAGAGTTTATGGACACCTAACCAATCACACCCATATGTGCTTGCTGATCATCCCAATCCAAATGTATTCCCCACTTGATTTTAACGTCCACTCTTCTGGGAAGGTTTTCCGCTAGATTTTGGAGCGTGGCTATGGGGATTTGCCCCTTCAGCCACAGGAGCATTAGTGAGGTCAGGCACCGATCAGGTCAGGCAAGGAGGCCTGGTGTGCAGTCAGTGTTCCATTTCATCCCAAAAGTGTTTAGTGGGATGAGGTTAGGGCTCTGTGCAGTACACTCGAGTTTAGCCACACCAATCTTGGCAAACCATGTCTTTATGGAGTTTGCTTTGTGCACAGCGGCATTGTCATGCTGGAACATTCCAACTTTGTGGCAACAGTATAGGGAAGGCCCACTTGTGTGTGATGGTCAGGTGTCCACAAACTTTTGACCAAAAAGTGTACATCAGCAAAGCTTATTTTTATAGTGAGCCCACATCTTTCACACATTATGAAATGTTGTAATCTCAAGAGTTCAACAGAAAAAGAAAAAAAAAATAGATGAAGAAAATAAAATGTTCAAATGTTTATCCAAAACATTTTTCTGTATGTTTCAAGAGGGACATTATGCAGTGAAGGGCACTAACAGTATCAGCAGTGCTGTTTTCTGTGGGATCTGCAATCATCAAAGACAATGTGGACTAATATCATGACACACTTAATTAATTAAACACTACTTAAATATATATTGGCATTTACGCTACTTGTCTGTACTACTTCATTAACCTGAGCTCTCTCACCTTTGCGAAATGGCTCCTTTCCTTTAAAAACCAGAGGCATGACCAGAAAGCGAGCTTCGGCCACACGCTCCCATAGCCTCAGCACACGGACTGTCCATACTCCCGGCCTGAGAGGACGCTGCAGCGGCGGCTTGTACTGTGTAAACTCCGCCTCTACATCCACGCTGATGTCATAAGACGCTGCTACCACCTGAGCAGGATCAATCCACACTATGGTGGCTGTGAGGTTGGGGCCACGAGCCCATTTCTGCACTGCCACAGGCTCGTCCAAAGGGCCCATCACTCCACCAAAGTTCCGGAAAATTCTCTCCTTGGGGTCCCACTCTGTTCCTACCTGAGGGAAGACAAGGCGCAAAGCAGGCTAAACTTCCCACCTACTATATTCCTAAACAAATACTTGCTTAAAAACAAATATTATTTTTAAAAAAGGGAACATTTATATACTGTTTATATACTGTTATCTAATGTTTATATGACTATAACTATCAAACATTTAACCAAATACTAAGAAATTCTGAAATTCATGTAAATATTTCTACTTTTCACTCAAGTTATTGCTGAGGTCATTTGTAATGAAAACCTTTGTGTTAAATTGAAAAAGAATGCCAGACAGAAGCATTTTCACTAGTGGCCTCAGACTATTGGACCCCATTTTATAAAGCTAGCAAGTTATTTATTTTGTCTGTCAGGTCATGAGAATGAGAATGATGCGTACAAATATGACAAACAAAAAAAGCTTAAAAAATGTTAACTACAAGACAGGCAATATTTGTAAATGTATTCCTGAGTCTGAGTTGTCAAAGTAACAGTTTTGCTATGCCATGTTCTCAAACGTTCACGGAAACTTTCCCATTCAGTAAACAGAATTATGGGATTACAGTGGATCTGGAGCAGGATCTAATTCAATCCTACCTGGACAAAATAAAATTTAGAAACTGCCGTGTTCTAAACGGGGCTGCCTGACTCTCAGTAGTGCGCAAATTATGTCGACCCAGGCAGCTGCCCACCAAATGCAAGTCAGGCGCCGTGATGATATTTTGAAAATCTCACAGTAACAATATTTAAGGGCCTATTTAAATCAGAATGGCCCTGTAATGGATGCTCACAGATGTTTCAGGTCAGTCCATGTTCACTGGGAAGGTAATGCTAAACTCAGTCTTCCACATTAAGTCTTCCACAGATTTACCTCAGACCTGTAGGAAACACTGATCTTGTACATAATAATAAAACATCATGTATTTTTTTTTTTTTTTTTATCTTTTTAAATTCTCGAAATCTGATTGGTCAGAATGTTCTATATCAGCATCTCTGTCTGTCTTACAGATGCAGGGCGAATCCCACCTTTATATTAATGCACCCATTCTAATACGTTATGAATGTGTTATCATTTCTACACAGGGGCTTGTATAATGGACACTCTACATAAAAAAGGAATTAAAAAACATGTGCAATTGTTTATTGATATTTTTGGAAGAAACCTTCAATGTCAGTCAGAGGTAAAGCTGGTCTTTTACATTTTCAAGCACAGGAAAGTCTAAGGACGGGGAACACGGACTTCAAGGGTACTGCTGAGTGACAGGAAACAGACAGAAGATACACCAGGATATAGATGGATAAGTCTGGATTTGGAATATTAATAATACCACACTGTTTGGGAAAAAGTGCTAGAAAAGATTGTATACTCCCATGCAGGTATAATCACTGCCTTGCTCTCACCTCGAGGTTCTTAAGCCTCTCAAACTCATTCAGGTTGCTCTCTAGTTGTAGTGTGGCCTGAGGAACAACCCACACCTCCAGCATTTCCTTCTTCCCAGACGCCATGCTCTTCACCTCCTGGCGCACCAGGTAGCCCTGGAAACGGTCATCATAGAAATAGAGATGGACAGATATGGGGTAGCCAACAGGCACAAACCTGTGGGAAATAAAAAAAAAGGAGCACATTTAAGGCCAGATCATGTCATTTTGGGTATCTAAAGGAAACTCACATCAGTAAGTGAGGCTGGTTTCAAACTGCTGCACCCACTATGCCACTGCAGGAGACGTGTAGGTTCACCCCAGTGTGCCTCACCACAACCTCTGCAACATGCAAAATGTTGTTGTGATTGAGTCAGCAGTAGCCACCCATGATGCGTCAGAGAATGCAGTATGTCTTGGTCAGAGACAGAAGGCATCAATATTGCATTCTCTGACTCATACTGACTCTACAGACTCAACGACAACAAAACATGGCATGAAGATTTTGTTAGCAAGTCTAAAACATTCTTATCTGAAACCTGAATCAGAAAAACTCAGTCTTGTAGGCCACTAAGGTACTGAAACCCAAATAAAACATTTGTACTAAATGGTAATGTCTTGAAAGGACAAGAGCAGCTGACAATTTGAATACTTATGTAATAACTTATTCAATTAAGAAAGCGTGACATTTTGCAAAATGATTTTCTTTGGCCTGATGCAAAATAAAAAGAATTTAAAGAAAAACATACATAAGCCTGTTTGAATCCATGCTGTGGCGCTGTTGCTTTTGTCTACACAACTAACCCACGAGGCATAGCAAGTCTGCTGGACTGCAAAAGCTGAGTATGCCAACAGCTTAATCTTAGGAAAAATATATAATGTGTGTTCAAATGCTCAATTTTCTTTCCTGACAGGAAAGCATTACTGTGGATAAATAAATAAAACCAAAGCTGAAACATTAAACTTTATAATTATTTACATTCAACTTTATGATTTTTAACAGTTAAAGCTTTACCAAGGCTTAGTGTTATGAATGCATAAGGTGGCACTACTGCTACTGTTTGTAACTTATACATCCTGTCTAATTTATCCATCCATATTAAATTGAATTTACTACGTTTATTCAATAAGCTGTCTAGGTTTAGTCAAAAAATGAAATGTCTGCTCTGACTATGGCCAAAAAAGAAGTTATAGCCCCCATAAAATAGCTTCTTAGCTGTGACTTGATTCCACATCCTGACATATTTCCTTCTGAAACAGGAGAGTGATGTCGTGTTGAACTGCTTGACTAACTTACACAACAGCCAATAGTGTTTGAGAAATGCCACAATGCCGAATCTAAACCTGACAGTACCTTAGAAAGCTAACTAACTATGGAGCTCAGTGAACGGATTAACGAGAGCCTTTTACTTACTGTGTAAAATATCGTGCAGGAAAACGCACAGCCAAAAACACAACAACCAAACCATGGGCTGAATAAAAGCTACTACTGTAGAGCAAGACCCGCCTCTGGGTGGTCCGGACATACAGTATAGTTCTAGAGAGCATTTATTTGGACGATCAGGAAGTTTTCCCCGTAGTGATAAAACAATAAAATTATAAACTATCTAAAGCTATTCTTTTTAAAGATATACTATCATGTGGATGTCCATAACACTATGGGGCAGGTAAAAAAAGCTAAAAACACCTATTCTGATTTCAGGAGCACTATAAGTGGCTCTGAGTTCACTGTCTGGGAGACTCACCTGCAGGCCTCCTGCATGGTCTTCTGACTCTGGAGACTAAGTCTGAAGAAGGACATGTAGGCTGTGAGTGCCACATCGCTGAGAGTACCCACACCATCCTCCCGCTCAAACAGACTTTCCCAGTAGGCCTTGAGTGCAGCAGTGCCTGGAGGGTAGTGCCCATACAGGTGGGTATCAAGAATATCAATGGCCTCCTGATTGACGGTGGATTCAAATTTACGGGCAAAGAACGTGGGCCGTGTCAGCTGCTGTTGGGGGGAAAAGAGAACAGGGCCTGATTAACAACATTTCACTACTAAATGGAATCTTAGATACATAATAGGGGTATAACAGTTCAACTCACAATACTGACTTCACAATTCAATTCGATTCTCAGAATATTTCGAACAAAAATCAGAATTAAGAAAAATTATATCTGAAAAGACTCCTAAACAATGCAAAACAATGTGCATTGTTGGCTGTATAAAGCTAAACATGGTGACACTGACCATATAAATGGTCAACATCACTGATCGTTAAACAGAAATTTAATATTGTAAACAAAATGTACTACAGGTTTACCATATCTTAAAAATAAATAAATGTATAAATTCTCCCAAAACCTTTGACTGAATAAGCAAAGTCTCAGACCTGGGGAAAATGATCGATTAAAAACATAATGAGCTCCATAGCAGCGTCTGAGGTGTAATTTTAACCGGAAATAGAGCTCCAAAGTCGGCTAAAATGTCTGAGTTCCACGATCTTTTTCTTTGGCACCACAGATCGCAGCGGCATGGGGCTGGTGTAGTTTGAAAGCTACTGAGGAGCTCTTTTTAACAGTTGTAACGTGGTCGTGTACCCATATAATGTATATTGCGTGTCGATCACTGTGATTCGGAGCTATCGGGCCCAGTGCGTGCTCTCTAAATATTTTAACTCTATGGGTTGCGCAGATTGGGACCTCTGATGTTTAAAGAGCGCAACTGCATTAGACGCATAATTAACAGAATGCTGAGTCCCACAAAGTGAATCGCACATTCCCACGACACACACAGTCATATTTTTGCATTTGCATTACAACTCTATTAAATAATAAAACAGCATGCACATCCTAAATCATATATGCCCTGAGTTTAGTATGCCTTCAAGTTATAGTTACTATGTGCTTTTCCACCAGAAAGTACAAGTCAGATCGGCAAATTAACCACGATCTTTTACACTGGCATGCAAGCTATGCCATAATTAAGAACCTGTGTGAATTTGGTGACCTTTCTTGCCAATGTACCATGTGAGCTGAGCCAAGACATAATGGTGGAGCTAAAATAGTGCAGACCACTGATTTCTCAAGCACAATCATCATAGAATCATCTTGATTAAAGTGTGTAGTAATTTTAGTAGTAAAGTATCCAGTAATTTTAGTAGTAATGCTGACTGCCAGTTTCTTTCTTTCCACGAATGGCCTTTACACTTTGTACACTTCAGCCACATAAAATCTACCAATTTTAAACGCCTTCCTATTCACTGTGTTGCACTGCTCTGGATAAGGACATCTGCTAAATGCTCCCTAAACAGTGTATAACAATGGAAACGTACACCCTACTTCCCTACATTTAGCCACAAAAAATGCACAACTATGTTTGTTCCAGTTTGATGTCATCTGACAAAGTTTGCACACATTCTGTTTTTACTAAGATTAAATTATTGGCACACTTGGCTTCCTTTGGGCCGCTTGCTGCCAGCAAAACTGTCACATCTTCAATAGTGCATGTTGTGAGAGAGACACATGGTGATTATAGGATGCATGAGTGAAAGAAAGAAGGAGGAGTACAGGAGTGTGATGGAGAGCTTTGCTGGTTGGTATAATCACGTCCAGCTTACTGTCAGTTAGACAAAAGCTGATGGTGATCTTCAAAAAGTCATCACCACCACCCATTTCCATCTATGGAACAGATGCAGAGTGCATGTACATGACATAATTCAGAAGCATTCCTCCACCTGTTCCACCAGTCCACAGTAGCTAGAGTGCTTTTCTTCACAGCTTCATACTGTGATGGGAACATTAAAAATAAAAATCTTGTCAGGATGGCAGAGCATAGTAAGAAGTTGAACTCTCTGGAGACACTAAAGGAGCAGAGGATGATGGACTGGACTTTTCACTAGACAGTTCACTGGAACAGATCAGGAGCACTTTTCAGCCAAAGGTTCATCAGTTCAACATTGCAACAGTGAACATTTCAAAAGCTCCTTTGTAATGTCAGCTATTCTCATTCTTGATGCAAATAAGTGATGTCACTGTTACTATCCTAGTTGGCTAATACACATTTATCCACTGTTGCAATTTGTAAAATGTTTATTAAGTGCAATATTAAATATTTAATACTAGTGTACAGTATTGTCATAGTCATATTTTCTTCATCCAACAAGCGGAATACGAATTTGTTAAACTTTCACTACATTGACCTGAATTCGGATGAGATCAGCAGGTTTGAAGTCATTGGGAGAGCATCCGCACCAGTCCACTATATGCTTGTACTGGCACTTGCAGCCCAGCTTGCGATTCCAGTTAGTAACTCGCAGGTTGTTGTCCACTAGCGTGTCGCACATGTGGCTGTTGCCTAACACTGTGTGAAAGAAAGACTGAAAAACAAAGAAGCAAGATTGGAAACGGTTAGTTTTGGTAGTTTCCCCTCTATCCTATTGCACCTGAGAAATAAACTGGAATCACATAGGGAATTTTCTCTATAGTAGCACAAGACACTACTGATCACATCATTAAATTTGTATTTTGAGATTTCTCTTTTTCTTCTAAAACAAGCTATAAAATAACTTTAAACATGTTTTACTTGCTGTGGCATTAATGCATGTAAATGCTACAACTTTAAGCTGCATGTTATTGAATTCCTTCTTCCTTAAACAATGAATGTTGATGTATTTAAAGACTATACAGAGGAGCCACGCTGCTGTAGCTTGTACAAAAATAGCTGTGGTGCAACAGGAATGACATGTTCCACTTTCACAAACAGTCAAGCCACTGAAGCATCCAGCATGAGATGAAAACGTTGCATTGTTAGCGTATTTCTTGACCAACCAGTTTCTATGGACTGCACTTTTAAACCAAAACAACCGGCGAGTTTTTTTTTTTTAACCCTCAGTCCTAAAGACTTAGAGCTAACTGATAAAATATAGCACCTCAGCAGGGAGCAGGGCGTAGGTGTAGAACTGCTTCAGCCCGGTCACCAGCTCGTCCTTGGAGCTGACCACATACTCCACAAAGCGGCGCGTGAGTGAAAACCAGTCAGAGCCACCAGACACCTCCAGGCCCTCGGGGATGGTGCGCTCACCCAGCCGCCACATGTGATTATCACACTCGTGGAAGAGTCTGTCCAACCCCTGTTTCTTAATGAACCTTGTTAACAGCAGAGATGATACAGATTAACAGAGCCATAATTAGAATAATCATTCCAAACAAAGATTGATACTGATCCAGTCATTTTCAACCCAATCTCTATCCACTGTATCTGCCTGATTTACCTGAACACATTTCAATGTATTGAAACGTGTATTCAAGGTGTATTCAATGTATTCAAGGTGTTTCCACCCACAGAACTGCCTCTCACTTTTTTCCTGTTTTTTTTTTTTTTTTTTTGGACTGTCCTGTTTAAACTCTAGAGACTGTTGTATGTGTGAAAAACCCAGATCATCAGCAGTTTCTAAAATACTCAACCCAGCCCGTCTCTCACCAACAGCCATGCCACGGTCAAAGTCACTGTGATCACTTTTTTTTCCCCCATATTCTGATGTTTGATGAACTCTAACTGAAGCTCTTGACCTGCATGTATGATTTAATGTTTTGCACTGCTGCCACATGATTAGCAGATGAGGAGCAGTTTATCCTACTTCCCAACAGTGGAACAATACAGTAAAAGGTAATTTGATAACTAACGCTGTACCAGAGGTTTTGTGGTATTCATACACCATCAGACCCACACAACTACATTAGTATCACATAACCATTCTCTATAAAAATGCAGTCCCATCTCTAAAAGGTCAACTTACATAGACTTGGAGCTTCATTAACACATACCTTTAACTGAAGAATTCATGAAAGCACTTATACATTTTGCATTAAAGTTTGGTGACTTCCCTAACAGCTGTCTTTCTCTTACAGTGGCACATTGGTTCTCTTTTTTATTTCCTGTTTTTCTGTCAAGGGAAACTTTTTTTTTCCATGGAAATTCTTGACCGTGGTAATTAATTAGGTCATAAAATACTGATGTAACGTTTAAAATCAGTTTTACCAATCATGATAACAACCTTTTTACCTGATAGTTATGATATAGTTGCAATGAACTACTTAATTTTTTCTTTTTTTATGCCACACTTTTTATGCCACAGTATAACAGTAGCATTAATGCACCAGGACAGCCATATATGAAAATTACACTTCAACTGCACAGAGAGGATAAGACCCAAATAAAAACTTGCATATAAAAATACAGTATATAAAAGCTATTACTGAAATAAATAAGTTACTGGACAGTAAACTATGTGCAACAGAAATAAATATAAAAACAAAAATATACTATTCTGTAATAATGCAAGTGTTGACATATCAGGTGCAACAAAACATCTCATGTTTTTGAGAATGATTTATGTCACGTGTAATGTAATGAATTATATCAAGAATTTAACTGAGAGCAAATGGTGCATTTAATGATTAGCAATATTTATATGGAAACATATAATCTTGGCATTATCACAACCAACTCAAACAATTCTGAATACATAACAAAAAAAATTGTTATATATATATATATATACATATATATATATATATATATATATATATATATATATATAAAATGTGTATGTATGTATAAAAAATGCAATTATGCACTCCTGAGTGGCGCAACAGAAAAGCGTTCACCCTATCATCTATCAGACCGCAAGTCTGAATCCCAATCCCAGCATCCGTGGCTGGGAGCCCAAGAGAGCAAAACTGGCCATGCTCTCAGGGAGGGAGAGGATGGCATCTCTGGCCTCTATCCATCACAGTGACACTAGCTAATCATGAGCGTCTGTGAGCTCATGCATGCAGAAGTGGGCGAATATCGCTTTCCTCCGAGTGTCTTACACTGTTGCATGAGCAGCAGTACGAAAATATACAATCAGCTGGCTTCACGTGCCTCAGAAGATGCACGTGATAGCCTTCGCCCTCCCTGGTTGGTAGCTGTTGTGTGATAGGGGAGAGCTGCCTGATGGGAGGGAATTGGCCATGAGTAAATTAGGGAGAAAATCAGGGAAGAATGTGACAGGCCTAGCTCTGGCATTCTAGCTTCTAACAGAATCTAGCATACAGTTTTATACAGAAACCATCTGAATCTCAGTAAATCTGAGAGGAAAGAAATAAAAAAGAAGCGGATACCTGGCATTCTCTCTGCCATGAGACTTCAGGAAGTTCTTGTCACGGTTCTGTGAGAGGAAAGCCACCAGCTCATCGTTGGTCCTTTTTTCAGAGAGATATGGGAAAAGAAAGAGAGATGGAATGTAAGAGAGCTGACTAGAAGGTGGCAAAGACGAATGTGATGACTTCCACTAAATGGAATTATCCTCTGCTGACGGGATTTGGTGGTCATCAATGTCTCTGTGTGCATCGAGCTATAAATGTCTTTTTTTTTTTTTTTGGCAGGCGGCTGTGGGGATTATACCACACTCCCGAGAGCCTCAGATGTGTCTGAAAAAAAAAAAAAACTAAACTGAAAGAAATGGAGAGAGATCTGCCAGCTTCACTGTACAACAGCACAAAGAGAGCTTTCACAGCAATGCATCTCACGGCCAAGTGCTTCAGCCATAAAACACCCCTGTGCTTCCTGTTCAGAAATATGCCTCACCTGTCTACAGAAAACGTCCGCTCGCTGAATTCCAGAGGAGTCAGTAAGAACAGCCTACGCTACTTAAAGGCCTGTTATATACAATATAACACTGACATCATAAAATGTTTGGCTAAATCTCTTAAACTCACTCTAAGCCTTGTAAAACACTTTTAATTGTTATTTTAAGAAACATGAGAGCTGAAAATCTCACTAGAAAATCTGAGTTAGTACTGAACATGTGACCTGCAAGTGTTATTGTGTCACAGAATAAAAGAGCCAATCATGTTCCAGTATGCAAATACAGACTACGTAACAATGGTAACAATGGTTAAAAATGCTATTTAAATAAAACTGAATTGAACTGAATAGAATACGAGTTGGGTTTTTTTTTTTTTTTTCCTTTTTGAAATTCTCATAGAATATGGATTCTTTGATGAGAATCTGCCGTCGACATTTAGGCCATTTAAGTTTTTTTAAGTTAAATTTAACTTTTTGTTGTTTGGTTTTTTTGTTTTAGTTTTAGTATTTAATATAGAATTGATTGTTCAAATATAACATACCAACAAGGTGCCGTTTCGGAAGCCAGTGCATGAACAATGCACGGTTCCAAGGGACTGCAAGACAAACAACTAAATAATACTCTTCAGAACCCACAGAACTGTTCATGCCTTTCTAAAAAAAAACAAGTTGCTCAGCAGACGTAGGAGATTCCTATTGCACTGTGTATAAATAAATCCTTTAGTGTCTTCACATGGCACAGATACACTGCCATATACAATATTTATAATATGAAGGAAACATTTTTATTGCTTTTAGCTCGAAATAGATGAGGTAATCATCCAGAACTGACAGCCTAAAAAGAAGGAAAATGAGCCTGACCACCTTGTCAGGTTTAAAGAGACTACAGGAGGCCGCAAAAATATTAATAGCTATTACCAAAACTCAGCTGGATGGTGGATATAAACAGTTCAAAAATGGATGGGGGATTTAAACAAACAAACAAACAAACACAAAAAACCCACTACATTTTCAACGTAATCCTGTTACAGATCAGTTTTCTAATATCCACATGACATTTTCACTGTTGATGCTGCTCTGTTTTTTCATCTGCAGTGGATTTCATTGCAGAGGAGAGCGCTGGTCAAAAAAAACATTTTTCATCAATCACTTTCTAATTATCACAGGGCTTTCAGGAAGTGTTCATTATTGTTGGAGAGTTCAAAACACCTGCGCAAATCATTAATATGGGGCTCATCTCCCATTTTATTGGAGAGAAAAAGATGCTCTTTTGGAATATTTGTTTAGCTCTTATGCAAAATGTGTAAAGGTTGGTAGGTCACTTAGCCACACTTTTACAGTTACAGGCCTGAGTGGCTATTGTTCCTGTTCTGCTGAAGTGAACCTTAAACATTCCTGCAACATTTTGGACTGAAATTACGGCACAGCAACAACAGTGGACAATATCAAGTAGCTTAGCAACAAGCCAGCTGGCTAACTTTAGTGATAACGCTAATGTTGATGATTACCTTCTCAAAACATGTATGGTCAAAAGTTATAGATTTACCCAAGTACTGTGTCTGTATATTAACTGATCTAAAGCCAGTACTGCTATAAACTCGTTTAAAAGTAGAGAAGCGGGACTTTACAGTGTTCACAATGTTGATTTAATATCACTGTGTAAATGGGGAAGAAACTGGTAGTTGAGAAGACTACCCCTAGTTGACAAGTTGAAATTTGAAGTTTTCGGTGGTTTTTAGCAGTTACATGTGGGGAATTACAAGTTGCAACTTTGCCTTGAAAGCAGCACACGCCTGCACTTCTCACCTAATTCCCACCTTCTGACTGGGAAAAGCTGTTTACAATAACCTTCGAGTTGGAACTACAGGTCGAGTTTTTTGGGAGCTTTCAGATAGCCCCAATTTCTCTGATTAAACTTGGAAGATGCTGTGTGTGAAAGGAAAAATTTCAGTTTATAATGAATTAAAAATGTTAAATTCTGTTACCTGCATCCACTTAAGGATTAAATATTGGGAAGAGATGTGCTAATGTAACAAGAACACAACTATATGCTAATAAAACTGAGCTTGTTATGAAGATGGCATCACCTATGTTTCCAGATTGGTTGGATGTTGGTGGTACACATTATGTTTTTTTCTCCCATTTAGCATAGCCTGGCGCACCACAGACACCAGAGTTTTATCTCTGAGCACATATTTGATCAACAGCTTCCAGAAAGTGAGGTGAACTTTGCAAAAAATTTATAAAATATGTTCAGAAAACAAACAAACAAAAATCACCGATTATACCTCTGAAGAATATAATCCTTAAATCATCGGTGCAGTGTGTGCTTGGTGACTGACCTGGTGGGGAAGTCAGTGGCACTGAGGTTGATGAAGAAGTCCCACTTCCAGTCGAGCATGGAAAGCAGGTCCTGCATGCTGCGCAGGTAGGCCTTCAGCAGACTGGCCCCGCCCCAGATAGTGACCATGCGCCAGGGTGTGGCCCTCACGTTGGAGTACAGCTCAGCCATGTGCACAACTTCACGATGCAGGTAGTTGGAGCGCTACAGGAGACACAGAGGTCAGACATGTTTGCATAGTACACTCAGCATGCAGCAGTGCTGACACCTGTGTCAACTTTTCTGCTGTTTCAGAACACGCAGCCCACACTTCTGCGAAGCAGCAGGCGAAAATACATGAAGCAGCAGCCAGTGATACTTGGATTGAAAACGGAATAGTTAAATCTGTATGGTTATAAGCCTAGATACTTTTTACTAGAAAGGTAAAGGTACTAGAAACTGAGTTTTGAAAGCACAGTTTTGAACCTTGCTGAAGAAAAAAATACAGCTCTTAATACAGACTTCCCACTAGCTACATGTTAATAGTGTAGGAACAGTGGGCCTCATTTATCAAGCGGGATATGAACAGATTTATTTGTAAATCGTTCATACGAGCGTTTATGTAAGAAATTTTGTATTCCTGAAAATCCAGTAAATTTGGAAAAAACGTTCATATCCTATTCATGCTCCTGAGTGTGTGTAAGTGTACGCATAAGAAGACTGACTAATGCAAACCTCAACATGATGACTGACTTCAGATCATATCATTTGTATGGATTACTGTACTTTTATATATGGAATATACTGATACTATATCGATTTTAATCTTTGTTACGTTTACAGAATTTAGCAGACGTCCTTATCCAGAGCGACTCACAGAAGTGCTGTGTAGTCTCTAGTATCAGAAACACATCCTCATGCTAGTTCACTAGGTTAGGGACTAAGAATACCATCAAAAAATTTTGGGAAGTTGTTTAATATTATTGGCATTAATTAAAGAATTTTTTTAATTAAAAAAAGCGAGCCAACGCAAACCCATAAAAACAGTTATAAAAACATTTATTTGTGCTGACTGTGATCAAGTCCTCAGATTTCACAATTATGACAAAAGAAATGTATAATTGTGAAATCTGAGGACTTGAACACGGTCAGCACAAATAAATGTGCAACTGCAACAAGCCTACTGACAAACATCAAGTTTTTTTGTAAAATATAAACAAATATTCCACATTCTTTGTGGAAAAAGGCAAAAGTGCCAAGATTTCATGTGTTCACCCAATATGTGCTTATTAGATTTACATATAGGGAATGAGAAAGGGCCTTCAAAATCTGTTTGAAAGTACCTTGAACCATGAAAAAGCAGCTGGTAGACAACATTATATCGAGGTGCAAAAAAAACCAGACGCCTCCATATCACTGAGCCAGGAACTGCTACACTTGAAACTACTGCACATCTGTTTCTCTCAGTGAGAACCGCTGATTTTCTCTGACACTAACTTTTCACCTGGAAAGTGCTCTGAAAGCCCCTTACATCCACTCAGGGACATATAAACAGTAACTAACCTCTAATTCACTATTTTATTGCCTTGACGTCTACAGAGGTATCTCAGTGTAGCAACTGTAGACATCTGTTCTGATTTCAAGCAGCATTTGTATTATGCTCGACTTCGAACTTTAAAATAGAAAATAAAGAATAAAAGCGGAGAACTTACCTTATCCACATGGATGTAGTAGAAATGGTCTTTGTGATAAATGGCTTTGAGGAGCCGCTTCAGCTGCCGCACGGCACGACCGTGAACCATCAGCACAAACGCCACCCTGACTGGGTTCTCCACTTTGGACAAATCGTTGTCTATAATGTCAGCTTGCTGGCCGGCACTGGACAGGACTATAGGACATGGAATAGAACAGAAATCCATGACGAGGACAACATTACTGCTGTATCTGCCTCTTTTTTAAATATTAGTCTATAAACCTGGCGTAAAAAACACCTTGATCAATTTTATTTTTCTCTTCCATTTGTCTTTTAAAGCGACTATGATTGTTATTATTACTAAGCCACAACTACCATGCTGTGTGCAGTACTGAGGTAAAGCCTGTGGCATCAGCTCTCCAGCCTGGTGCTTGCATACGATATTGGCGATCTCCTGCCGGCACTGGCGTGATCCAGCACGGTGCAGAGCCGACAGTGCATCCTTCCCGACGATGTCACAGCTGGGCACAAAGTCGCTGCTCGGGACCTGAGGTGCACCGTCGACGCTCCCTGGTTCTCCTTGAGCGCCTGCTGGGAATCTTCCTCCTTCCTGCCCCTTCATATCGGTGAAGTTACGGCTGCTGGATGGATCGTACGGGGCGATGGCATCTACAGCTCCAATGCCCTGCACCACTCCGGCTCCTTCTGTCCTGGAGGGCTTCATTCTTCGTTTTCCCCCTTTCCTGTGGGGACGAGTGACAACAGGCCGCTCCAGGTCATGTTTCCCCCGGCCATGGTAACCCCCGGACAGAGCATTCTGCCCCCTGGCTTCTGAGTCTCTCCTCACATCCTGGTTGTTGTGATCAGGCAGCTTAGACCGCCGCTCCCTGCGCTGGAAGCAAAGATAGAACAAGAAGAAAAGTGAATGAATCCATTTATCTAGAATTGTGAAAGAAACAAGATTATCACCCACATCCTTCACATCCACCCGAGAGACCTTCTCGAACAGAGGTAAATGATTCACCAAACACATCAAAATGGTGGGCAGCCTTGAGGCACAGCATGTTTACTTTGTGGGTTTTTTTTTTAATAGCTCCAACCTGAACTATTTTGAACATGCCAACCTCATTTTTTAAATAAATCTGTAGGAAACAACTGAGATGTCTAATAAGATGACTGAATAATGCTGTATTCTTCCCAGGAAAACAAACAAGAACTCATGTTTTAGAATCTGCACAGAATGACAAGGAGTCTACAGCCCCTACACTGACATTCACAGCCTTACAAGGACAGACGTACCAGCCACTGATCAAATGAGTGTAAAAGGAAAAAAGAGAGAGAGAGAGCTAGTAAACGTGGCTGAGATTGTAAACAGAAGAAGATGAGATGAGCTGGAGGGCTGCCACACTCTAAGCTGCCCAACAGGATCAGTGTCAGTGAGGGACCAAGTGGCCTTATCAGCGCCCTTTCCAATTGATCCAGTAACACTACCCCGTTAATTAGATCCGTGACTTTCTCAAGCTCTATCCAGCTGGACTCTGGCATTACAAGATCACCAGTGCAATAACTCCTAAATATAATAGTGGAATGTGGCCAGTGGTACTGACAGGAATGTCATGAGCTCAAATCCGAGAATCATCAAAGCTCCCCCATTGGGTTCTTGTGCAAAATTCTTAACCCTCAACTACAAAACTGGATATGAAGCATCAGTCAAATGAATAAAGGTAATATAATTAAATATGTAAATACCGGTCGAGCAGTACAGCACTTACAATATCGCTGCACATCTCACGTCTTGAGGAATTCTCAATGCCATTTTATCAGTACTATCGATTTCAACAAGAACAAAGACAGGCAGGCTAGACATTTTCAGTAGTCTGTTCACGTAAACCACTACACCTTTACCATTTATCACTGAGTCACATACAACACTTGCATTTCATGCTCATTATGCTTTATACTAATATAATTATACAGGCAAGCAGAAAAAGCATGTTAGCTCTTGCCCCTGAATGCTGCGGTTTGTTGATTACATCTTCTCATAATGGGAGACAAGTAAAGTTCTCACATCAATTTCCACTTTGGGGAGGTGTTCAGGAGACTTTTTAGGAGAACTTTCAGAAAGCTACAATCTAAACATGATGGAAAT
>CM040466.1:13941420-13966911 GCA_022758105.1 Pangasianodon gigas
AAAAAAAAAAAAAAAAAGTGGATGTTGCCATTGCCTAGATTCATGAAAGACACCCACAGAAATGTCTGGAACATTGGAGATGGGTCAGAAAGCTCAGAAAACACAATGGAGGTTTGCATATGGCAGGCTTTTAAAAATCCCCACTGTTTCTGCTGTTTTTCATTTATAGTCTACCAGTAAACCTCCCACCACTACCTGACCTCTAAACCTGTATTTAGAAAGCCTGACTTTCACTGTTTATCACTACTAAGCAGCTGGTGTCAGGTAGACGAGGGGCTTTGTGTTGCCTAGATAATTATGAAGACACATTTTGACAGCATGGGAATAAGTCCCACCTTCAGCGCATGTAGACAACACAGTCCTCAACTTGGAACTAGGCCTGTGCCGGAGACAAGCTGATCTTATTAGGTTAACCATGTGGAAAATAACCACTGTAAACACTCCGTCCCCACCAACAAGTGCGTTCAAACACTGCAGCACAGCAGCCGCATTTCTAGGAAAGAAAGTCAATGCTTGGTACAATAAATGTGGTGTAATGTAGGATACATCACCCAACATGTTTAACAGTTCAATTATGTTCATGTGTGGGAATAGCAGTATCCTGATATGATTTGCCTGAAATAAATCAATAAATCATCTTTTTAAACCAGCAGTAAACATTTTACCATCACTGGGTGCTGTTACGGCATTAACCGACAGGCCTAATCATGTCTAAGGTCAACTTTTTTTTAAAGAAAATATCCTAATAACAGAACATTACTTCTGCTTGTCAGAAATGATCAAAATATGAGACAGTACAGTTCCATGAGATTCACTGGGATTGATCTTTAACCAAAGGCCCTAACCTTCTGCCTGGATTGTGTTCTGTAGCAACTGGATAAAGACACCTGTGAAATGATAATGTATAACAGTGAAAGATTTGGGTCATGTACCATCCAAGCACGACCAACATGAACATGCAACAGCATTAGCCTCCAGTCTTGGAAACTGTGAATCATATGTCCATGTGATAAACAAAAGTGTTACACCCCAATCTTCGAGGAACAAATAATGAATCTTATCTACCAACAATAGTTTGGGATTGTTTGATCAAAGAAGTCTTACCACAGTTAAGGGCAGTAAACGCCACCGCAGTCTGCGAACTCATGTTCAAAAGCGCTGCTGTACACATCATACAAGCTTATTTTCACTGGCTTTCACACTCCAGAGGGTTTATAGCCCTCCTGATGGTACATCATCTGTGGGGGCAGAACAGTGCCCCTGGCCTGGCAGACAGACTGCGCAGAATGTAAAAGCAAACCAGAGAAACACACAAAGCATAACAGAAAGCTGGCTTTCAAGAAACATCTCGGTGAAGAAGGCTTCCCACAGAAGGATTGCTGATGTTGGCCTGCAAGTATGTAGTGAGAGAGGGTAGAATAACACAGTCACGACCCACCACTTCCTGCCACAAGGCAAAGTCAAGTCTGGACCATTGGCACATGCAACACACATCAAAACAGAGGTCACACGCTGAGTCCCTGGGCGTCTTAATGAAAAAATCCATAATGCAGCTGCCACAAAACTCTTTAATCACGTTAAAGTATGTGAACATCTGACCATCATATCCATTTTTTTTTTTTAACAACCCATACCAGATTTATTTCCCCTTTGTTGTTATAATAAGCTCCACTCTTCTGGGAAGGCTTTCCACTAGATTTTGGAGCGTGGCTGTGGGGATTTGTGCTCATTCAGCCACAGGAGCATTATTGAGGTCAGGCACTGATGTCAGGCGAGGAGGCCTGGGGCGCAGTCAGTGTTCCATTTCATCCCAAAGGAGCTCACTGTGGTTGAGGTCAGGGCTCTGTGCAGGCCACTCGAGTTCTTCCACTCCAATTTTAGCAAACCATGTCTTCATAAACCTCACTTTGTGCAAAAAGGCATTGTCACAGTGGAACACATTTGGGTCCCTTAGTTCCACTGATGGGAAATTGTAATGTCACAGCATACAGAGATATTCTACACAGTTGTGTGCTTCCAATTTTGTGGCAACAGTTTGGGGAAGAACCACATATGGGTGTGATGGTCAGGTGTCCGCAAACATTTGGACATATAGGTTAGATGCGTGATGGCATTAGCTTTTCACCCTGACCTGTGGGTTTATCCAGTAGACTGCTTGATAGCTAAATTATCTTAAAATGGTCAAGAGTGCCTCTGTGGTCCTGTTTTTCTTTGTAATGAGCTCCCATGATTTTTCAGCAGACTAGTGTTAGCTAGTTCGAATCGTTACCTGCACAGGATTTAGCTAGCATTACACCCATTTCTATGAAGGCAGTTCATCCATTTCCTTGCCTGGCTCTCTCTATGACAAAAATGTAATTACTGCATTATGTAAAGTAGGCCATTCAAACAGTTCAAAGCTTTATATAGATTGTGTTTGCATGCCTGCCTCGGAGAAACATTGCTAACTGCACATCCAACTTCATCCCCTTCAAAATCAATAAATTTCTCCATCTTGGAAAAGAGCTGCCAGTGTTTATTCTGGTTTTACTACATTATCATTTTTTTTTTTTTGAGGCACATTGTGTTTTGTTTTTTTTTTTTGCTCACAGTCTGGCTGTGCTGGGATCTTAAGGTGCAAATATACCTCATTTTTCTCCCACATGTACGAGCGCGCATGCAGCTGCTACGGGAGTGGCATTGTTCACATACTCGCTAGCACTTCTTATGTACACCTGGAGGATTAAAAGCGACGTCCACTAGATGACATGTCAGAGCCAAAACATCTCAGTCCATCTGGTTTCCAAGTCAAGCTGTAATGTTCAGTTGTAATGTTTCATGACAGGAATGTTACAAAGAATGACAAGCTCCATTTCTCTTTAAAACTTTCCGCCGTTTTTGTGATTGTTGTCATGAGCCGCGTCGCAAATCAAACACCCTCACTATACACTCAAAAATATTTACTAGTCTAGAAAATTCAGAAGACTGGCACTCAAAACAGACCTTTCTGTAGGTTTAAGAGTTTTTTTTAAAATTCAAACACTAACTAATAGGAAAACCGTTAGTGTTAGTAGTCAAGAACAATCTAGAATAGTACATAAGCATGCGATTTGAGACACAACGTTTATGCAGTCGTGGACACAGTGTCACATGGTGCTACACTGCCTCCGCTATTTATGTTGGTAGTGCAGCACATGGACGCGCCCGTGTTAATTTCTGAGGACGTGCACTAGTGATACGCCAGGATATGCGCGGCAGCCATCTTGTGTACGTGTCATTAACAGCAAGTATTTCAGCCTTTACTGGATTCTGCCACGTTTTCCATTCCCAACAGGAATGCGACAGGGGTGAAGGGGTGTTAGGGAGTGTCTATAAAAGACTGACAGAAAGTCCATGTAAACACGGACAAGCAGTTCGCTCTGGATTACAGTTTCCTAAATGGTTTTTCAGCTGTATAATACATTTGTGCCCGTTGCCATTACTTAAACATTTGTTTTTCATGTTCTACATATTTTACAGATTATTTGAAAAATTGTAAAATTGACTATTGCACCTTTAAAACAGGTGCCACTGATTCGTTCGAGCACAGAGGTAAAAGAGTCACCATGGCAATGTGCAGTATTTCATCCCTTCTGTGTTCTCAAGCTGCGAATCAATGGCCTCTTTCATCACCTCGCCATCATGCTGGGTATATTTGCCCAGCGAGAGGCTGAGTCGTAACCTACACTCTGGTGGGAAAGTCTCGCCAGTGCCTTTTGCACAAGCGGAGAAAAATGACAGCATATGAAAAACAGCTTTTTTCCCCTCATGAGCCCGTGGCTTTAAGTCCTGTCAGGACCATTACGTTCTGCAGCATCCTACCAGCCTGGTCGAGGACAACAGCTCACAGCTGTCACGCAATTCCCCCGCAGCTACTCCTCATCGTGGATGACACATCACGTTTCACTGCACGTTGCACTAGGGCTCACACCAGGCTACTGCTGCATCTCAGCCACCACAACTTGCTTAAAACAGCAAAATTCTTCCCATTAGGGAGAGGGCTGTGTCTTGAACCACGGCTTCACCCTTATAGCATAGAATGCATTGGAACAGTTGTGTGTGAGCGTGCAGGCAGGATGTGCAATAGCATTTTCCTCAGGGTGTCCAATACGATCAAGCCCTTACCTTGAGTCACTGCTGCTATTTGAAGAGAGAGAGAGAGACGTACGACAAGAGAGTGAACCCATGAGGGCTAATTATGAGGAAAGCTGTTGAAAAAGTTTGGAGAGAGAATGCAAGCTCCAGACTTTTCATCAAAAAAGTCAGGTTTACACGGTACGGATTTGGGCCCAATTTTGCTGTCGTAGACAAAACCAGCACATCATAAAATTAATTTTTTTTTGGTCAGGAGTTGAGCTCTGCTGTCACCGACACCTGATTTACTAGCATTGTGTCGAAACACAGCCAATGACAGACCTGGCAGGGTCAGAATTTTTTTATTAAAATTCATTTTTGATTAAAATCTCAGTGTGATCTCTGCTCTGACGCTCGTCTGAAAGCCAACAATACGTGGACACTATAGGATGACACGAAACTCTCATGACAGCTAAAAATACTATAGTGAAACTGGCGAAACATAAACGAAACCTGCTAATGGACAGAAAAATATCCTCTTTACCTCAAGCTCACGTTCAACATGGTTTCTGTTGTCACGAACGCATTTTTTTTTTGCACAAACTCAGGATCTTACTGATTGATGACTTAAGCAGAACATAATAATTTTCTTTAAAAAGTAGGTCTATTGTTAGAGGATCTAAAATGTATAATCTAAAACAGAGAACACACATTATTGCATAGAATTTAGCCAAAATTTTATTTTATATCTCATGACATGTAATAATCTTAAAAGTTGCACAGTGTAAAACCTGCTTTAAAGGAATTTTTGCTGAAAAATGTACATCAGGGATAGTGAAGCTCTCCATGAGCATGATCCAGTTTTGTAGAAAGATAATATGACCACCCTTCAGCTCTCACACAAATATCAGCAACGTCAGCATAAACCACTTATCTTTTCCAAAAATCTACACCGACACCTGGCACTTCATTTGGGAGAGCTGCATATCATATATCAGGCTTCACTGTGTTTGGCATCTCGCTTTTAGCTACACATTCCAATGTCATCTCAGCAGATCTGTAACAGGTTCAGACTTAGCTAAAGAATATAATGTGATGTTTTAAATTTGTCTCACTTGCTCGTTAACATTTTCGATTCTGTACTAAATAAGGTGCAAACATGAAGTATATAGTAACACAAGAGATGAATTAAATTCAGCCCAGTTATGTTGCTGTTAGTGGAGACACGACAGCACTTTCCTAACACTCAGCATTTCAGCGCATTCAGTGTCACTCAGATCACTAAGTGTGTGCGAGTCTTTCCACAGTCAACAATCAACACCATTCGAAGATAATCGCAGCTTTTATGGCATGGATTTCACACACTTTCTCAGTTGTGATAATTGTGGCACCCATGATAATTCCTCCCCATGATAAGAATTTGTCATCCCACGATATTGACGATATAGTCGATGACGTGTTTAAACACCGTAACATGGGCATCTCATACGTAGAATGAGAACAAGAATGGCGAAAAACAGAGTTCTAACCCTAGACGAGGAAGGAAAACTAATCCCCAAAAATGAGCTTCCTCCATAATAAGGAAGTGGTTCAGATACTGAAAATCAGATGTGAATCAAACATCTTTGATTTCGATTTCTATTTTCATATCATCATTTATATCGTTACCGCAAAAAAATACCATAAAATATCATGATATATTGTTAAGTCTATATCGTCCATCCCTAGTGGTTAGCTGCAAAACCAACTAAGCAGAAGTGAACCACTTTCACAACCTGTATTGTCTGTTCTAGTTTCATGGTTACGTCACTCATGACGTTTTCAAAATTAAGATTAAAATACATTTCTGCCTATTAATCTCTACATGTTGATATTATTATTATTATTATTATTTTAAACCTAATCCAGTTCCTTTCTCCAGTAGCTCTCATTTCTTTCATGTCCGACTGCATCTTGACCAAGATTTTTAAAAATTTTTTTTTTTAAATCATAACATTACTTAAAAGACATGTCCAGAAATCTTATCCAGTCTGAATGGTACTTAAGAAAGACCAATAATTCAGCATGTTAATATTTTTTCCTTTTGTTTTTTGGTATATACACAAAAGATGCTTTTGTACAATTTTTTTTTTTCCATAATATTTTTCTTTCCTTTCATTTTCACCACCAGTTTGTGTGTTTTTCAGTGGAAGATGAATATCGATACATCGAAACCGTGATATTTGTAAACTCCGTTCTCGCACCGTGACAATGTCAAACCGTATCGCCGCTGCTTATGGTCTCGTAGACAGTATCTGGTTATGGATAAGAATTAAGGCGCTAGGCGCTACAAATAGTGATCAAAAACGGGGAAAAATCTATGAACACACTAACAAATTGAGGAATTATTATTACTAGTATTTCTAAATTGTTATTATTATGAGCTAAGGCTCATACCCCGGCATTTAAAATCCGTCTCCAGTTACATCCACAAATGTTTGTGTATAGACAGTTAGCCAGTTAGCATCCCACCACTTCACCACTCGGCATTAATAAACAGTTGTCAATAAAATTCAGGGTTAGTTTGCTATTATCACAACCGGCAAAAATATTTACTCAATTCTCAGCTTGGCTCTCTAGGTGCTAAGTTTAGCTAGCTAGCTAACTAGGACCAGAGTCTGAACCCCAACTCCCGCTAGCTTACACACAGCAGCATCGCTTCTGGTTGAGCTAATAATAACAACAATAACAATAATAATAAACACCTCACCTCGGCCTCTCCTTCCTCCAGACTCCGGAGACTCCATACCACCAGCCCTTGGATGAGGAGAATTGTTAAAGCAGCGGCTATAGCAAGTTTGTATCGACGGAGCAGCTTCTGTACACGAGTACTCGCCACCATTTTCCTCCCAGTGCTTTACATTGAGCAGTGAATCATGTTGCCCGAATGACTCGGTACGAATCGAGCACGAGTGAATCGAGCACGATTCTGAATCATCTGATTCAGGCGTCGGCTTCTGTGATATAACGGACATGGAATGCCAAAATCTCCCCAAAAAATAATCAGTTCAAGGTGGATCGGTGGATTGCTCTGACAGTGCATTAACTTTAGTGATAAACAGCTATTTGTGGATCTTTCGAGTTAATTTTAAACAGAGCTTAACAAATCAGTGATTAAAACTTTTAATTTAACCTTTAAATTAAAATCTTAATTCATTCTGATTGTCCACCATGGTGGAGTCACCAGTCTACAAAAGTAAACAGTAAACTCAGTCTATTTACTTCAGCTGGATGAATACAATCATCAGGGGACACTGCTTAGTGGTTAGTGGCACCTCCAGGGTTGGAGGTTCGAATCCTGCCTCTGCCTCTTGTGCACGGACCTTGCATGTTCTCTCTGTGAGACTTCAACCTCCCCTCCCCTCTTCAGCTGGCCCTGCCCAACTTAAGACATCAATGTTACCTCACTCCACATCTCAGATCATCACTTAGTATCCTTTACCCTCAATCTCTCTGTTCTGCCTAACATCAACTATTCATATCTCTCCCTCACTCACTGCAGTCTCTACTCCATCACTCCTTTCTCCACAGCTTCCAGCACCCTATTGACCCATCCAGACCCTGACTCCTTTTCCTCTCTGCTGCTCAAATTAGCCAACACTTTCCTCTCTTTACTTTCCTCATCCACAGACCTCCTCTGCCCTCTATCTTCTAAACCTAGGAAGTCTTCTCACCCTGCTTCTTGGCTGTCAGATGTGTTGTGCAGCAATCAGAGAGAATTAAGAGCAACTGAGTGTAGGAAATCACAATTTGACACTGATCTCCTCGCATACCGCTCTCTCCTGTCCAAGATCTCATCCGATGTGACAGCTACTAAGACCGCCTTCTAAGAAGAAACGCTAGAAGCCTCCGCACATGATCCTTGCATCTTTTCTTCAGTTCTTAAACCATCGCCTCCTCCTTTACCATCCTCCCTGGCTGCTGATGACTTCACCACTTTCTTTGAAGAGAAGATTGGAAAAATCCACCAGTCCTTCTCTTCTACCCCTATTCCTACCCTACATGTTCAGGATTCCCCTACTTATTCTTTGGCATATTTTTCTCCATCAACAATGTTCCAGACAATCTCACCTTCATCTCCCCTATCATTAATGACTCTGGTCATGTACTGACTTCATTCAAGACAGCAAGGGTTATTCCCATCCTGAAGAAACCCACTCTGGATACCTCAGACATCAGCAACTACTGACTGGCATCACTTCCCTCTTTTCTTTCTAAAATCCTTAAATGCACTGTCTACAATCTCTTTATCTCACCCAGAATAACCTCCACGATTCTAACCATTTTGGCTTCTAAGTGGTACACTCTAGAGAAACTGCTCTTGTGGGCATTAATGAGAAGCTTCATGCAGCTAGATCAGCCAAACTGTCATCTGTCCTCAACCTCCTCGGCCTTTCAGCAGCCCTTCATCTCTCCTGTCCGTGCTAATGAGTTTTGATATTCGTGACACAGTATTACAATGGTTTGCTTCTTACCCAGACAGTCATATCAGGACGCATGGAGGGAACCACATCCCCTCCATGCAGACTCTCCACTGGTGTCCCACAAGGCTCAGTGCTGGGTCCTCTTCTGTTCTCTATACCTGCTCTCCTAGTGAGGTCATATCCTAAAATAGGTTTTCATACCACTGCTACGCTGATGACACTTAACCTCTCTTTTTCTCCCTTAAGACACTCATGTTTCTGCACAGCTATCCGCATGTCTGGTAGACATCTAATCTGGGATGGCAGGTCATGAGCTGAAACTTCATCCCAGCAAAACTGAATTGCTATACATCTCCCTGGACAACTTTCAGATCTCATCATCTGTCACTGCACGCAACATTGGGGTAACCATGGACGACCAACTGTCCTTTTCACCTCACTTTGCTAATCTGACTCACTCATGTCAGTTTCTCCTCTGCAACCTCAGGAGAATTTGGCCATTTCTATCCACAGAGGCCACTCAGGTGCTTGTCCTGTCCCTTGTCATTTTAAGATTGAACTACTGCAACTCGCACCTGGCAGGTCTGCCTCTGCACACCATCTGACCTCTGCAACTCATCCAGAATGCAGCTGCATGACTTGTTTTCAACCTTCTCAAGTTTTCCCTCACCACTGCTACACTGCCTCAATTGGCTTCGTGTAGCTGCCTGCATCAGATTTAACACGTTGATGCTGGCCTACAAAGCCAAAAACGGACCAGTGCCCACCTACCTTAAAGCACTTATCACACCTTGCACTACACCACGCTCTGTAGCACTGCCCGATTGGACCCACCATCTCTCAGGGTACAAAGAAGACATGCATCAAGGCTTTTCTCTGTACTGGCACCTAGGTGGTGGAACAAACTTCCCCTGGATGTCCCAACAGCTGAGTCACTGGGTGTCTTCAAACAAAGACTAAAGACCTACTTCTTCACAACATACTTAAATTAGCACTTTGTTATTTAATAAAAAATCCTTGTGTTTTTTCATACTATGCTAACCTCCCCAACAGGGTTTTTAGACTGATGGTACTTGTAGTCCCTGATCTAGTGAACTAGCATGAGGATGTGTTCTTTACAGAGACTTCATAGAACTTCTGTAAGTTGCTGTGGATAAGGGTGTCTGCCAAATGCCATAAATGTAAAATGATGGTTCTAATAAAGACAGTGGTACATAGGCTATTTGTCTAATGTGTCTAGTAGTGTATAAGTAGGTGAATTATGTTAATATTTTTACATTGCATGGTATATTTGGCTGCAGAGCCGTCTCAAAGTGTTGGCAAAATGGCCAGTCGCCCATGGCCCGCATCACTTGGGGCCAGCTACTAAAGTCTCTAACAAAATATTTTTACACAGATTGTTTTTTCCTTTTTTATCATTGTAGATCAAGCACTAATGTCACTCAGAGGGTGCATTGACAGGCAACAACAACAATATCGATATCCACTAATATGATGTTTAATATATGATATCCATTAATATGATGTTTAATGTCCTGATTTTGTTAGATTTAGTGTTTAGTGTCAGCATAGAAATTTTGTGATATGTTTGTCTGTGCTGGTACATACTGGCACATCAATTTATTTTTGTTTTATGTTCCTTTGTGTTCCCCATTCTGAGGAAGTCCAGTAGGTTTTGTCACACCCAGCAGTTTTATCCTCATCAAGCCAGGTGTGTGGCTAACCACCAAGTCTGTGTTTGTGCACTTGATGGCTCTAATATAGCAATTCTGCCAACCAGTATAATAACATTTTCTTTAACAGTGCTGTCTCATATCTGACAATCTCAAAATTCTCCTTTCAAAATCCACTATTTTAAAGACCATTGTTGCAAAATTAGTGGTAAAGTGTTGTGAAGTTATACATTTCTTCTTAACAGAGCAGTAAAACACGCCATTTCATTAAATAGACATCTCACCAAGGAGCTAAAATTGTCTCATATTATTAACTACATTGTCGTACATAAAGAATAAGTATGAGAATTAGTAGACCAGTTCACTGGCACAAATAGCCTACATTCATATAGCAGTAATCAAACGGAGCTTATGTTGAGAATGGTAGGAAGAGCACATTTGAGAGGAGAGTGAAACTTGATTGAAACTGAAACTTGATTCCAGGGGAAAACCATGACTAGGTGTAGTTTGATGTTGTCGAGGATGCATCAGGACGGTTTTAACATTCACACTACAAATGTAATATGGCCACATCCATCCTAGCTCACCTGTGAATGTGGTCAGAGTGATCAGATCTCAAAATGCGTTAACCACATTCCTTCAGCACAGGCCATGCAAGAAAAAAAAGCCTTGGGCTGAGGGAATGTAGCTCATATGTGACTGTGGTCTCACCATTACAATTTTTGGCCTTGTTCACACTTCACTTGGTATTAACATCCATCTCAGGTAATTGGAACATAAGTGGACAGCCCACACACTACTTCAGACAGCCCTGTCTGGCTGCAAAAAAAGTTTAAGAACCCTTGTACACTCTTAGAGAAAAGGATTCCATAGGGATCTTTGGATGGATAAGGATAACTCGCTTCCTAAAGAGGTTCTACTTGTGACCTCTTCTCAGGAAACTCATGATATAGGGTTCTATGTAGACCCTTTAATGGTTCCTATAGGTGTCAAACTCAAGCATGGGCTCAAATCTTACAGGGCTGAAACACTGGTAGATGCCTATTTGCTGCATTTGATGTAGTCAGACCTGCATCTAAAAACCGAGAAATGTGCCCAGTGACTTTAGTGTGATTCGGTGACTGAGATGTACACTATATGGCCAAAAGTATGTGGACACCTGACCATCATACCCATATGTGCTTGTTGAACATCCTGTTCCAAAGTTGATCTCCCCTTTGCTGCTATAACTGCATCCACTCTTCTGGGAAGGCTTTCCACTAGATTTTGGAGCATGGCTGTGGGGATTTGCCCATTCAGCCACAAGAGCATTAATGAGGTCAGGCACTGATGTTGGGCGAGAAAGCCTAATGCACAGTCAGCGTTCCAATTCATCTCAAAAGCATTCAGTGGGATTGAGGTCAGGGCTCTGTGCAGGCCACTCGAGTTCTTCCATGCCAGCCTTGGATCTTGCTTTGTGCACAGCGGCATTGTCATGCCCGAACAGGTTTAGGCCCCTTACTTCCAGTGAAGGGAAATCTAAAAGCTGTAGCATACAAAGACATCTTTTTTTCCATTTGTGGCAACAGTTTGGGGAAGGCCTACACATAAGTGTGATGGTCAGGTGTCCACAATCTTTTGGCCATGTAGTGATCATCCAGTGTAAAGACCTACAAAGAAAGATGATTCCATTCCAGAGCCAGCGTAAGCACAAACATAGAGAAAATTTCAGCTTTTTGCAAATGTATCTCTGGGATGGAGAAAAGCTTGATATTTTGGATGATCTTGTGGTGTTGGGTTTTTTTTTGTAATCTTGTGGTGTAGCTTTGTGTAACTTTGCGATGTAGTTTTTGTGTTTTTGTGGTGTATTTCTATATTATAGTTTCTAGAACTGAGCTCTGTAACTAGGAGTTCCTCTTGATCAAGCTCAGCTGATCAAGTCTCAAACTTCAATTATGTGTCTGTAAACAGGATGAACTGTTGTTTGTTGTTTTGTTGAGCACTGAAGAAAGCTATGGGCTGAAACGTTTACTCACTGGTCTGTTTGAACTCACTGATCTCTGTGTTTTTTTTTTTTTAAGTTTAAAATAATAAATATATATTTTGAGAGACCGTGGTCTGGTTTTCATTCAGTGTGCGGACAGCCTTTGCCTTGGATTTTGAACACTTTCTTGCTTGACGCGCCTGAGGATATATTTATCTCATTATTTATCTCTCAACTCTTCCTCTTTCTGACATCTTGGATGAGCACACCAGTAGCCTAATCACATACTCCACAGCAAAAAACACGACTGACTGAATAAAATCCCTGCTGAAAAAAACAATAGAAGCCCTTATCGAATTTGGAATGGTTTTAATGGTTATAATGGGAATTGTATTGGTTTTAATGGAAACTCTAATGGTCCCTGTGGGTCTCTACTGGTATTTTGTTGCCTTCTGTTGGTAGCATGTTATGTCTAGTGGATACCATTAAGGACCATAATGGTAATGGTAATGGTTTTAATGGTATTTGTAGTGGAAACCATTACAATTTCTGAGACAGTTTCTATTGTTTTTGTTTTTCAGCAGGGATGTTAAAGTAGCCTAATATAAAGTAGTTTAACAGCTAGAAAAGTAGTATAACAACTAGAAAACAAGTGGAATAGCTCGTTTAACACTCAGCAGACAAGAAGCAGTGAGCAGGTTTTTTTTTTTTTTTTTTTTTTTTTTGTCTCACGAGCTTTTGGAGTCTGACGCACGAGGACGCGCGTCAGTTGTAAATCATCTTGTAAATCACCTTACGCTGAGGAAAACTTCCTTACAGCCCAGCTCGTGGAAAAAAACAGAGCTTGTGGTTAGGTCGGAGGTGAACACGACACACACACACACACACACACACACACACACACACACACACTTGTCTTCCCAAGCCGTAGTAGACCGACGCCGCGCTTTATTTGGTTGCCAACAGGCGGCCCACTTTAAACGCGCGAGGCTCCTCTCATCTCCAGGACAACCAGTAAACGCTCGCGGAATTTAGCACGCGCACTGGCTCACTGGTCCTGCTCTACTCTACCCTACTCTACTCTACTCTGCCCTGAGAGAGGAGCTTCATCCTTCCTGAAGGGTTCACACAGGCTACTTCCACTCAGAAAACACACCAGGACTTCTTGTTCCTGCTTCCGTTCCCGCGACGTCACGAGTTTAAAACACCGGAGCCGTGTCGTGACGTGACGTGACGTGACGCGCAGAGGACCAGCTTCAGGCTGCGTGTGCGCTACATGGAGCAGGAGAGAGTGAAATCTAACTTCTGCGATGAGACAGCTTGATCCGAGTTACAGGAGCTCGCACTGATCAGAGATGTCCACCTCAGCTTCTCTAAACGTCTCTTCCCTTTCCCCGACTACTTCCCCGACTATTTCCCCAACGGATCAGCTCACAGCCATTATGATTGCATGTAAGTGAAAGTTTGGTACATAATTCTTTAATTAATTGTGTTTTATATCCATGTGTCATATCCATCCTTGCACCTCCAGGGTTGGGGGTTCGATTCTTGCCTCCACCCTGTGTGCGTGGAGTTTGCATGTTCTCCCTGTGCTTCAGGGTTTCCTCCGGGTTCTCCGGTTTCCTCCCCAGTCCAAAGACATGCATTGTAGACTGGTTGGTATTTCTAAATTGCCCAGCGTGAGTGTGTGTGTGTGTGTGTGTGTGTGTGTGTGTGCGCGATTGTGCCCTGCGAAGAGCTGGTACCCCATCCAGGGTGTCTCGTGCCCCGAGTCCGCAGGGGTAGGTTCCAGGCTCCCTGCGACACGTAAGTGGTACAGAAGATGGATGGATATTATTGTTTGTCTTTATAAGTCTGATTAGAGGAAATGTGTAGTCATATTTATCCATTTCTTTTTCTTTTTTAAAAATATTATCAATCAACACACAAAAAAGTACTACTTTTCTTTTGTCACTGGTGTGGCATCCCAGGACACCCCAGGATCCTTGAAGAATAGCCAGTGGGTTATTAGGGTTATAAGGGTTAGTGATTGTTGTTGTTGTTGTTACAGTGGTAAGAAAATCATGTCCTACTATTATCGAGATTATTATATTTATTAAAGAGTTTTTGTATTAGCATATATGACAGTTTAAACTGAACAGATTTCATCCAAAACGCAATATGTCAAAAACAAGTCAGCCTACAAATAATGTCAACTTGGACCTAATGCAATCAGTCTGTGGAACGTTCAGGAATAAAAAGCTTTATGACTCCAATAAATACTATTATATAATACTAGCCAAACTACTATTTTGCTCACTTAGGCCTAAATAATGAGCTTAATATTCAAATAGTTTATGTTTAATGAGTTTGACAAGTTTGACAGTCCAGGTAAAAGGTATGTATCCTCAACTGAAGCACCCCAGTGACAAGAAAAGGTACAGCTTAGTATCCTTTCTTTCTTAAGAGTGTACATATTAAATAAAATGCTGTAGATTACAAGATTACACAATCAGGACAATGACTTAATGTCCAATTCTAATAATTTAATCCTATTTACAAGTTTTGTTCATATGAAATGTCTAGGTATTATAACGTGTAAAAATGTAAAAAAAAAATGATATAGTCTCTGAAATAAAGGTACCATTTCTTGTCTTTGGGGTGGTACCATCAAGGGTACATGTTTTGTACTTTTAGTATGTAGCCAGTCTTTCACCTGGAAAGTGGGAATATCGTATACCTTTGAAAATAGTTTAAGGTAAATTGGACTTTAAGACAACTGATCTACCTTCAGTCTAAAAGCTAATTAAAGTAACACCACATGCACATTCTCGGGAAAAAGATACACACTATAGGTCAAAAGATGTACCCTTGAAAAAGTACAGTTAGGTACCTTCATTTCTAAGAATGCACAAAGTTAAATCTTTTCAGCTTTCATCAGATTAGTAAAGCAGCTGATGAATGGTGGTTAACATGACCATCAACAGCACACTTAATACTCTGATTGACGAGCCTCCTTTCTTTTCTCTTCTCAGTATCTTGTCTGGTGCTTTTTGTCCTGATTGTTCTGCTGGGGTCTCTCATCTACCGTAAGGACCCTTTCTGCTGTAAATCCCGGGCTTATCAAGACTCACATGCTGACTTGGTAAGACTCACTGCATCCTACTCACACTCCTGAAACCATACTGAAAAAAAAAAAAGCCAGATCAGCCCCATTGTGTGCATTTTGAGAAAGAAAATATATTGTACTGGCAGATTTCTCAGAAGCCCCATTTGCTGGTCTGTTGGACGATATCTCTATTCTAGGTCAACTTAGAGATATCTCCCATTTCCAGAGATATCTCCGCTGTAACCTAGAGTTGTTGTTAGGAACTATTCCAAATGGAGGAGGTCTGTGTCAAGAATGTCAGATATGTTCCTCCAAATGCTGTTGTAATATTGATATACAGTTTGTTCGTTCTGTTTTGATCAAAAGTGTTAGCAGAGAGAAAGTTTTCACTGACTGAATTTATTCTAATTTCTATTTGCAATTCAAATCAAGACTCATTCTTTCAACTGCTAAGACTATTTTTGATCATGGCTTAATAAAGCAATAAGCCACGAGAGGGCATGCGTTATAGTGACTTTATCACGGGTAAGGGAGTTGTTAGATGTGATTCAAGCTGTAGTATAACTGTTTTATTGGTTTAAAACCTGCCACATTAATACAGAATTCAATTACTGTGATACGGTCACAGGTGTGTGTATACTGAAGAGTTTACTCCTGCTTCGAATGCGGCTCAGCCAGTCAGATTTTAGATCCGAACTATCTGTTTCCTAATGCTGATTTATGAATGAATGCAGCTCCACTGTAGGTCTTGTAGCACTGAAAATTCAATACTCTTATCTGGAGGTCAGTTCTGGTTCAGTAAATGATGGTTTGCTTCAGTAGATGTTTTTCCTAGGCTTATTTGGGTGGCATTTGTTTTCCATGAGGTGCGTGATCTTGTGATTGTGAGCTACTTGTCAGAATGCATACACAATGTTTTTTTTTTTCTTTTCAGTACCCTTGTCCACTTCAGGAGTTTTAAGAGTAGAGTCACACTATGCTCAGTAAAATTAGTAACATATTGCAGGGGCTGTGGAATTGGTGTGGCAATGTTTATTTCAGAAGTGTGCCATCCTGTGCCACCACATCTCTGCTGCAAGAGAAAGTGATATGTGTCATGAGATATCTCTACACATAGAACTTCCACTAAACAGGACAGAATGGCTTGATTGTTCCCAAAGGCCTATTGACTCACAGTGTACTGTATCTTGGCAAACTTTACACAGTAATCGGATACGTGAGCTTGTGGAGGAGGGAATCTCCCTATACGCTGCTGGTGGGAGCTGAGCTCTGCTCTCTGATATATCAGCTGACACCTCTCGCCCTGTTTGACTTCACATGCTCAGCAGAGGTGGGCTTTCCGACCTCAGAGCAACTCCCGTCCAGTTCCCTACTGCGTTTTAATGAATAGTGTCCAAAAAATCACCAGTTACTATTGTGTAGAAAAGTGTTCAATCTTTCTTTCTTTCTTTCTTTCTTGTCAGTTTATTATTATGTAGAAAAGTGTTCAATCATCCTTTCTTTCTTTCTTTTCCTTTCTTTCTTTCTTTCTTTCTTTCTTTCTTTCTTCTGTCAGTCTTATTATGCAGAAAAGTGTTTAATCATCCTTTCTTTCTTTCTTTCTTTCTTTCTTTCTTCTGTCAGTTTATTATTATGTAGAAAAGTGTTCAATCATCCTTTCTTTCTTTCTTTTTTTCTTTCTTTCTTTCTTCTGTCAGTCTATTATTATGCAGAAAAGTGTTCAATCATCGTTCTTTCTTTCTTGCTTTCTTTCTTTTTTCTGTCAGTCTATTATTATGTAGAAAAGTGTTCAATCATCTTTCTTTCTTTCTTTCTTATTTCTTTCTTCTGTCAGTCTATTATTATGTAGAAAAGTGTGCAATCTTTCTTTCTTTGTCAGTCTATTATTATGTAGAAAAGTGTTCAATCATCCTATCTTTCTTTCTTTTCCTTTCTTTCTTTCTTACTTTCTTCTGTCAGTCTATTATTATGTACAAAAGAGTTCAATCATCCTTTCTTTCTTTCTTTCTTTCTTTCTTTCTTTTTTCTTTCTTCTGTCAGTCTATTATTATGCAGAAAAGTGTGCAATCATCCTTTCTTTCTTTCTTTCTTTCTTTCTTTCTTTCTTCTGTCAGTTTTTTAATATTATGTAGAAAAGTGTTCAATCATCTTTCTTTCTTTCTTGCTTTCTTTCTTTTTTCTGTCAGTCTATTATTATGTAGAAAAGTGTTCAATCATCTTTCTTTCTTTCTTTCTTTCTTTCTTTCTTTCTTATTTCTTTCTTCTGTCAGTCTATTATTATGCAGAAAAGTGTGCAATCTTTCTTTCTTTCTTTCTTTCTTTCTTTGTCAGTCTATTATTGTGTAGAAAAGTGTTCAATCTTTCATTCTTTCTTTCTTTCTTTCTTTCTTTCTTTCTTTGTCAGTCTATTATTATGTAGAAAAGTGTTCAATCCTTCTTTCTTTCTTTCTTTCTTTCTTCTGTGTCAGTCTATTATTATGTAGAAAAGTGTTCAATCATCCTATCTTTCTTTCTTTCTTTCTTTCTTTCTTTCTTTCTTCTGTCAGTCTATTATTATGCAGAAAAGTGTGCAATCATCCTTTCTTTCTTTCTTTCTTTCTTTCTTTCTTCTGTCAGTTTTTTATTATTATGTAGAAAAGTGTTCAATCATCTTTCTTTCTTTCTTTCTTTCTCTGTGTCAATCTATTGTTATGTATAAAAGTGTTTAATCATCATTTCTTCCTTCCTTCCTTCCTTTCTTTTTCTGTCAATCTATCATTATGTAGAAAAGTGTTCAATCTTTCATTCTTTTCTCTGTATCACTATTTTTTCCCGCTCTGAAACATTAGTTTCTGAACCTTTCTAATTAACGCATGAATGAAATCCACTTTGTTGGTGGAGGAAAAAACCAGCTTGTGCAGTGAAATGTGACAAGTTAAGAGTTTCTTTCTAGATGTTTTCTGGATTCTTAAGATGGTAGGTTTGATTCTCACTAAACTCGGCCCTTCAGCAGTTGTTGATGGAAAAAAAATCCATCTTTAACAATTTTATTATTTTGGTTTCAGAATGTATTTTGAGGAAACAGGTCACAGATCAGTTTCAAATGAAAAACAGGTAAAAACAGGCTTTTACCTGTGCTGTTGTTGGACAGGACGAGTGCCCCCTCCTGCAGCCCACAGCTTAGCAATAACATCTTTAGAGTTTCCTCTTCCTGCTCAGTGCTAATCTTGTGCAGGTCCTGGAGGAACTTAGAGCTTATCTTAGTAGAACAGAGACAGTCTTTCCCCAATCTTACTCTAACCCTGAGGAAACACATGGCCACTTCCCGCTATGTTTGGCTCTGGTATGAACAGGCAGATGTAAATGTTACATATCAGGAAGAAACAGAGGTTACCTTTGTAACCACTTTGTCACTACATTATTACATGTATAGGAAATGGCTCCTAACACCTATCACAACACCTGCATATAACAGCTCATAATGCTGTAATGACGAGCTGAAGATTTGTACCATTCCTTAATTTCTGAAACCTAACAATTCATTATAGATGAATCTATTCAATTTAATTTTTTTTTTACATACTTAAATCTTACTTATTTAGTTTTTTCGTGAATTCTAGCTAGACCTTCCTGTGGGTGAGGGGGAGGATTGTGGAAACAAAAGCTTGATTTTAGCTTGGGCTCTGAAAAAGGCACACCACTGAAGAGATTGTCCCCCGACTTCGGTCTTGATTTTACACGCTTGTGCTTTTTCACACTGCCTGAATCAGGGCGCCAAACAAAAGGATGTCTCTCTTTTTTTTCTCAAAACAGCCAAGACTCTTGAAAGTGTGAACCAATGAGGGAAAGTAACCCCTGACCCTGCTTTTACCAAATGCGTCTCTCTTAGTTCTGGTTGGGGGAGCAGTGAGAAAGGTCAAAGCACGTCATAGCGAGTGACGTCACTGTTGAAGGCAGCGTTGTGATGCAGCTCATTGCATGTTTTAATGGAGTGTAGAGCAGCCATGACTGCCTCGGGAGCAATAGAGCTCACATTATAGGAGATACTTCTACCTCAGGCCACCTCACATGATCCAATTCTGAATGCATTAGCTGAGAAACGAATGCTACTTGAGTGACATACGAGGCTATAAAACAGAGCACGCTCGTTAAGTGGTACCTGCTGGAGGAACAAGCGAGGAACAGTGCAAAGCCTTTAAAAGGCTAGTCTTTGGGGTTGGTTACTAAGGGTCCTGGATGACACAGTGTGACGCAGCATTGTCTCTGGAAACAAAGGCTCCCATTTAGACGTGGGGTAATCACCTAATGTCCGGCTGTGACAGAAGAATCCCCCAGCATCATAGAGTGGTGGCCAGCCCTAATCACATTTGGCATGGGGGCGGGTGGCTGCGAGGAAGTCGCTTGGTGGTCCAGTCAATGGCACTATAATTTATGGCTGACCAAAGGTCCCTAATGGGGTCTAGGCTTAACTTTGTAGAAGTGAGAATGGGAGAGGACACACTGACAACATGAAGAAGAGGACATGAATTTATAGCCATGTTCTGTCATTCGTACACCAGATGTATAGAGTGTAGTCTTATGCTGGGTTTATACTATATGATTTTTGATCTAATTTAGCAAATAATTATTTGGTTGTGAGTCGAGATTGTGGTCTTAGAGGGCATTATGTGACGTCCTCACCAATTTGGTGCCATTGCGACCAAAGACATCTGTCAAGACATCTGGCAGTGTGAGAAATTTTTTGATTAAAAATCTCAGACTGTGAGTTGTACTACAACACTCGTCTAAAAGCTAAAAACCAACAATATGAGGCTGGCTTAGGATTACACAAAACTCGTGGGACAGCTATGGATATGGTAGTAGCAATGGCAAAATGTAAAAAAAGCATAAACAAAACACTTTGTCTGAAGTCTTGCTAATGTTTAAGTGTAAATGTGTTCTTTACAGGAGCCTTCCTCTCAACACTACAGCAGCCGGCAGACTTTGGTGGGCTCACCTTGCACTGATTTACCCCAAAACTTTGAAAGCCTTGATAACATCAACCCGCAGGTAAAACATCTTAAACAGTGATGCATTCCCTCATTGAGCTAGTGTTATATAGTGTAATATCTTGCATTTGCTATCATTCTGTTACAATGTTCAGAAATCTTTCCATGTATCAGTCAGGGCAGCTGTTCTACGTGGGCGTGCCCAGCACATACTGCCTCCCACCTATGGACCCGTCCCTGCCTCATCTGCCCTCTTATGAGAGCGTGCGTAAGAAGGACAGACAGCGGCAGATTCACATGATGATTGCAGACCGCTTTGGTCTGAATGGACCCATGACGGCAGAGGTGAGACCCTTTCACCAGATGTGTTTACAAAAGCGTAATTCACCTCTGAGGTGAATTATAATAATCGAATCACTAGAGTTTGTGCCCCCGTTTTGACCCAGAGTTATCGCTCCCGTCTGCTCTGTAATTGGACTAAATGATAATGGATTTTGTTGTGGGAATTATCCTCAATTTTGTCTGCGCTGTTATGAGCATGTCACAGTGATGCAGACGCAAACAGCTGCTCACCTGCTCTGTTGCTATGGTGTTCATTTCAGTGGTCTTTGATGTCAGGTTTGTGGAGCGCTCTATGACTTGGGAGTTACACATGAGTGCATGAACTAATGGAGGGAAAAAAAGGCCTGTCAAACACAGTGAATGCTGAAAAGTAAACAGCAGAATTGAATGTGGTTTATTGTCCCTTTCTATACTCCTCCCTGTGACCCTGTCAATAGGTGGACCAATCCGCCCCCTCATTTCGTCACTTACGGAATGTTTCCCTCATTCACAGGGTATTAACTTCTGCCTAATTGTCTGATCCAAAACCAGGGGCTATATTCTAAGAAAAACAACTCTAAGAAAACAAGGCAAGAGCCCTACATTTAAAGGCAAAATATAGCATGACTCAACAGAGAGGAAAGGAAGAAAATATCCAGGCAGGAGCTGAGCAGTGACCTAAAATCACCATGCAAATGTACTATGTAAATATTGCAGGAAGTGTTAACATGGCATGTTTATTTTATTTTATTTTTATTTTTTTACATTTGGAGACATGGCAGTTTACTAAGATGGCAGCAATGATATTAAAAACCTGCCTGACTGACTAATATACATAATCTTATAAATAATTTATGAATGTCATCCTGAGCATGATATTGAATGGAAGGACCAAAAACGTTCGACCTCTCATCAGTAACATGATGTCACTATTATTACACTGTTATGGTTGAGCCGTATAGCATGGGGTCTCAGCATATAAACATAAGAACACACACACACTCACTGAAAGACAGATAGGCAACTCCATTTGTGCTTTCTATTTTTTAAGTCAAGCCCATAATAATGCCGTGTCTCTACCCAATAGTAAGCAAATAAAAAAGAAAAGAAATGTTATGCTTTCCGTTAGCCAGCTCTTTCTGCCAAACCACACAAAACACGTGTTTTCATGATCATTTGCCCCTTTGTGTAATTTGTACTTTGATTGGACAGTGTTTGCTTAGTCTGTTTACTTCTATTTTCTCCTTCAAAGGTATTTTGAAAAATCAATGATCAAGACAGCAATCCATTTCGCTTGCTTTCATTACACTCACTGTCGTATTTCACGTGAGCCTTCTCAATGCCTGCTGATAACTTATTATGAATGTGTCAGAGAAATTGGATTACATTAATTAGCCTCAATCTGGGGGTGGGGGCGTTTTGTCCTGACATGACTGTCAACGACAGGCTGCATGATTCTACGATCTGGGCTAGAAAAAATCAGCCCCAGCCTCAATTTCATACCATTCTTTGTATTATTACTTACAATCATTGGTGGTGCTGTTGCTCTTGGTTGCACAAATGTAAAAAATTATCAACTTCAAGCCACTGGTTAACAGCAAATAAGATGGGATAGATGCCAAAAATAGACTCTTGTTGGTTTTTTTTTTAAATGTATAATTTCCTTGAAAGTGAGGCAGTGCGATCCCATTTATCTCAGCTGGCCATGGTCTTCCCAAATTGGCAAACTCCAGAGAAATGTCTGAGTCCATTTTGTTAAATGACTGTTAATGCAGTTTTTGATTTTGAAATATTTTTGTATTTTACAAATTAACTTGCCACGTTTGTGTCTCACAGGATCCGCCCACATATGAGGAGAGCGTTCGCCAGTCTCTTCAGTCACTTCCGTCCCTAGATGCCCCATACGACACCATACCACCATCAGTGATGCCACAAGTAGTTCTCTCTCAGCCCCTGAATGCCTTACCTCAATATGAGGAACTACGTCACGCTGCTACCTCACCAGATAATAGTGACCCTCATCCAAGGGATTCAGATTAATGAAGGGGGATTATACTGCTCTAATGACGCTGATGAACAATAGACAAACTATTGTTGTGTTCAAACAAATTCCATGCGGAATATGGCAATATTTGATAAAACTGGTGCAGCTCGAAGGCCAAAGAAGTGATAAGAAGAAGAAGAAGAAGCCTTTACACAAACACAGTAACACAAACACAGAGCCACGAGGAAAAGTTCACCAGTATTCAGGCAAAACCATTCAAGCACACTAAACATGTCTGTGTGTTTGAAGCACGCCCTACAGACTGGAGCTTTGTTTATCAGTGACTCCTGACACCTCTTCATGAAAAACAGGGGATTTGACTGCAGCCTTTGCAGAGATAACAAAAAGTCTGCAGAAACAGACAGACAGATTACAAAGGACAACCATGATTCAGCCTTAATAAACGTGACTAAACTTTCTCAGGTAACTTTTAGATGCGAATCTTTTAGAGAGAGATGTTTGATATTGTTTCTTTTTCATTGTTTCTTTGTATATTATCTTTTTATATATTTTATATATATTCTTACATTTTTCCTGACCCCTTGTAATGGTAGTTGTCTTCTGTTTCTTCTTCTTCTTCTTTTTTTTTTAAATTACAACTCCTACTGACTTGGTAGTATGACATACACTCACACCAAAAATGGCAAATATTAAGCTTTTAATGGTCTTAACAACACATTATTGGTCAGAAAATGAGCACAAATTAAACAAATGTACGTTTGAGACCTCCTTTGCCACCATTTGCTCATTTACTTTTGCTGCAGTGAACTGTTTAGGGAAAAGCTAGAATCAGGGAAATTCACTTATATAGTCTTCTTGTACACAAAGGTAAAATCATGATAATGAGTAAAATGTTTGATGTAAAATTCAAACTAACACATGTCTGTGTGTACAAATCCTCTAAATATCTTAAAAGATTAGTCAAAATTTGGTTATCTGCCACACCTGATGCAGCCCACGTCTTAGTTCAAGAAATTGGGTAAATAAAACAAGATGTGCTGATCTGTTATTTTTATCTCTAGCCACGTTTTACATACCATGACTGAAACCATGTAAAACTATTATTAGGTCTGAGAATGTTTACTTTCTGAGACTGCGTTGAACACGTTATAGGGTTTGCATAGCTTTGGTACAGGAGTAGTGGTATGCAGATCCAGATTTTAAAGCATTTTCAAAGACAAATCTCCATTGGCAATGCAGTTAAAGAATAAGCAAACTCCCAGTCTGGGAAATTGTCATTTAATGTAAATCTAATCAGTTAAGAATTAAAATACAATCTCTAAATCAATCAGTGAATTAATGAATCGATGACTCAATCAAGAGATTAAATTAGAGTGAAGACCTTGTTGCTCCAGCATCTGTGAATTATTCTCAGATGACACTATGAAACCTTATCCTCTGACTGAAACAGCACTCCTGAACACACTTGTTTTTGCGTTTTTTGGCTCTCTTTGCATTTAACAAATTCTGCCTTATTTGCAGTTCAATTCATTTGAATTTGCTTGGCAGCCAGTGGGTGGAGTGGTACAGCAGACATGCATCTTTTCTCATTTGAACACCTTTTTAAGTTGCAGGATGTGTTATAGAGGCTTCTTATTTAATGATGGGTGAAGTGCTGTGATTCCATGTACAAATTATTAAGTTATTTCCATTATTCTGTGTATATCATTGAAGTCAACGATAGCTAATTGGGTGCAATATGGCGTGTTGAAGTGGGTGTAGAAGTAATATATGTTATAAAATGTGAAAAACGTTTCATTCTTCTACTCGCTCCTTCATTTTTTCATTTTTCCTGCCCAGTGGAGCTCTATAAATCTCCACAAAGCCTTTCTGGTGGCCGCTCTTTGTAGACCTGAAGCTGCTGAGTCGACATTTGTTAAACTGCGACTCCTAGCGGGCATGTGCAGAAACACTGTCCCTTGCCATAGTGCATAAATTCTTGAATGAGCTTTTGAGAACTTTCTAGAACTATAAATGCTCTTAAAGCTTCTATTGTTCGGTAGTGTCCTTATGAGAGACAAGCAGCAAAGTGCTAAAAGCATCTCCCATTAAAGACAGCACAGCTGCTGTCGGCCCTCGGGGAGAAAGTCACTGCAGTGTCAACGATGTGTCACTGTGGCCCAAATAAAGACGCTGGGAACGTAACAGTTGGGTAATCTCTTAAACAATTGTCCTTAGTGTGACTTGACAGTTCAGGTCATGGATCATCTAAGACATGGCCAATTAAAATGAGGAACCATGGAGAGAGTCTACTCATCACTGACATTCCTCTATCTCATTAGTGTCCAGCTTGAGAGGTGTTAAACATAAAATAGCTCCTTCAGATTAAAGTGGCTGTTGGATAGCCTTGACAAACGTCTGAAGAAAAGAGCTGGTAAAAGTCTTGAAAGTTCTAACATCGTTATCCATTTTACCATTGTTTTGACACTTTCTCTGCTTATCACACAACAGATTAGATAGTAATTAGAAAGGTCCACCACTTTCCAAACAAAACCTCATTATCAGTAATGGAAAGTCACAATTACAACATCATGTGCTCACTACTTCTGTGACCTCGTGTCTGAAATACTAGTGTCACGACTAATACATACATACATACAGTTGAGCTCAAAAGTTTACATACCCCTTTCAGAATCTGCAAAATGTTTATTATTTTACCAAAATGCAACTATTACAACAAAAAAACTTTTGAACAGAATGGAGATGTGTACATTTTTCTTATTTTGCCTAAATATCGTATTTTTTCATTTAGTACTGCCCTTCAGAGGCTACAGAAGATAGTTACATGTTTCCCAGAAGACAAAATAAGTTAAATTTACCCTGATCTTCAAATTCAAAAAGTTTTCACCCCCCGGCTCTTAATGCATGTTTTTTCCTTCT
>CM040466.1:13967011-13993716 GCA_022758105.1 Pangasianodon gigas
CGGGGTCATTTTTATAAATTCAACTATTATTTTCTCTTGTGGACTATATGTAAACATCTTTTATGTGAAATATCTTATTCAGGTCAGCACTAAATAAACAATAACATGCATTTTGTATGATCCCTCTTATTTTGGTAAAATAATAAACATTTTGCAGATTCTGAAAGGGGGATGTAAACTTTTGAGCTCAACTGTACATACACATATTCCAAGTGACTGAATGGTAGTTAATGTCAGGCATGAGGTTATGTTGTGACAGTGGGGTTCAGTATTAAACAAATCACATAATTCTGCTTATAAGACTTTTATGAAGGTAATAAAACACAATGAGGCATGCTGTTATAGGAAAATAATTAACAACACAGTGGTTTGATGAAGCAGAGGGCCATTACCACCATGGAGTAGATTATTTTTCAATAACAACATGTCCCAAGGTCTTCACCTACACTTCTACAATTTTAATTTCTTTAATGAAAGGCATGTAATATTTTAACTAATAATTATAGTTACAATTAATGTTTTGGAACGTTCATGAGACAAGTTAGTTCCTGTTATCACTTAGCAGCTATTCCCTCAACTGTGTCTTTTTTTCTCTCTTGAAGTTAATAAGTTAATAAAAGTTAATGTGACAGAGAAACCGGAAAGCACAAAGTCCTCTGTCCTCTCCCATGGCAGTGTTTTATACACCCAAGGCTCCGTCCATAAACGTTAAATGAATGTCTCCTCATAGAAATCTTCCCTATATCAACAATTACAGGTTTTTCTTTTTTAAGCAACATGTTCTTTGATCTTTTTATTATTAGCCTCCACCATACAAGTCCCTGTGAATGAGTTGTTACTAAAGAAAGGATAATGTATTAGAACAAGAACATTTATATCAACCTGTGACTTGAATTACAGTCGGCGCTATTGTGAGAGCTGCTGTTATAGAAATCATCACTAATCAGATTTGAGAATCAGATGGCATTGTGGTATAAAAATATCGTGCATAGCCAAGATTGCAATGTAAGGACAGATATACGTATGTTTTCTCTCATTCTAAATTCTAAAATAGACTGCCTTTAGTGTGTGTGTGTGTGTGTGTGTGTGTGTGTGTGTGTGTGTGTGTGTGTGTGTGACGTCACTTCATCACCATCATGTGACAGTGCCAGAATACCAGATTTACACTGAGCTACAAAGTCAGTTATGACATCAAAATGTAAGTCACATGTGAGTCAAATTTACCTCAAAACTGACGAAAGCAGCCTCTATAAATGTTTATATGGGCTTATATCAGTTGTAATAACGGGCTTATGTAAGTTTAATGGATGACGCAGGGCTGCAAAGTGACAATGAAAAAAACCCCCATTAATATCTGTTTTTATCTTTGCTTCCGAATTCCAGTCCTGTAGCTACACTTTGAAGAAACTGTTGACAATTGTTAGACTTTATATTTAACTACTAACACTCACCATTCATTTTATTAGGAACATTTGCACACCTACTCGTTCATGTAATTATCCAATCAGCCAATCATGTGGCAGCAGTGCAACATATAATCATATAGCTACAGGTCAAGAGCTTTGGTTAATGGTGACATCAAACATCAGAATAGGGAAAAATTGTGATCTCAGTGACTTTGACCGTGGCATGGTTGTTGGTGCCAGGCGAGCTGGTTTGAATATTTCAGAAACTGCTGATCTCCTGGAATTTTCATGCTTAACAGTCCCTAGAGTTTACACAGAACAGTTCAAAAAACAAAACAAAACAAAACAAAATAAAAAAAACCCAAAACATCTAGTGAACAGCAATTCTGCAGGTAGAAATGCCTTGTTGATGAGAGAGGTCAGAGGAGTATGGCTAGACAGTTTTGAGCTGACAGTAAGGCTACAGTAACTCAAATAACCACTCTTTATAACCGTGGTGAGTAGAAAGGCATCTCAGAATGCATAATGTATCGAATCTTGAGGAAGATGGGCTACAACAGCAGAAGACCACGTTGGGTTCCAGTCCTATCAGCCAAAAACAGAAATCTGAGGCTACAGTGGGCACAAGATCATCCAAACTGGACAGTTGAAGATGGAAGGCGATGTTTTCCCAATCATTTCGAATGATATACAGTAATAAACCATATAAACCCTAGCTAGAGAGGAAACACATTAAACCAAATTGTATTTTTCTTATATGTTGTTTTCCCCTCCCATTTTCTCCCAAATTCCCACCCACCATTGAGCTTTCCCCTATGATACGACAGCTACCAACCGGAGACGGTGAATACTTTAACACGTGAAGCCAACCAAGCACATCTTTTTGAACTGCTAGTCAGGCTGCATCACAGGGCAGTGTAACACACACACTTGGTGAAAAGTACTGTTTAGCCTCTTCTGCATACATGAACTCACAGACGCCTCTGATTGGCTAGTGTCGCTGTGACTGACAGAGAGCCAGACAGCAATATTTCTTTCTACATTCAGAATCTTTGTTGCTAGATGACCAGCATTCATGAAATTTGTGAGAGCAAATATTCTTCCCTATTACTATTTTAAAGACATTTTAAAGCTTTTTAAAGATATCTTAAAGCTATTATAAAGGAATTTCCCAAAATGTTGACCACATTGTTGGATCTATGTTACATTTTATACTGAAAATGACATAAAATCTATTTTTAATAACATGGTATTTTCTTGATTAAACAATGAAGAAATGATTGCCAGCCAACAATCATCTTTGTAGGTCTTTCTCTTCATATTTGAAATATTTAATAATATTTGATATATTTTAATCTTAATATTAAACCTACATTTTTTTTGTTTTATTAGGTATGCAAATTTATGCATATTTAATTAGACGAAGCCTCATTTGCATAAATAAACGTAGAGGTTTTTTTTTTTAAGTCTTTAAAGTTTTTAAAGTCGAAGACTAAATGTGACATCTATTGCTTTACAACCGTAGCCTTAAGTATTTAAAAAAGAGAGAGAGAGAGAGAGAGAGAGAGAGAGAGAGAGAGGAGAAAGTAAAACATGAAAAATTAAACCGTTTGAGGTCACGTGTTCATGGCGTAAAACGTCATCACTGCATCCGGAAGTCCCTGAATCATTCACTCCGTCCCAAATGCCTCCCTACACCCTACGTCAGCGCACTACACCACGTGTCTCTTGTCCACTAAGTAGTGCACTCTGCTTTGAATAGGGAGTTATGTGGAATTGAGCCACTTTGATGTAGCCGATTTCTGTGGATGTAAACAAGGTCAGTTTATTCGCTGCAGCGTGTTAGCGGTCAGGTGCAGCTTCTCTTCTGCCGTCGCCTCCGCACTCAACACAGCTTATTAAAGGCTCAACATCTTCACAGGTATGCCTCTGAGTACAAATAAAAGGTCTAAATGCTGCTCAAGCCGTGCAAAAATGACTTTAGAGGTTTTTTAAAAAAATAAAATAAAATAAATATAGCAGTGTTTTGCTTTTAGAGATATTACGGTATGTACGGGGATGAAATTTTGTGCAAAAACTGGAGGTGATGCAGGCGTTGCAATGTCAGTTCAAGGTTATCATCAGTATACATGTAGTTATTCAGTGGCGCAGTGTCTGCGTCCTTCCTGTGCATTCAGGCTGCAAAACTCCGACTACACTCGTTTAACTGGGTTAAAAATGGAGCTGGGGGCAATTTTAAACCACCAATAATAACCTAAAACCATTGACTAGGAAATATTTCGGCTGTAAATCATATAAAGGCTGGTGCTCAGACTGTGAAGGGTATGCTGCTTGTACTGTGCACTTTAATCTGCAGACAGTTCAGTTATCTTTCAGTGCAATATCATTTCCAATGCATGATGCATTACAATCAGCCATGCAAAAAAAAAAAAAAAGTGCAAAATTTGTGTGTTGTTCTGATTTAGTAATGCAACTGTATATAAAGCAAGGGCTCCTAATCCTATCAGGCATCTTCTGGATGTCTGAGTTGTGCATTAGTATGAGAACTGAATTCTTCCCTTTATTATGCTTCATATTCTGTTCATTACTTCTACATCTGCAATGCTACATCTCATTGGATTACAGTTCATCAGTTTAGAATTGATAGAAATCTAAAAATAACATTCATTGTAATATATCTGATACTACACCCGTGGTCTGGTGTCCCATTCGTGTGAATTCTTGGGATAGGCTCCGGATCAATCACAGCTCTAAAGAGGATCTAGTGGTTACTGAAGAAGAATGGATGGATGAATGAATGAATGATACATCAATAGCTTGTAGAAATACGATCTATTCAGGGAACGGTGTGTATAGTAACATTTAGCTTTTTGGTTCACATCTTTTTCACATTACTACTCCAGGGATAATATAATATATCCCAGAACATCCTGTACATGATTTAAACATGATTTTACAGGCTCATTTGGACCTAACCAGAACATAAGGGATAACAGATAAGGCCTTTAGCTTTGAGAGATTCTGCTGAGTTAATTTTCTGCAGAGTGCCGTGCTGGCTCAGCTCGTGCAATGACAGCATGGTTTGCAGTCCCGTCTCTGCATTATGCCTTCCCACATCTTTAGTTAAGGTTAAGAATGACGTAAAAGGACCTTGAAGACCTGCGTTCATAGATCTGCTCCCCTTTACATGAAGGAATTGATCAAATAGCGTGTAATAACAAGTGTAGTAATTGCAATGGTCCATTTCTGTGTCTAAGAGGTAAGATTAATTTTGCCAGTCTGCTTGTTAAGGCAAAACTAAAGGTGTTTGGAGGGGTAACTACATATGGATCAGAGATTTAATTTAATGTTAGGAAATGATAATGTTGCACTATCATTCATGTTATGCATGAGCTAGTGTCCTGAGCCCTTGAGTATGCTGTGGTGTAGAGCTGTGTGCGGGACTGTTTTTGTAATCCCACTCCCAAGGGACTCCCACCCGCTCCAACAGCTTTTTGCAATTTTTTGCTTGCAATATTTTCTAATGAACTTAGTTGGTTCTGTTTCCCAAAATCTAAACAAATTAGATGTTTAAACCACAGCAATGCTAACCATGCCAAAAATGAATGAATGAATGCAGTAAACGAGTCGTGCAGCGCCACACGAGTACCCAGTCCCATGTTTTTCGTCCCACAAGCTTCATATTTAACTGCCGCTCCCGTGGTCATGAAAGTAAAAACCGACCACTCCCATGACTTCTGTGTTGCATGCTGCAGGATCCAGTCTCATCCGTTTATTTATTACATATAGGTCAAGTACAAATTGAGCTTTAATTAGGGGTCCAAGCATCTAGAGAGCAAATGTTTACGCTGTGGTCCATATCTCATGAACCACGAGTCCTACAAACACAATTCTTTTGCTACTGATTAATTGGGTTCTCCTGAACAAAACAGCCACATGAACCATTTAGCTCCACCCACTTAGGTTTTTTTGGTAATTTGCATAATATGCAAAACCTATTAGTCTTAAGATTTTTGGCCTGTCTTCACAAATTTGGTGTCAAACTCCTCAGCAGAGTGTGAACCTCAATAATTATCAAAAACATGTTGACATTTATAAACAATATGATGACCACTTGTCAATGTACTCAAACACTTGTAACTTGTGAGTACTTGCATGGATACACACAAAACCTGAAAGGCATATACAGGAGGAGATTCTGAGGTCATATGCAAAGTTTGGGGTGTGGTTATACATAGGGGGTGGAGCTAAGGTCAGATAACTGTTTCTCAGGAACCATAAGTCTGATCGAGCTGAAATTTGGTATGGTGCATCTATGTGCTAATCTGTTAGTGGATTTTTGATGAGGACCTAATTAATTTAAAAAAAAAAAAAAAAAAAAACATGGTCGTCATCGGCCAATCAGTTTTCAGCAGGCATTTGACAGGATTAACATTGAGCTATCATCATGAAACTTTAACGGTATGCTCAGGTAGTGACCCACTAATGCCTGATGCAGTCTCACTCAAATTAAGCTACTGGGGAGTGCGATTCATATTCTGAACACAAAAGCATATCTCTTGGAAAATAAGGTGTGGAAAGAAAATTGCTTTTTGGACCACTTAGCCACACCCACTCAAATGTATGAGTATGAACTGGCCACTGGGGGCACTATACGTGAAGAGTGCTTGGACCTTTTTCTCTTTCACTAAAATAAATTGGACAGACCAAGTCAGAGACCTGTCTCATGCAAAAGATGCTAGCGCTATAGCGCAGTGTTTTTTGTGTTTTGGGTTACATCTGTGGAACCGTGTAGATAGTATTCGACATTCAGCTTATTCCTGTCTTAAAGGTGTCTTAGGTAAGATTCGTCTTTTTATTGTCAAGATTAGGTCTCTAATGGTTAGGTGGGTTCAACATTTAAATGATTCCCACCCATGTTTACGACGCTCTACCCCTAGGATCTACAGTGGGCGATAGAGTACAGTGTCTATACAGACAAGCATTCCAGACCAGAAGTCAGTTCTCCACAAGGGCCATGGATTAATCCATTGTTTTTTTTAATCATGTTCTACATATCTTACAAGTTGGTTTGACAAGTAAGGAATAAAAAAAAAAAAATCAACTATTCTACCTTAATGCTCCTTTAAATTTCGATTTTCAGCTAATTTGCATAATATGAAAAACTGTTTTTGTTACTCCTCAAACTTGGTTGGGATGATATTCAGACTAAACCTCACAGAAATTTTTTGAATGAATTTTTGGTATGCGGAGGCCTTCGCCCAACACAGCACAGTTCTGAAGTCGACTGCAAAGGCACCAAACAGGAAGTGAGGCCCTATCTCCACAATGGTTTTGCCTAAAGAACCCAAATTTCATACATAAAATATCACCATTTAGATATTGAGCTAATTAGCATATTATATGAAACAATTTTTTCACTCTAATTTTATTGAAGCTTCATCAAACAAGGCTAAGATGATCTTGAGTAAGCTTGACAAAAGGCATCAAATGGATTTTTTAATAATCAGAGTCATTCACCCATTATACTTGTTTTGGTTCTGACATGCAGTCATGCATTGCAAGTCTGTTTTCTGCAGAAATGTTTGTGTTTAATGATTGAACCAAATCCCTGAAAGTCCTTGAGCTAAATGATTGAAAGTCATCACAATCTTTTAATGACCTATTTTCTATTGGCCTCTTTCTGAGTGGAACACTGGCAAGTCATTATTAAATCAAAACAATACAGAGAAATGTCCCTATAGATTAGTAGATCTAATCAAAAATACCTAGGGTTGAACTCATTTTGCCTTGTAATATACAAACTGAACAGTGTCACCTTGTAGTAGTGACACTACAAGGTTTTTTAATATGCAGTGCTAATATGTGCCTATGATAATAATTGATGAGTTTAATCATTTTTTTAGGGGATTTCAGTGCAGACCAGCCAAGATGATACACTGTCTCCAGTTCCTCGTTGAGCCGGCCAAGAACTTCACAGTCAAGCTTAAGGTGAAGCTGAAGTGTTTCTGCATTGGGTAACACTTTACTTGAACGCTGCATCGTAAGACTTACATACCCGCATCATAAATGTGTTATGGTGTCGTGGCATTTTATGTCTTGTTCCATAGCAGTGTCATGTTCCCATTCCTGATATTGTCATGGTACCTGCCTTAATGTTTGTCATAATAACAGCTTAGACTGCTTACTAATTTTTCATAAATGCACCAAAGCTAGCCTCTGTTTAATTACATTTTATGATGGCTTTTATGAAGTGAAGTGACTTGTGGCCAAGTATGGTGACCCATACTCAGAATTTGTGCTCTGCATTTAACCCATCCAAGTGCACGCACGCACACGCGCACACACACACACCCGGAGCAGTGGGCAGCCTTTTTTGCTGCGGCGCCCGGGGAGCAGTTTGGGGGTTCGGTGCCTTGCTCAAGGGTCTCACCTCAGTCGTGGTATTGAGGGTGGGAGAGAGCGCTGGTCATTCACTCCCCCCACCTACAATCCCTGCCGGACCTGAGACTCGAACCCACAACCTTCAGGTTCACCTTCGGGTTGCAAGTCCGACTCTCTATCCATTAGGCCACGACTGCCCCCGTATGATGTGTGCTGTTAAGAAACGTCACATCATGCACATAATTTCTCATAAAAGGTTTCATCATTGCAGAGTCTATGGTAGAATCATAAAGGGCTTGATATGATATTAGACAGATAGCAAAAATTAGCATTAGACATAAGCAGTTATGGCAGGACAGGTTTATGGCGTGGTTATGCAATCTTATGATTCAAGGTTCAGTGAAAATGTTACCTGCAATATGACTTATGTGACAAGGAAATTCAGTGAGTAAACAGCATAAAATAAATCTTAGTTTTTCTGTCTTGATTGATCCAAGTTGATTGGTCCATTGTTCTTCTGGCTGGTCATGATTGCCCAGTTCAATAGCTGTGACTCAATCATCTAAATAATACGAAAGGCTGAGGGAAGAGTGTGAGCTGCATTACAATGAGGCTCTGAAACTTTGTCCTTGTTGTTTTTCTCTCTGAATACCCTTAACTGTCAGCACTGTCTGTCTGCCTTCTCTGAATAAATCTTTCCCCCGTGCTCTACACTGCTTTTTTTTTATATTTCTTGAATATTTTTTATATATTCATGTATTCTGTGTGTACAGGAGTCTCGCAAGAAGGCGAAAGATGAGAAGAGAGAGCCTCTGGATGAGAGCCAAGAATTTATTGTGAACCTGGCCAAGGACCTGAGCAGAGTCTGCCAGGTAGAATAGTAACAAATTTATTATCTACTCACTGGTCCAAGGCTATAATGTGTATCGAGAATAAGAATGATCCTACAATTGCACAAGTTTATAGACTATTATTAATGCTTTCCTGTCTCTGGTTGGATGTAGATGTCTGAGGTGCTGGAGCACATCACCAGCTGTGAGGATGTTTGGCCCACACTGACCTGTAGGGCTTTTATTCTGGAGTGGGCATCGCTGCTGGAGAGCAAGGTAGAGGATTACAAACCTCCTTACAAGTGCATATTATATATTAGTGGACATTTTGCATCTGTATATTTTTCTCATTCTATATTTATGTATGTATTATATACATTATATGGAGTATAAAAGGATGTGGACACCTGACCATCACACCCATATATGGTTTTTGAACATCCCATTCCAGATTTAGTCCCCCTTTGCTGTTATAATAACCTCCACTCTTCTGGGAAGGCTTTCCACTAGATTTTGGAGTAGGGCTATGGGGATTTGTGCTCATTCAGCTAAGAGCATTATTGAGTGTTGGGTGAGGAGGCTTGGGGTCCAGTTGGTGTTCCAGTTCCTCCCAAAGGTGTTCAGTGGGGTTGAGGTCAGGGCTCTGTGCAGGCCACTCGAGTTGTTCCACTCCAGTTTTGGCAAACCATGTCTTCATGGAGCTCGCTTTGTGCACAGAGGCATTGTCATGCTGGACCAGGTTTGGGCTTCTTAGTTCCAGTGAAGGGAAATTGTAATGTTACAGCATACAAAGACATCCTATACAATTGTGTGCTTCCAGCTTTGTGGCAACAGTTCGGGGAAGAACCACATATGGGTGTGATGGTCAGGTGTCCACAAACATTTGGCCATATAGTGTAGTTTAGTGTAAATTTGCATGTCCTGTGGTTTTTGTGTTTATGCCACTTCATGCCAGTTGGTGAAGTTCAACCACTGTATTTTGTCAGATGCTCTCAGGAATGTGGTGTTTAACAGATTTTGAAATGTGACAACCACAAACATCAACTAAATTGTGCAAAGTGAACAAAAAAACTTTTTCCCCCTACTTTATTGTCCTCTTCCCTGTGTGGAGTGACAGCGTGCTCCAGCTCCTGGCAAATTTCCAACTGACATGTGAAACCTATAGCCCTAATTGTGTATAATGGAATTTTTATCTGTGGATTTTGTATATCGATTACCTGATTTGTGCAGGCCAACAGCCATATGTCTCTACAATATTTTAAATTATTGTATGTAATGTTTATTTTATACATTTATTTTTTTTTCTCATTTTATGAAGGGTGCCATTAAATCCAGAGGGCCCTGTATATCACGTTCAAAAAAGGAGATGCAAACTTTTTAAGGAACATCTGTGAAACCAAACACACTAAAATAAAAAGTAATATGAAGTAATTTCCTTTACCTTCTTCGTTTTGTCCTGAACTTCTACACTAAATTGTTTCTACCTTACTGTATCTTTACTGTGTGTGTGTGTGTGTGTGTATGTATGTATTTAATCTGTTATGAAAAACTAAAATTAAAAACAAAATCTGACTCTTCTAACACTTACTTCAGAATGTAATTATTTAAAAAGGAAATCCGCATATGCACTTGAAATATGTCTAAACACCTTGTACACAAGGCGTTTGCTCCTTTTTTTAAAAAAAAAAAAATTAATTGTTGGAGTGTATTTATTCAAGTGGTAACACTTTAGTACGCCTAACAGTATAACAAGTTATAACTGACTCAAGTTGGCAATTATTATTATAATTATATTATTGTCACTACTGCCTTTATGAAAATGGGAACAAAATATTGACTGTATGCGATGATAATTTATACAAATAATTTGACTAGTTTGTTTTAAGCTTTCTTAACTAATTAATTAAAATAGTTCTTGCTGAAGGACTTAGACTTTATTGTATGTTATTATTTGATGTCATGCCAATACAGACATATGAACTATTAGAAATGTGCTCTGGCAGAAAAGGCCACTGCAGACTGATGGCTGGCCAGAGAAGAGTGACTGGAAGGAGCTGGCTCTGAGCAGCGAGCAGGATATAGAGAGTGCAAAAAGGCTCATCATGACCTGGATCAAGGACCTGAGGGCCCAGCCGGAGGTAAACCCAAATAAATAGCAGGGTTAAATTAAAAGATACAGCTTCCCACTGCATCACTCTTACTATCCAGCCAGGCTTTTAAATTGCACCCTTTTCCAGACTTCCTAGACCTGCACAAGAACCCTGTAGTGCCTTGAAATGTCTTCACGCATTCTGATGGCATTGTTCTGGCATAGTAACTGCAGGTCAGTAGACAAATTTTTTTCTCTTTTGCTCTCTGTAGCAGAGCGTGTGGCCTGGTGAGCAGGTGGTGATGGTGCTGGAGGATCTGGAGAAGCAGTGGCGGCGAGGCCGTGTTCCAACTCTGCAGTCTGCCGTGGAGCTGATCTTCTGGACTCTGCTGACAAAGGAGCTGGACAAGGTGGAGAACTTGCAGCAAAAGACTAGGATAAATGTAAAGGTCTCAAGTGCTTAAGAAGGCTAAAGATGTTTAAAAGTGGTTTGTGATTGAAGTGTTTCCATTTCAGGAGACTATTCCACAGCAGTGGCTCATTTGGAAGCAGAAGAGTCAGAAAATCGGTAAGATATTCTTAGTACTTATTCTTGAAGTGTGCATTTTGTAAAGCAGGACCTCTTAGGGTGTGTCCACATGCAGCGTTTAGTCCATTTGAATCGAACCCTGGTGCATTTTCCTCTTTGGTGTAGTTTATTTCAGCAGGCAAGAGCACAGCACCTACACTTCGGTGTGGACTGAAACAACCGGTTAGAGATCTGAGCTAGATGATCTCTAGCACGATTTGACTGCAGTGAGAACGTATTTGGACTCAGAATCGAAGTGAACCAAACATTCTGTGTATTTTTGTTTGTGGGAGGCAAACTAAACCAAAGTACACAGCAGTAACACAGCAGAAATGTGATGTGTTCTGTATATGTGGCCTGAGAAACAAAAAGAAAAATTAAACGCTGAATGCAGTACACAAACTGACTAGTTTTAAACTAGTCATTTATATAATTTATATAATTCTCATTTATATATAATTTATGCTCAATAACTTACTAGAGAATTATATAAATGACATATAAATAAGTTATTTATATAATTCTATAGTAATTTATTGAGCATCGGCTCTGCGTTCTCCATACTTGGGTGATTTTTGTCATTTCTACACATATTTGGCAAAGATTTATTGACCTTTTTTGAGTTTTATGAGTATTTTTAGCTGTACACACCCTTCAGCCATTTTGATTTATTTGCGATGATTTAATAGCAAACGAATCAAAAGTATCAATTGTGCTATCTGCAAATGTACTAATAGATGTGGAATTTGTGTATATTGTCACTCTGGACTATTTATCTTTTCACTTGCAGGTGCTACTCCTTACATTCCTCAGACTGGTAGGTCAACCAATACTGTTTATCTTTTGCTCCATTCTTATGTATAATAATGTGGTATAATAATGTGATTTAGCTATGAGATGAGGCATATCTGTTTTTTTTCCCACTTATCAGTATGGGACTGGATCTGCGATGCTGCAGGTTAGTTATCGACATATTCATAATGTATATACAGATTTGTATGACAAATTTGAGTGACTTATACAAGCGTGTCGCTTTACCACAGTGGAGGTGACCCTCGACCTGGACACGGCGAACCCAGACCTGCTGATTTCAGCGGATGAGAAGCGCATGCGCTGCGGCTTCGAGCGCCAAGATGTTCCCAATTTCCACCAGCGCTTTGATGGCTGGTGGTGCGCCGTGGGCACCGAGGGCTTTGGCTTGGGTCGGCGCTACTGGGAAGTGGATGTGGGAGAGATGGACTGGAGGCTGGGCGTAGCTAAAGAGTCTGCACTGCGCAAGGGCTTCAAGTCGCTCAACACTGACACGGGTTATCTGACCCTGCGGCTGGAGCGAGGTGTCGAGCTGAAGGCGCTCACTGTGCCCTTCACAGCGCTCCCAGAGTCTCTCATCCCACGCAGGGTTGGAGTCTACCTGGATTACGAGCACGGCCAGCTGTCCTTCTACGACGCCGAGCGCCGCTCACACATCTACACGTATAATGAGCGCTTCGACGAGAAGCTCTTTCCCCTCTTCGGTACGGTGGAGATTGTCAGTGACCTGGTGATCAGATCCCCTGGGGACAGAGGTAACTGCCTGTGCCTGTGGGGCTGAGGTCCTCAATCCAAACCTGACCCAGCATTTTCAGAATTATTGGCACCCCCACAATATTCAGTGAATGGGAAACAGGTCGTCACCTAGTGAATGACAGAAATCCTTAGCTCTATTAAGCTCTATATAGTTCTGACCAGTCAGTAAACAGTCTGTTGCTGCTGCTGCTGCTTCTGTTGTACTTGCTGTAGTACTACTTGCACCTTATTAGAAAGCAATCTGCGCACTTTCATGTACTTGACAAATGATTATGTATCTGTGATTTGTGACATAGTATATTCCAGCCATAAAAATGCACTTTCTGTGAATAAGGAGTCTGAATAAACTTACTTATGCTCAAGCCACTTTCTGTTCTGCTGATTGAACTTAACTCATAACTTTGGTGCAGCTCAAGGGTCCGGAGCTCAATCTTGAGCTCGGTTTCACATGTTCTTCATGTATCCAAGGGTTTCCTCCAGGTACTTAGTACTCTCCAGGCATTTTTTTCTACCTCATGAAAACATTCCAGATGTGAAGGAGTGTGTGTGGTGCCCTGCGATGGGCTGACGTCCCATCCAGGGTGTGCTCTGACCAGAATGAATGATGTTTGAAGGATTAGGATTAGCCTCAGATTAACCAGTGCACTTGAACGTTTATGCAACTATCCAATCAGCCAATCACATGGCAGCAACAGTATGCTTAAAAAACATGAAGGCATCAGTCAAACTGACGCTACAATGAGCAAAGGCTCACCAAAACTTGACAGTTGAAGATTGCAATATGATCTTTTTCCAATGTTCAGCTGCCCAGTTTGGGTGAGCCCGTGCCCACAGTAGCCTCAGATAACTGTTTACGTCTGACAAGAGTGGAACCTGATTTGGTTTTCTGCTGTTATAGCCCATCTGCCTCAAGGTTCAGCATGTTCTGAGATGCTTTTCTGCTCACCACTGTTGTAAAGAGTGGTTATTTGAGTTACTGTAGCCTTCCTGTTAGCATGAGTAGTGTGGCCATTCTCCCCTGACCCCTCTCATCATCTCACCATGATCCCCACTCACTGGACATTTTGTTTTCACACCATTCTGTGTAAACTATAGTTGTGTGTATAAATCCCAGTACGGCACCAACAACAGCCACTGAGATCACATTTCTTCCTCATTCTAATGTTTGATGTGAACATTAACTGAAGCTCTTGACTTGCAAGATTTTATGCATTGAGTTGCTGCCACATAATTGGCTGATTGGATAATTGCATAAATGTGCAGGCTTTCCTAATAAAAGTGGATGATGAATGTAAATTTACAGACCAAGTAATAATGAAAGGTTCGTTGTAGATCATAGGAACTTTGAGTAAATATATGCCCTTTTAAGATTTTAAACTAATTTCAGATGATGTAGTTTACATATTCTTATAAGAATGCATATTATTTATTTTCATTTTGCATGGAGGTCAATCAGGTATCATGTCCGTATCCTTTACGATGAGTGATCACAGAAAAAATAAACGACATCCATTTTGCCTAAAGCAAAGAAAAGCTAATAATAAATTAGGAACTGCCTAAAACAGAGCTGTTTAATATTTTTTGGTATTTTACCTTCTGCAAAATGTCTGAATGTTGTTCATAAATTCCCTCATACATAGCAGCATCTAAAGTAGCAGCTAGGAGCTAATGTGCCCTGTTGGCACTGGAATTAAAAAAAAAAACAAAAACAAAAAAAGCACTTGCCATTAAAGTGCACTAGTAGGAGCAAACGAGGGCCAGTTGCTGAAATATGTTGCCTTCATATAAGCAGCAGCCTCTGATATGAACATACAGTCCCTGAGAGAGGGGTAGTTTTGAGCAGAAAGGGTAAAGGGTAAAGCAGGATGCTCTATCTGTCCTCCTGTGCTGCAGTTCTGTTTGCTGCATTGGCTTTGGCTGCATCTTGCAGGTGTTTCCAGTCCGTCTCGTTTTCGCAGCGCTGGATGCTGCTGAAGAAACGCTTGATTAAGCTCTTTGCCTCCATTTTCACTGAGGAAACAAACAAGCAAAAAACATCACACACATTCATCACAAGATACAGGAAATAACCTCAGTCCCAACCACCCATGTCTTAAAAAAAATGGATGAAGTCAAATTATATTCTTGATGTTGCCTTAATCATAGAGTCTTCATTGTTTTAGTTCAGCTTTGGAACGTTTCATCAGTGACAGACGGCTCTGAAAACTTAGCTGAGGGGAATTATTGGCACACACAGTTAAAATGAGCAAAAATAAATATATTGAATTACACATGCAACTTGTGAATTTTATTTAAACAGCATTTTTTAAATATTAAAAATGTTCCTAAATTGTGTAAAACATGTTTTGGGGTACAATTGGGGTACAATTCATTTTAAGAGTTTATATATCCAGACACTGAGGTGATCATTATCTTGTTGAAAGATCCATCCATAACCTCTGGGCAGATGTATCCAGATGTTTTAGTTAAATCTTTGGATATTTAGCAGAATTCATGATGCCATCGGTCTTCACCTCTGACCCAATAACTGCAAAAACAGGCACAGGTATTACCTGATCCACCACTTTTCATAATTTATAGTTTAGGGCTCAATTTTGTATGCAGTCCCTTTTTTCCACCAAACATCCTGATGGTGTGCAAGACCCAAAAGCTGGATTTTGGTCTCATCTGACTAAAACATGCCCCAAAAACTAATTATGTCTCAGTCTCAGCATTGCTTCAGTGGATAATCTCACCACTCTCACTGCTGCTGTAATCATAAACACTGTCCTGTGCTCATCCCAGGATTCTTTTTCGCAATATATTCATACTGAAGATAATTTCAGCACACTTACAACTCAACTGTTTGCCTTTACTCTTACACAAATGTACACTGTAATGATTTATAATCTCACTATTGGGTGATTATATGAGCTCCCTTTCGAGTATGGTTCCTCTCAAAGTTTCTTCCTCATGTTGTCTCAATGAGATTTTCTTTGCTACTGTCACCTCTGGCTTGCTCATTAGGGATCTACAGTACTGTGCAAAAGTCTTAGGCACATGCAAAGAAATGCTGCAGAGCAAAGACGCCTTCAAAAATAATGAAATTAAATGTTTCTACAATAAAAAAAAATACTATAAAGAGCAGTAAACAGTAATAAATGAAACAAAGTCAATATTTGGTGTGACGATCTTTCCCCTAAAAAAAAAAAAAATAGTAGTCTCAGGTACAATTAGTGCAGTTTTATAAGGAAATGAGCTGTAAGTTTTATTGAGCATCTTGCAGAAGCAGCCACAGTTCTTCTGGAGACTTTGACTTGCTTCTTATTTTTGCAGCAAAACCCAGCAGCCTTCATTATGATTTCTGTCTGAAAAGTGTCTCTTATGTAATATGCTGCTTTCTTTACTGACGTACAAACATTTTTCTGTAACATTTAATTTTATGCTGGAAAACTAATATTTGGAAATCTAAGATGTTTTTGTACTGACTCGATAATTTAGAAGTCATAAAATAAAAATCTATAACAAAGTTTGTACTAAAAAAAATAGGGTGCCTAAGACTTTTGCACAGTACTGTATATCTACATCTGGATTTCTGGAAAGCTGCTTTGTAACATAGTGCTACACAAGAGCTATAGAAATAAAACTGATTGAAACTCAGATTCACGTTCCAATGACTCTGTGAAGTTGAGTGTGTTTTGTGGGTTGCTCTCAGGAAGGGCTGCTTTCTGACAACCCTTCCAAACCGCTTGCCATCTACTGGTTGGATTTAAAACTTGAAAACACCAAAAATCAACTAAACACTGTGCATTTCTGAAAGTGTGATCTTTGGGTTCCTCGGGGCTGTGTGCTCATGTGTCATCATCCATGCACATTTTCTAAAGTCTGTTCCAGACTTTTTATGGTGCTTAATCAAGCCACTGTAATTTTTCTATATACATTACCAGTCAATGAAACAAGCAGCTGCCTCCCTTTTTTGGAGGCTGAGAGATTTTATGTGTGCGCGAGCTCATATTTGGTCAAACTAGAGCTTCTGGATACATAATTTTTAGAAGTAGACTTTTTTTCCAAGGATGACAATTTGCAATAAATTGCAATTTAATTGCAAATAAACCAACAATTTATTTTAAAAAATTCTTTATCAGTGTAAAAATTTCTCTCTGAAATAATGTCAAAAGAGTTATTGTTTTTAAAAAATGTTTAAAAAACATTTTTTTTGAATGGAAAGATAGTTTCTTCAATTGTTTCAGTGTAAAATATGGATAATCACATTTTACTCCTTCTCTTGCCATTGTGCATTTAACTGCGCAGCTCACCTTTGACTCGATCCTTAGCTTTTCCTTCTACAAGCAGATGGGAGAGGAAGCGTGCAAATGACTTGAACAGGTCCTAAAGACAAAAAGAATAATCCTGAGCCTTTTATTTGATGTCCTTTTTTTGCCTATAAAAATAGAAATGTATATGAAGAGACACCGAGACTTACCTTTGTAGCAAATTTGCCCTTTTTGTAGAAAGGATCCAGGATTCTCACAACAATATCAGCTGCTTCTTTCAGAGTCACAGGCTGGAGTGACACATGATTGGCATCACGGTCTGCCTCCATCTTTCTCTCTTGTACCACAGGGTCAAAGGTCACCCTGCGCTTGTTGTCGGGTGGACGGCTGAATTTGGTGGGGGGATGAGAGTGTGACTCTCCGTCCTCACAGGGCTATAAGATAAGACAAGACAATTATACAGCGAGTGAGACAGACACAGATAATCACCCTTTATTGAGCTGGTGATTTTTTTGTTTTTGTTTTAGTCATTCATAAAAGCTTAATGATATTTTGGAATATTATAATTTACTAACATAAAACAGTAACAGTTTATTAAACATCTTCAGTTTAATTCCAGATTTGCAGAAAAAAGACAGAGGGAAAACTTGTGTTCAAAACATCGTAAAATGCAAACGAACACATTTTCTGTAATACTTTAGTCAAGGGCTGCCTAACACCTATACAAGCCCTTCATTACAACTGCCATAAATCTACATAAACATTTATAAACACATCTTACAACAGATGTCAGCTGTCATAAAGACTTCTTTTGTCAGTGTCAAGTTGACATGAGACCTGAGTCTAGTGACATGGATTTTTCTTGACTTAAGGTTGTGTTATAACACTTTCCAGGCTGAACTACATTACAACATCCCTTAATAAAGTCAGTTTAATACTTCTGCTTATTACATTGTATTATACCTACAGCAATGCCACAGCAACATAATGACAGAGTTATGTTTATATTCGACGTGCCTTAAGCAAAGTGAGTTAAATCTGACTATAAGATTTTTATGAAAACCTAAGACAATGCATGACATGACATAGTGATATGTATATTTTCATATCTGGGTAATAACGTAACCCGAAAAGCATCATAACACAACCTCATGTCAGCAATCACTCATTTGACGTAGGCCTTATGTCAACTTGCCATTAAAATTGACAAAAGCAACCTTTATGACAGCTGGTGCGTGTTGGAATAAGCCTTGATAACTGTTTATGTAGTGTAATGACAGTTGTAATGAAGGGCTTATGTATGTATCCTTATGAATACCGCACTTTTAAGGAAAGACTTTTCTTACATAATGCAATGCATTTCTGAGTGAAACAGCTGTTTATCATGTCATGCCTTCACATCATTATATGACTCTGAGATACTAGAAGGACACTGAGCTACAAAGTCAGTTGCTATGATGTTCTAATGTAACCCAGCCTGAGAAAGAGTCATAACACAACCTTATGTCAACAAAAACCGTGACTTATAAGACTCAGGCCTTATGTTATGTCAAATGCAGTCTCTATGACAGCCGACACCTGTTGGAATACACCTTTGCGTCTTTATGTAGGGTAATGACAGTTGTCATGAAGGGCTTATGTAGGGTTTATGTATCCTTATGAACACCACCAACCAATACATTTTGACCAGGACACAAACTAACAAGGCAAAAAAGAAAGTTCAGTTTTGATCTCAGGTTGCAGAAGAGCTATTTTACCTTTTCTGGTTGTACTTTGGCATCAGACTGTGACTTCTTCCTGTGGTGAGAGTGTGGAGGAGAGCAAAGAACACACTGAGAACATTCCAGACAGTCCCTATGTGATTAAAAATACTGCAAAGAAAGAGGAAAACAACAGAGAAAAGAACTAAGGACGTAACGTGATCGTACCCTTCAGCCTCTAGCATTGTTCTCTCCTCAAAGCCCTGCATGGCCTCTTCAGTCCTGCGCATCTCTACCTCAGTGGCGCTCATATCCATGGCAGTAACATCCATAGTCTGGTTCTCCACAGGCCTTGCATTCTTTTCAGTACTTTCCATATCTGTGGAACATTCATGTTGAGTCTCAGTGTTATTGGTATTCAAGACAACATTGCAGTTGTGTGGAGTTTCCACAGAGACACCTGTTTCCTCAGGTTCTAAGACTGTGGCCTCTCCATTTTTTGGAGTATCGTCCATCATCTTTTTCCCAAAGTACTGAGAGATGCAGTGTGAGTTCTTGGCTGCTTCTGCTAATTTCTGCTGTTTCTTGCTCAGGGCTTTGCCTGATCTGTTGCTGGGGATACTTGAAGATGAGGAGACAGATGGAGATGTTTTGCTTCTCTTTGTCTCAGTCTTTCCTTCCTGCTCTTCTTCATTATCAGCAGGTTCTTGAGACATGGGCGCTGCTGTTAGGGTGTCATTCTTGGAAGTCTTCAGAAACTCTGATGCAGTCTGGAAGAGGGTGGAGGAGCCGCGGAATCCCGCACCCACACGCTTTCGCTTCAGCTACGAGAACGGAAACAAAACAAAAAGCAAAAATTTGTCTGGTTTTATACAATGACCAATTCCAATATTAGCACACAACACTGTAGTGCACTATGTATTTTCTCAAAAAAAAGTAGCGCTCATCTAAAACACATCAATCAGTAATTTTATCATGAATAGAGGGAAGTAAGTGAAATGTGCCACTTATTCCCTGCCATCAAACTTTTGTAATCTCTGTCTCAATGAACTATCCTTACACACTCACCCTTGTTACTATGTTATGCCTTCTCATTTAACAGCTACTAGTAGTTTGAACCGATTTCCACTGTACACTGACCTTACTGCTTGACAGAAGAAAAGCGGAAGATGAGGGCTCACTCGTGCCCTTTCATCCACAGACATAATTTCAAAACACCACATCATAGAGTGGTTAAATGGTTTAACATCACCATATACTTAATATACCACAGTGCTGTTGAATTCTCAAATCTGAAGGTGTAGATTAATTTTACATATCAGCAACTCTGAGAGTAGTTTTAGCTGTAATTCAAATGGTTTATATTAACGCACTCGTTCCAGTACGTTAAGGTTTCTATAATAACAGCTCATTCACAGAGACCTCTTGGCAGACTCAACACATAATCTAAGCCTAATAATACACAGATTAAGAAAACGTTGTTATGTAACAAAGAAAAATGTATAATCAATTATATGAAGGTTTCTTTAAGGAGAACATTTATGGGACATTTATGGAAGGAGTCTCTAGTGTCAGCGCTTTGTAATGGTTTTCCACCACAGGAAAGTCTTCAGGACAAAGGAGTTTGCGCTTTCTGGTTTGTTGGTAACATGACAAGCTACCTTTTTTGAGAAAAAAAGAGAAGCTGATGAGTGAATGAATGTTTATAGCTGTTATAATGTAAGTGATAACAGGAACTTACTTGTCTAATGGATGTTCCACAACATTAAATGTCCCTATAAATGGTTAAAAAGCATGACATGTAGTTAATTAATAACATGAAAATTGTAATCATTGGCACATTGCTGTGCTATAAAAGGAATAAATAACTTGGGGATGTGCCGTTACAGGAATATAATCCACTTCGCATTGGGCCGGATCACACCACGTTGTCATGAATTATTTTCCTAGAACAGCACGGCCTTTCATGTTTTACTAAAACCATACACTCATTCACCAGATTCCTCAAGTCTTCCCCTCTTCGTCTTCTCTCTACTAATGATACTGTGACATTAATGCCTTATTGTCATATCTGATAATAACTGTTTTTTCTTGATTCAGTCCTTTTTTATTAGTGTGCATGTTGTTGTAGTTTTATTACATCTAGTCTTACCATTTATCCAGGAACCAACCATCTTTCCAACCAGTACAGAATGCCTTCGGAACAGACTTATCTTTCATATCTTTAGAAACAGAACCGTAAGACAAAACATTACAGAAATGTCTTACTGAATAGATCTGAGAGGCTGACGTAAAGCCCAGCTGATCTTCAGGGATAGATGAGGAAGAAGAGGAAGAGGCTGCTTCTTCTTTCATCATCTTCCTTTTCTCTTCATTGACACTGGAGCTACAGGCTTCTCCATCCTCGTCCACAGGTGGCGCTACATCATCAGCGGTGTCTTTCTTGAGCTCTGCTACCTGGAGAGTAGATTATATGTTCAGTAATCTACTTATCAATAAAGGAAATATTCCAATGCCGATAAAATCCTTTCAAAAGCTTATTTATGATTTATACTCTTGCACATAGGAGATTCTAATGTTCAGTCAAACTTATTCTAACTCAATTAAACAATCCTCAGACTCCTCTCTTCCTTTTTGTGACAAAACGTCTAGAGCAAATCTTTTCGGAATTGTGGCTCACACCATGAGTCCGCTCACCGCATATCTCTCGACTTGTGCTGTTGGATGTTTCTATGACGTTTATTTGATTATGCTGAATTAAGAGGACTTCCCTTCTGTCTTTTTAAGAGGACTTCCCTTCTGAATTTCAGATGCCACACAGTGAGTCAGAAGAACTACAGGATACAGGAATGTCTTACAAGTAAGCTTAGTAAACATCTGTGTGTGTATGTATTCGCTACAGTTAAAGAATAAATGTATACTGATAATGTTGTTGTCTTTTCCAACACTACAACTGCAGTAGATTCACACACACACACTAAGAAACTAACAGCATAAATAGGACTACATTTTTTTTCAAAAGTATTTTTCATTAGTTTCTGTCACAAGCTATGTATACTCACTAGCCACATTAATAGGAACACCTCTACACCTGCTCATTCATGCAATTATCCTGTCAGCAATCATGTGGCAGCCAATCATGTGGATTTCACACACAACAGTCGCGAGTTTACACAGAGTGGTGCGAAAAACAAAAAACATCCAGTCTGCGCAACTTCAGTGTGCGTAAGTGATTTGTTGATGAGAGAGGTCAGTGAAGAATGGTCACAATGGTACGAGCTGACAGGAAGGCTACAGTAACATAAATAACACCACTTTGCAACCGTGGTAAGCAGAAAAGCATCTCAGAATGCATCTCAGAATGCACACCACGTTGATCCTTGAGGTGGATGGGCTACAACAGCAGAAGACCACATCGGATTCCACTCCTTCGCGCCCAGCACCATGGATTTGCATGATGCTTTGCTCACATTTTGGAGGTATGCACATCAGCCCCTTAGTGAGCCTCTGCTTGTTTATGTGCATCTTCACAGAACTATAAAATCAGTCCATAAAGTATATATAATTGGCGGTTTTATATAATTAGATGATAGGAGGAAGTAGACTCAAACACACTCACTCTCTTGAGAACTGCAGCCTTGTACAGGTTTGCAGACTTGCAAGATCTGAACACTTCGTGCTCTATTTCAACTGCCACGGAAAGTGGGTCAGAGCTGTAGAGGAGGTACAGCACAGGAAGTGGAGTTGGAAATAAAGACAACAGATTAAACATTATACAAAGGTGTCTATAGATATCCTGAAGTTAAATTTAGTGCTACTTTAAATGTGGGGAAAAAAACCCACTATATTAAAAATGCTAAAATATCTGACCATGTTTATTCAAAAAGTATATATATTTAAATAAATAAGGCCCCTCAGACATCCTGTTATGAAGGACAATTAAACACCTCAAAAATTAGAAAATTAGAAAATTAAGTACATATCAGAAGAAGCTGTGATACTTTATATTAAATAGCTGGTGCATTTTCCTCATTTTGATAGCACAATAAACATGACATGATTATCAGAACTGTACACCGATCAGCCATAACATTAAAACCATCTGCCTAATATTGTGTAGGTCCCCCTTGTGCTGCCAAAACAACTCTGATCCATTGAGGCATGGACTCCACAAGACCTCTGAAGGTGTGCTGTGGTGTGTGGCAGCAAGACTTTAGCAGCAGATCTTTTAAGTCCTGTAAATCGCGAGGTGGGGCCTCCATGGATCGGAGCCTTCGCTCCCCACGCGCATCAGTGAGCCTTGGGTGCCCATGACCCTGTCGCTGGTTCACTGGTTGTCCTTCCTTGGACCACTTTTTGTAGGTACTAACCACTGCATACTGGGAACAGTCGCTCAGATCCTTAAGCTTGCCCATTTTTCCCTGCTTCCAACACATCAACTTCAAGAACTGACTGTTCACTTGCAGCCTAATATCCCACTCCATGACAGGTGCCATTGTAATGAGATAATCAATGTTATGGCTGATCGGTGTATACTGTTGGCTAATTAAGAAGAAATCATGAACAACACCTGTATGGCTGATCTGTTGTGCCTCTGCAGTTAGTCAGAGATGCCTGGAGAAGAGACAGACAGTGCTCTCGTGCCTGACAGACACACACACACACACACACACACACACACAAGCAAACAAAGTATTGACATGAATTAAATAAAGCTTTTCAATGCAATTATGTTCGGTCCATTTTGCTAAGCTTCAGTTTCTGTATCTTTGAAATATTTCTAGTAGATGTTTTCAAGACAACATACAACACAGAGTTTTGCCACTAGGAGGCAGTTCTTTCCCATCTCTTACACTGTACACTTATACACTTATATACTCATACTGCAAGCTTTAAATATGCTTACTGTTTTTACACTACCTATGTATTGTAATCAGTACAAACATAGCGTTCATGTAAGTGCACTTCTGTAAGCCAATACTCATTATCCTCACTTTAATAAGAAAAGCTCAGAGAATTAGCCATACCACAGATCGATTTTATTGCATCTGTTTAAAGGAAACCCTCAAGAACAACATGCTGTGATTAGGACTGGCCTTTTGATCATACTCATATCCGTTTCCTCTACAAATGCAGCTTTCCAGAGAAAAACACTGCAGTGTTCTAGCTAATTTTAGGGACATCCTTTTTGTCTGTATTGTTTATACCACAGTGCTGCTGAATTCTCAAATCAGTGTTGACTAATTTTCTGTAACTTTATGGCTCAGTTCAACTGTAATTACAATCACAGGTTTATATTAATGCACTTATTCTAATATAGTATTGTTTATATAGTATATTCTAATTCACAGGGACTTGCATGATGGACGCTCTATATAAGGCTAATAATGAATGGATTAAAAAAAAACATATAATCATTAATTAAGCTTGGTGAAGCTTGCTGTCAAAAGATTTCTATTTAACATTTATGGAAAGAGTCTTGTGTGTCAGTGTTTTCTAAAAGTCAGGAAGTAATTCCACCACAGGAAAGTCTTCAGGACACGGGGCTTTCTCTCTAACATGACAAGCTGCACTTTTTGTCTTATTAACTCCCAGAGAGAGAAATAAGAGAGGCTGGTGAGAGACTGTTTATAGCTGCAATAACAAGTAAGAGAAAGAACTGACTAACTTACAGACATTCTACATCATTAAATGTAACTATAAATGAATAAAAAGTATGTCATTTATTAATAAATAACAATAAATTGTAATTGTTGATAAATCACTGTGTTATAAAAGGAATAAAACACTTTGGTACATGGTGTTATAGTAAAATACATCAACTTTGAGATAGTAACGGATCACACCACAACATCATGGAATATTCTGTTATAACAGCAATCCCCATTGTGTTTTATTCCTTACACAACACACTGAAGTGAACTCCAGAAAAGCTCTGCTCAGCGAATTTCTTAGTGACCTGGAGGCCCGCTGGTCTCCACGTGTTCAGATTGAGACACATGTCTGTATGATAATGTGTTTACTGAAAGCTGGAGTGTGACAGCTGCCACAGAAGCGTCACCTTCACTGTGAGTCTCGGGATTCTCTGACTGCTCGCCTCCTTTAACGGACAGTCAGCATCTGGAGGAAAAAAAACAAAAAACAAAACAGAATACCAAATATAATATCTGTGTCCATGACAATGTGCCAAAAAAACCCCATAACTAAGTAACTTCATTTTGTCTGTATGGTCATATCTCCACCCAAGTACTCTCATACACTTTCTGCGATTACAGAGTCAAGTGTCAAGCTGAAGAGTAATATTTAGTTAGCGTGGAAGGTGTGATTAGAGCTCTGATGCTGCCTTTCAGATTAGCAACAGAGCCAAACTCAACAGTCTATTTTTATTCAAGTGGACGCCGCTCACATTCGTCTCGTATACTGCGGCCCAGCTGCATGAGTGGCAGTTTATACTGTATTAAAACTCTCCTCTCTCGAGTAGCTGATTTAGCTAACATTGTTACAAGAAGGTCAAATTCCAGTTAAGCACAGATTGGTGAAAATATGCAGAACATGAAAAACACAGATGGAATTCTAGAGCAATGATTGAGTGCAACAGCTGAGGAAATACACAATGATTCCACAAAGTACCATCTGTTATGGAATATGCACAAGCATCACAAAACCCAACACCTCTACTAAATTAGAAAGTGGCACAAAATAAGAAGGTACATGTATAATAGACACTATCCCTGCATGTATCTGTGAGTAAATAACTGTATTTTCACTCGCATTGGTGGCAGACAGTGTGCAGTGTGCTGTTTCTGAATGCCGTATTTGGCTCATTGTCTGACAACAAAATGACCGGTGCCACTAAGCATGTGTTATGAGGTGCAGTAGGATAAGTACATGTAACTCTTTTGAATGAAATGCCTTAAAAAGCTAACATGGTGAACAGTGAATGAGCTTTAGCAAGAACCAATTAGGTCTAAAAAAGGCTGAGAGGCAGCGCTTTCATACAGCAATGTGTGAACCCCACAGCCAATCACAACTTCTACTAAGATATGTTACTATTGCTATATGCCTCAGAGGCTGTTAAGTAAAAAGTAAAACACATGACGGGAGGTGTGACGCAGCCTGCTACCACACCAAAGTTGATTATTTTCCAATAACAGCACATCCCTTCAAGTTTTATTCCTCTTATAACACAGCAATTTTCCAACATTTATTTATTTATTAAAAGAACAACACATTTTTATCCAGTTATAGTTACATTTTATGTTGTTGAACATCTGCAAAACAAGGCAGTTCTTGTTATCCCTTTTGCTGTAACAGCTATTAACAATCGTTCCCTCTCTTTTCCTCTCTCTCTCTCTCTCTCTTTCTCTCTCAGTTAATTAGACTGAAAAAATGCAGCTTGTTACAGAGAGACCACAAAGACTTTTCAGTGTCGGAAAACGTTACAAACGTTACAGCTTTACAACTGTATAACAAATTGTAGACACTGGAGACTCCTTCCACAAATGCTAAATAAACGCCATCCTTACAGAAAGCATCATATCAACAATTATTTGTTCGTGTGGAGCGTCATGTCTCTGTGGACGTTGTTACTACGGAAACGATAACGGATTAAAACCAGAGCATTAATATTAATCATCTAGCCGAACGTATTCTCAGAGCTGCTGTTATAGAAAACTAATCAACACCTTCTGACCAATCAGAATTAAGAATTCAACAATGCTGTGGTGTGACTAATATATTTCTAAAAGTCACCGCATAACCCTAACCCAACTCTATCATATTTTTGACAGAGAATGATAAGAAGTTGCTTCAACATATTGTAAGAAAGTTAGGGTGCACTCATAACCATAATGTTATTTGCTTTTATATATATATGTGTGTGTATATATATATATATATATATATATAT
>CM040466.1:13993816-14008916 GCA_022758105.1 Pangasianodon gigas
TCAACAATGCTGTGGTGTGACTAATATATTTCTAAAAGTCACCGCATAACCCTAACCCAACTCTATCATATTTTTGACAGAGAATGATAAGAAGTTGCTTCAACATATTGTAAGAAAGTTAGGGTGCACTCATAACCATAATGTTATTTGCTTTTATATATATATGTGTGTGTATATATATATATATATATATATATATCTCAGTGGCGTGCAGTGGTGTTTTAAAATGAAGAGGCAGTATATATATATATATATATATATATATATATATATATATATATATATATATACATTACATAAAAGAGAGAACAAATATTATTCTATTTTGTATTTTATTATTATTTTTTTATTTTATTTAATATTTTTAATACTAATTATACATTTCATAGTGTTTTTATGCATTTTTACATTTATTCCAAAATAATAACTAAAGTTATTATTGCAGTAACAATTTGAACAATATTTTGGAAACACTTTACAATAGGGTTTCATTAGTTAACATTAGTTAACTACTTTAGTTAACATGAACTAAGAATGAACAATACTTCTACAGCATTTATTAATCTTATTTAATATTATTTTCAACATTTACTTATGCATTATTAAAATCAGACGTGTTTGTTAACATTAGTTAATGCACTGTGAACTAACATGAACTAACAATGAACAACTGTATTTTTATTAACTAACCTTATCAAAGATGAATAAATACTGTAATAAATGTTCATTGTTTGTTCATGTTAGTTAACACATTAACTAATGTTAACAAATGACACCTTACTGTAAAGTGTTACTAATATTTTTTTATTTGTGAACTGATGTTCAGCTGTTCTTTTTAATAGTCAACTTATTTTCGGGTCATCGTCATAAAAGCTCTGTAAACACAAACACAGACACGAAGCTATAGCTTTCATTTCATCAAGCTGAATGCTCACTAAAAACGAACAGTCATCACGTTTTCAGGCCATTTCAAGTTTTCATTTTTGACGTGACACAAAGCAGTGATATGTAAGCGGGTGAGTTGTTTACTTCCTTTATAATTAGTCAGTAACGCCATCATTTTGTCCATTCAGGCCGAGAGCTCGCACGAAAACAAGAGGCGGGATTTATCGAACGAACCTATCACATCCAATCATAACCGATCATATCCAATTATAGCGTGATGGAGGCGTTGCCTCCTCTCACGTGACTTTCCCCCATGCAATATCGATTATTTTCTCATTCAATTTTTTGAGGAGACACTGCCTCCCTTGCCTCCTCGGAGGAAACGCCCCTGATATATATATATATAGATAGATAGATAGATAGATAGATTTTCAGAATGTCCAGAAAATATGACAATGTTTTTGAACCAAAAAGTTCCTAGAACCATAATGTTCTGCTAAACCTGTTAGCTGGTTTTCTCCATGATCACACAATATCCTTCAACAGCTGAACATACAGCAGGACTCCTGTAACAGTGCCATGGCAGTTTCCACTATTCAGGATACCAGGTTTTGTGTACTTTAGCAATACTGAAAAAGTTGGACACTGACACTAACCTGGTGGAGCAAACGTCTCTTTAGGGCCAACTGATCCCTGCAAGTTTAAAAAAAAAAATAGATATGATATGAACAATGGGACATGAAGACTATAAGATATAGATATTTCTGCATTGCTACAGAGTTACAGGTAGCGGTGCTATACAGCATGCATGTCAATGCCTCAGATACATCACTGCCCATTCTCTAAATAAATAAATAAATCTAGTTATGTCCCCACTTCATGTGAATTCACTCTCCAGAAAGCCTCTGGGGTGCTGGGATAATCCTGATATTCCAGCTCTTTCACTAACCCCCCTTCACTATTTGTTTGGCTTTTTGTCAACTGGAGTAAGTTTCAAAATTTCCCCTTTGGTGTGGGAAACAGTATGCTTTCTGATTTTCTCACTCACATGGACAAGACATAAAGCCTGTATTTCTCATTCTGAGAGGATTGTGGCAAACAGCTGGGAAACAGATGTGCAATGAAAGAAATGAAAGAGAAAGAGAGAAAAATAGAGAGAGAGAGAGAGAGAGAGAGAGAGAGAGAGAGAGAGAGAGAGAGAGAGGAGGAAATAATGTGTGCTGCAGGCAGAGGAAGAGTTTAAATTTACCTTGCGCAGACTCATCTGTTTCCTGAACAGATCCCCAAACTCTTTTTTTCGTTTCTCAGAGTCATCCTCAGCCCTGCCCTCCCACTCCTCATCATACCTGAACACCCACACACACAAAATCAGGTGCAGGGGTCATCCGTTAGATTTAACCAGACCAAATTCTCACAAAGCAAATACAGTTTGTACACACACACACACACAGACACACACACAGACACACACAGTTCTCCTAACTCTTGAACACTCGCATCCAATCACCCACTCAGAATTACACACACATCAACAACGCTCAAAAATAGAATGGTTAAAAATAATGTATTTAATGCACTCGTTCTAATATGTTTCTATAGTTACAGCTCATTCACAGAATGCTCCACATAATATAAGCCTAATAATAAACAGATTTTAAAAAATGTGTTGATTTAACAAAAATATACATTCACTGATATGATTAATCTTTTTGTAAAAAATCTCCAGTTTCAGCGCTTCGTAATGGTCAGTAGGTTTTCCATCATGGGAAAGTCTTCAGGACAGAGGACTTGTTTTGGTTTTTGGTTTCTCACTAACATAACAAGCTTCATTTTTTTTGTCTTACTAAATTCAAGAGTGAAACCAAGTGAGGTCAGTGATGGAATGCCTGTTTATAGCTGGTACAACGTAACTGAGAACAGGAACTAACATTGAATGTAGCTATAAACAAATAGAAAATATGATGTGTGGTTCTTTAATTAAATAATTTAATTAAAATTGTCAGCATTTGCCAAACTGCTGTGGTATAAGAGGAATAAAACACTTCGGGGCAAACTAGGAAAACAATAAACTTTCCGCTTCGTGTCGGGTTGCATCAGACCATCCTTGTTGATTATTTTCCTTTAACATCACACCCTGAAGTGTTTTATTCCTTGCTTAACTACTTAAACTGAAAAGTAGGAATGTTGCCCTCTTGCTACTGGAAAACGTTTACTAATACCAACTGTACAAGATTTTTGCAGTTAACTGATTATTTGTACATATAAAAATGCACTTAATGTCCCAATCCCATGACTCAAGAATCTTTAGTAGTGTGTCAGCTGACCTCTCAAAGCCGTAGCCTTTCTTCCCTCCTCCATAGAGCTCGCGGTCAAAACCAAAAGGTCCCCTGCTCTCAGAGCTCTGCGCTGGCCCGGTCTTAGTGCTGAGGGCAGCAGCTCTCTCCAGTTGGGCACGGACAAGTTTAGGGTTTTGACAGTAATCGCAGGCACCGGCACAGTTGGGTGTCTGGTCCCCGAAGAACTTAGATATAGTGGCATGTCTGCATCTGGAGAAGCAGGAAGAAGATTTATGTGGGTTAGTCAGTGAGAAATGTGCATTGTAGTATTTTGTTACATACTTATAGCATAACAGCTGTCCAGAAGGAGTGCTAACTAAAGAGTTCATTAGTGCACAGCAAATACCCAGAGAAAACAAAAATCTCACTAGCTAACATAGCCAAGACAGACAATATAATTAAACAGCTGAGACCATCAGCATGTACTTTTAACAATGCATAACAAAAAGCTTTTTGTACACATATAACCAGCAACACAAAGGCATGGCATTAAAGTACTAGGATATGGATATAGTTAAAAGCAGGTAGAATGATTTTATAATATATTGTATTTGTACTATATTCTATATATTTCTTTAGCTTGAACCCTAAAGCCTACTAGAAATGGTAGCCTAGTCATTCTTCATTCCTCAGATACTACAATGTTAGTCAAAATGGTTTTTTTAAACCAGGTTCTTGGAATTTGGACATCAGTTGTTGGGAAATATCTATTGTTTTATAGATATGAACCCCAACAGGGGTTCCTCCAGGGAGACAAAACAAAGAACCCTTCAAACTGTTTTTAAGAGTCTACACTTCAATTTGTGCTGGACTATAGCACAATTTTTTTTATTGTTAAAAAAATACATCTGTAGCCCAGCATAACACCATGACTCCTACATGCCATACAAATGACTTGTGCTATTATTAGATCTAGCACCTATGTAAAATTCTGATCTGCCTGCACACACTGAGAGAGTATGGGAGCACCAATTGAAAACACATTTACATTATATTTACATTTATGGCATTTGGCAAATGCCCTTATCCAGAGTGATTTACAGAAGTGCTTTGATGTCTCTATCAATAAATACGTCCTGATACATACTGGTTCACTAGGTCATGGACTAAGAACACTATCGTAGCAGCCACGGTATAGTTGAGTTTCCGCGACTGCCACTGCTGGCAAGCACTTCCTGACCGCACAGCTGATAATATTATTACACCCTCCAGCACACTCCTTAAACTTGAAATGGTGGAAATGCACTTTTCATCTCTTTTTTTTTAGGCTGTCGGTTCTGGGCCATTATATTACTTATCTCCATGATAAATTGCGAACAGGGAAAAATCAACACTGCACAAACATGGTAGAAAAGGGTTTTACCAGGCCGCCAAGTACACACATCTACACACACACTCTCACAGAAACTTCTTTCCATAGCCCACACCAGAAGGTTTCAGGTTACACCAGTGTCTGAGATAGTTTGTAAAGGGACTGGGGGCTCGGACTCAGCCCTCAATGAAAACAGCATGTGTACAGTAAACCTCGCTGCAATCCCACAAAAGGCCTCTGTGTGCCACGTCTCTACAACACAGCTACAATTTCAAGAACAGAGCCATAGTTAAATAGTCCAGTTGAGTAGTTATGCATATTTCTGTCACAGTTTTGTTCACTTGTTGATTTGACAATGGAAAGTTTCATGTGGTTCACTAGTGAAATGGAATATTTCACAACAGTGTTCAGCCTCAAACAAAATGGGCATGTTAAACAGAGAGTCACATGGTGGAAGAATGCCTGAGGCAGAAAACTAACAGGTTTTTTAAGTTGAGGTGCTATGTGTGTGTGACAGGCTGTCAGGAAATGTATGTATTTGCATTTATGTATATAGTCAAGGCCCTTCTTTTGTCAAATTTCAATTCCCTAATTCCAAGCAATGTAACATACACACTTTTCACTGCTGTAATACAGGACACCCCAGTCCAGGAAACAACAAATAAAAACCACACTCTTACACTGCCAGAATAGTTTTTGAATTAGAGGACGGGAAGGGGGAAAAAAAAAAGGAAAAGGAGAGTTTCCAGGGTGATCGGGGGGAGGAGAAGTAGGCAGTCCTGCTGAGACAAAAGGGGGTGTGTGGGGGTGAGAAGTAAATAGAGAAAGAGAGGGAGGACAAAACAGACAGAAAGACAGAGAGAGAGGCAGTCTCTTGTGGAGAGAACGTAAAGAAGACCTAAAGCTGAATTCTGGCTGCGAAAGTGGGGGGGAACAGGCTGAAAAATACAACCCACATGCATGTTAAGTAGTTAGTCATTCAGCAGAACAGCAACAGCCGTAACTGTGTGACAGCACTTGGAGAACTGCCTGCATTGAACAAGTACAGCAAGAGAAGGCAATAAACTGGGGAAAAAAACTCGGAATGAGACAAGAATAACAAGTGAAACAAGACTGGACAGCAGTCAAAAGGCAGCCTGTACGCAACTCTGTGGAGGAGTTAAACAGTCAGCCAGGCTGCTTGTGGAATTCCTAAATCAGCTACTGGAACTGGAGCACGGGAAAAAGGGGCAGCACATTTTCCCCCTCAGGTAAGAGAAGACTGTTTTGTTAATGCGAACTGGTTAGGCTAGTTAACGCAATGCTGCACTTACAAAGTCAGTCACGCCTAATTCACAGATTCGAAGAATTCATCTCTGAATGTGCTTGAAGATTGGTTAAAGAGAAAACAGCACTTAATTCCTTTTATAAGCCTTACTACACTCAAACACCTGCAGCATGCCTTTCAGACAAGGAATGAGCAAGGAATCCACTACACTATTTCCAACAGCTACTCTTGTCCAACTGTGCTGCTGCATTGCCTTCTAAAGTCCACTGCTAATGCATCGCTGTTCAAACAGAGCAAACAAACAAACTTAGAAACCACAAAGGGTGTGGGAACAGAAATGCTAAAACAATGTGGCTGAGTCAGTTGACCAGAATCTGTTCACAGCCACACCTCCAATGATGGTCAAATGTAAACTATGTGCAAAGCACCTTTACATGCTATGCTTTACATATTACGTTTATTTACAGACTAAACCTTTACATATTATGTTTATTTATAGACTAAACCTTTACATATTACGTTTACTTACAGACTAAACCTTTAAATATTACATTTACTTGCAGACTAAACTTTTACATATTACCTTTACTTACAGACTAAACTTTTAAATATTACGTTTACTAACAAACTGTTTACATATTGTTTGCTTACAAACTAAATGTACATACTGCTTACATACTTGCATGCTAAAACGTTACATACTGTTTAAATACTTACATACTAAACCTTTACATACTGTTTATGTATGCTAAACTTTCACATAGTATGTTTACATTCAAATGAACATACATACAACATATTTACAACTAACTTACATACTGTTTACATACTTACATACCATGTTTCCATTCAAGCATTCACACAACATACATACACCTCTTACATATCTGTTTACAGACTTATGCACTAAACTTTTACATACTATGTTTACATACATATAATATTTTTACATTCTGTTTACATCATTACATATTTTCATATTGTTTACATATTTACAAACTAAACTTTTACATACTTGCATAATAAACTTTTAAATATTATGTTTAAGTGTCTTAAAACTATGTTTACATAGTTATGTACTAAACCTCTTCATACTATGTTTTTTTTTTTTTTGTTTAACCAGTACAAACACAGCTCTTATCCCTTTAACTCAACCTTTAAAGTTGCACTGTGATGACATCCAATCTATCTAAACACTGCATAGTCAGTTTTGAATATGGAGTCGGATTAAGATCCAGAGAACCTACATCTTAGATCAAAAGCCTTAGAACTAGACGCCTGTGGTCTTTAAAATTAAAAAGCTGTATCCCCCATAGAGGCCTTTTTCTCCACACAGTGGCAACACCACCCTGTGATATACGCCCTTACGGAACACACCCAACTCACTCCACCACAACAAGTCCCAAAAAAGCATGCTGGATGATAGGCCTACATCGTTTTAAACATCAGGTTCTCTTCTGTGTGGCTAAAGCACCATATGTCTGCAGCCACACAGATCAGCCACGTTTATAGGAAGTGCGCTCAGTCTGTTGACCGTGCACAGATGACATGAACCAAAAAAGTGGATTTTGTAACTGCTGCTGATTGTCTGTTACAAACCAGAATAAGGACACATTTAGGTGTGGTATGCAATGAGTGAGAGATCTAAGTTAAGCCTGAACTTCCACTGGGGTCATGTCAGACTATAAATGACACCGGCTGTAAACACTGCTTTGCTGGAGGCCATCCAGATTAGGAACGGAGCCAGTGCACTGATCCGAATACTGTCTACTTGTTACTGACAGCTGTGACCAGCCGAGAGAATGGATGCCAAACAGGAAGTACTTGATATCCTCCAAAAGATCTGGATCAAGCTACAGACCCTCCCTGAAGCGAACGCCATCGAGATAGGAGGCTTCCTCATCCTCCTCCTCTTCATTTGTAAGTGCCACATGTTTGAAATCTATACTTTTTAACACACCTGCTGGATATTGAGTATATATATATATATATATATATATATATATATATATATATATATATATATATATATATATATATATATATATATATATATATATATATATATATATATATACACACAACTTTGGGTGTGTAGTAAATTTATTTGGCTCATGTGGGCAGATATTTATATTTAGCAGACTACTCTAAGGATGCATTCAGATAAAACCTCAATGCAAAATCCATAATTTAATACATGGTACCAAACCCTAACCACCACAGTTTAGCCAACATACACATTTACATATACAATTTAAGGTTAAGAGCACGTGTTAATGTATAAATAATAATCAATAACAGATGTGAAATCAATAGTAAAAATAGACAAAAGAATAAATGCATCTCCTGAGTTGAGTGTATTGAGTTTTAAGTGACTTGCGTGTAAGGCTTTGGTAAATAGCCTATGATGTATAGTTACTGTTGAAACGAATAATTCTCTTTGACTTGAATAGGTCTAGATAAATATGTAGCGAACTGAACTTTTAAAGATATTTTTTTTAGTTGAATGTTTTGCCATTGTGAAACAAATGCATGGTGGCTTGGGAAAACCTTTTACATGATCAAATTTTGACATTTTCTGTATACAGTTATGAAAAGTGTAGGCTTTCCTGTACTTATGCAAAAAAAACCACATTACTTCCAAATTTTAAAGAATTATAATTTTACAATGTGAAATGAGTTAAACTTTGATTATTAGCATCATCCACATCAGTCCCTGTCTCATCACCTGAGCTAAAAGGCACTCGAGGCATTTAAAAACGAACCTCATCGTCAGCTCTTTACTGAACTGATCACTGGTCATGACATGGATAAATAATTCAGCCAATGCCATTCTGTAAACTAAATTTATTTTTATGAATGTCTTTTAGGTCATTTAAGCATTTTAAAGCTTTGTCTGAACAGAGTGTGTAAGCGCTCTTCTCTGTTTTGATGATGATGTGGAGGTGCAGGAGCGTCACGAACATTTTGACAGCCAATATCTGATTATAAAGTGAATTGATTATGCTTATGTCTATTTCATCATGTCCATATTGGCACGTATCTATCCAACAACTTGATCAGAGCATGACATTCATTGCATGAGAACAGCACAAATAGCTAGCAAGATTGTAGACTTTATCTTTAAGCAATTTTACTGCCAGATTGAACTGGTGCTACATCATCAAGATGTGTTTGAGCTAGGCTTCTAAATCCAGCATGTATCGAAATTGCAAACAAAAAAAGGTTCTGGCTTTGGTTGTCCTTTTGAGAAGATGGGATAAAACACGAAGGGCAAGAAAACAGCTTTACTTCATTAGATTCCATGATAACCGAATCCAGGGCCATTTTAGGTTGGACAAAAAACAAGTTTGATGTCTTTATGGTTATATTAAATAGCTCTGGATATTGAGATAAACAAATAATTAGCTGCTCCTCCACTGTAACTAGCGAGTAGTAGTAAGTAGTAAGTGTTTTTGTCACTGATCACCTGTAGGTGGTCTTACACAACATGATCTTTGCAGATAAATGCCAAGGCAAGGTTAGAAAATATCCTAAATAAAAACATTTCTATTTTGTTTTGGTAAAACATACTTGAGCTTTCTGAAAGTGGAGATGCCAAAGTATACTACTGGCAGAAAAAGTCAATTTTGATCCAGACCTGACAATTCAAACACAGTGACATCCCATGAGTTTTTCCTCACACATTTGAAAATGCGTTTATTACAATAAATGGAAAAAGTGCGGCGCCACAGTGATGATCAGTAACAGATGCAGATAAAACTCCATACAAATACACAGTCAAAACAGGTGTGCTGTCAGAACAGCATGAGAAAAAGGAGAAGAGCATTTGGCAGATTTTTAGAGTCTTGTATTTTATTTATTTATTTTTTTGCTATGAACAATACAGACTGAAATGTGCCAATCTGACAGCCTAAAAAAATGTCATTTCTGTAACTGCCAGAGGCACTGCACAGTAATGCATTCTCACCGATTTCACTCTCTGCCATAACACTTTGGGTGAGAAATTACAGGCACTGTGGGTGTCTGTCATTTCTCACCCAAAGTGCTGGAGCACATGTTGTCCAAGTTTGTATGAAATCTAAAATATTGTGTTGATAGATATGGCCTGGAAGACCTGAAGAGAATTTCAATCTCTTCAGTCTCTTCACCTCCTGAAATCAAAAACACCAACTCCTGTTATATAACTTTATTTGCGTGCCTATTTGTGGGCCAAAATGTCCAATAAAGTGGTGTTGTTTTCTTTCAGTGACATTCCTGGCCTTGGTGGTGTTTGCTTGTGCACAGTGCTGCTGTAGCTGTGGACGAAACCCAAGAAGTAACAACTCTGTCCTCTGAACCGTCTCTACAGTTCAGTCAACCATGGAGAGATACCAGACAATGAAAGAGGGACAGAGAAAAGAGGCGACAAAGAGAGGTCACTACAAAAGCTTTGGGGAAATTAGTTTTTGCACTAGGCCTTTTCACGCCTGCCTCCATGACACAGTAAAAAGGAAATGAATTCAGAGGAGAGAGAATGGCCTGCTCAGCCCTCTGGTGTCAACTGAAGGAACTTCAGTGTATACAGAATGCACTAAAACTGCAAATGTGGCTTTTACTCTTGTACATATATGTGATGTTTGTGAATAATCTCAAAATTGTAATCTGTACTATACCTATTAGGTATGTATGAGAGCAATGGATCAGGGAAGAAGTGTCAAAGCTATGCAAGCCAACTGGAAAGGGAAGTGGCGGCTCAGTGGTTACGGCTGTGGGCTATAGATCGGAAGGTCGTGAGTTTAAATCCCAGAATGACCAAGCTTTCCCTCAGTTGGATCTTGTCTCAATTGTCACTTTAAATAAAAGCAACAACCAAATGATCAAATGTAAATGAAAGAAACTTGGGAATGGTTGGGATGAACAGCAGAGCCAATGCAATTCAGTATTTATTCAATTTAAATGGTTTTTTTTTTGTATTATTTGACTGAAGTACCAAGGTAGGAGCTACAAGTAAGATCTTGTTTTTACAACTAATACATAATGTGATCATTATAAGAATTCCAAACGATCACATCAAAACTTTAAATGATGATTATTACATAAATCATAACTCATCTCATATGGAATTTTTCATACACAAAGTCAAATATTTCTAAGAACTTTAGCTCATGGAATCTTATATGTAGCACCTTTAAGCATTATTAATTTAAACAATTTATAATAAAACATGTTCCTTTCTTTTATACAATTATACCTAAAACCTATAATACATTGAATAAATGCAAATCTATTAACTGCTAAGTTTAAAGTGTGTGTATTGTATGAAATCTTACCCCTCTTGTTCACAGAAAGCAACCATGGCATCAAAGTCCAGCAGAGGTGCTTTGTCCTGTTCTTTCTCCGAACCTCGTTTCTCCTGAAAGAAAGGGCTCTTATGAAACATTGCAAAAACACACAATAACACAAGTGACATCCAAACTATGAGTCTAAAACCTAAGTTACATATTAGGAACCTTTTTATTCCCCAAGTTGTTTATCAGGCATTAAATGACGGGCCAGAAACGCCTACGCACCCACACACACACACATGTCCACTATAGGTTTGTGGACACCTGACCATCATGCCCATAAATAAGTCTTCCTCAAACTCTTACACACAATTGTGTAGAATGTCTTTATATGCTGTAGCATTAAGATTTCCCCTTTACTGGAACTAAGAGGCCCAAACCTGTTCCAGCATGACAATTCCCCTGTGCACAAAACAAAATCCATAAACACATGGTGTGCCAAGATTGATGTGGAAGAACTCGAGTGGCCTGCACAGAGCCCTGACCTCAACCCCACTGAACACCTTTGGGATGAACTGGAACGCCAACTGCACCAGATATCACTTGTGGCTGAAATCCCCACAGCCATGTTCCAAAATCTAGTGGAACGCCTTCCCAGAAGAGTGGGGTTATTATAACAGCAAAGGGGGACTAAATCTGGAATAGGATGTTCAACAAACACACATGGATGTGATTCGTTAGGTGTCCACAAACTTTTGGCCACGTAATGTATCTATGATTTGGAAATGTAAACTAGAGGTGTGCATTAGGACTGGGATCCCACAGGATCCAACAAAAAAAGTCATGTGAGTGGGCAGTTTCAACTTTCACGTGGGCGTTCAGATAAGAAGCTTGCGGGACAAGGAAAGGCATCTTTGCACAATCAAAGGCGATATAACTCAATATAAAGAGGGGCCAGACCATTAAGAGCTTTAAATGCAAATAAGAGCAACAAATGCTAAAATAAACTGTGAGATAATGGCATGAAGGAGCGGGAGTGGGTGGGATTGGCCAAAACTCCTTTGGGGGTACGTGGAAGTAGGATTAAAAAAACAGTCCTGTGTACACCCCTACTCTATAGTTCAGAGATATACCCTTCTTAAATATGATGTTCAAAGCACTAGGATAGGTTACTGAAGCCCAAGAGACACAGTTCATCTTTCTGTTTTCACTGAGCATACCTTCATCAACATTTTTTAAATTATTTTTTACCCTGTTTCCCCCAGTTTAAGTATGGCCAATTCTCACCATCGCATGACAGCACCACCAGTCAGGGTGGATAGCCTTAGAACTGGGTGGATAGCCTTAGAACTGTTCATCATTGAACAGTTAATAACCTCGGTTTAATACAATAGACTTAAGGTTAAAACTATAATGATGCTCATACTCAAGTTCTGGCTAAAACAATTAGCACTTTTTGACTATATAGTTATAGAAGAGAAATTATTTATAATTGCGATATCCAGTGTCACTCAGATGAGGTTCCCTTCTGAGTCTGGTTCCTCTCAAGGTTTCTTCCTCATGTCGTCTCAGGAAGTTTTTATTGCCACAGTCTCCTCTAGCTTGCTCATTAGGGATAAATTTATACATTTAAAATTTATATCCGTATTTCTGTAAAGCTGTTTTGTGACAATGTCCATTGTTAACAGCACTCTATAAATAAAACTGAATGGAACTGAATTGAATTAATACTTGTTTCCTCTGAGACAGCTGAAGCAAAACACTCACATCTTTTGGAACCGCATCACAGAGCAGCTGAACATGTTTAGTGGGAATGATAACTGCTCTATACCAATTCACAGACGGCCACAATTGAATAATGTTACTCTGATTAACAGCATCGCTCCCACCCAGAGAGCAAGACCAAATATGCTCTCTCAGACTCCTAGCCACAGCCTATGGCTTCACCGGGAGTCTTGTCACTTCCTATCACCAGAGTGAACGCTTTCAAAGTTGCACCACTTATGAGCTTGAACTTCACCTAACTTAAGACATGCATTGAATCCATTACCGAAATAGCTGGGAAACTGAGTCAGGTTAAAGAAAACTGTCTGAGCATTACAAGTATCATACTTAATCCCTTTCACCAAGTAATCTAATCTGCAACCTAATATTCACCATTCACTGTGTAATGTTCTCAGTATTAAGTACCTGTTTGCGAGTGATCTCTTTACAGATGAGAAAGCGGAGTTGGTCTCTGTCTTTGGGAGAGTAGTATATTCGACAAGAAGAGGGAAGGTCGTCACGGCCAGCACGTCCTGATTCCTGATAATAACTAGCCAAGGACTTAGCCAAGTTCCAATGAGCTACAAACCTGTGAGATACAAAGACGTATCACATCAGCACATATCTATATGCATGCTCACACAGACTCAAATGTGATCAGGAATGTGAAGTATTGCACATTTGAAGTGACACTGTATGCCAAATTATCTGTTGCTGATAGACAGAGAGCTTCATTACTCACCTCACATTGGCCTTGTCAACACCCATCCCGAAGCTGATAGTGGCCACAATGACAGGCACCTTCCCTTCCATCCAATCAGCCTGTGAATCAGTGCGATCTCCTGCTTTCAGACCTGCTCACACAGACATTAATGAAAACAATAAAACCAGCATCTTTTATATTTCCAATAGGAACCTAAGAATAAAAATGAACCATTTCATTCCAAACTGCAGTATATCTCATGTTTAGAAATTTTGTTAATAAAGGATTTTTTAAATTATTCTTTCATGCACAATTTATTTAAGCACAGGCTATGTTAAAGGACATACATACGCTATATTTAGGCAAAAATATATCTAAAACATTTTTGTAAACAAGTACAAGACTATTGCTTTTGCCAAAACACAATATGTCCATCAGAAACAACAGAATCCCATTGGATTAAAACATCTATTTTTATTTTTTTTAGAATAAATTTAGACATAAAAATAAAAAATTAGTAGCAATAGGAATTAAATTATAGGGGAAAAAATAGGAATTAAAAAAAATAACATTACTCGTATTACTATCATTACTCCTTTAAACGAATCAGTGGTAAAACTTTATTTTAAGGAATGCACATAAGGTCTCAAATTAGACAATATGTATTAGTCTTTATTCAAGGTCTGTAATGCTACATAACTGGAGATATGTTATGTAAATAATAATAAATAATAATAATTGCATTATTAGTTGTGATAACGTGCTATAAACACTTTATTTAAACTGTGTTACACAAACTACTTAGCAGGATTTAATAACCTAAATGTCCACGTTTGACCTTTAGGCTCTATGTTGTGTCAAGTGACTGGAGTTTACTGAAAATGTATTAATTTTTATTCCTTAATGAGTGATAACTAAACTTTTACTTTAGAATATAGATCACATATTAAAGTATTAGTGACTTACTCATCATTTACTAGCTCTTAAAGCGCAGACACTGCCTAAAGCCTGCAGGTCTAACATGGACATTTAGTATATTAATTCATGCTCATTTGTTTGTATAACAGCTTTTAATAAGGTTTTAATAAAGTGTTTATTGTGCATTATCACAACTCACCATAACTGATGTCTAGTCATGTAGCAAGACAGGTCATGATGAATAAAAATTAGTACATAATGAATAAACATTTCACGAGTGTCTAATTTGAGCTTTATTAAGCAAATAACTAATTAATCCCATATATGTGTTCCTTAAAATAAAGTGATACCAAATCAATTTATATACAGATTAGTCAACACTATCTAATATTAGTCAATAGTATCAAGGGTTTTACAATAAAATAAACTTTTTGAGTAAATAAAACTATTTGAATTTAGTGATTGGGTTTATATTCATGTGTTTGTACTTTACTATGAGTTTATTTCAGTTTTTCTCTCAGTGATCTTTGTTCCTTTGAGGCTTTACATTCAGTCCTACTCGCACATGAAAAACCAAATAATCGAAAGATCCAGTAACTCCTCAGTAACCGCTCAGTAACCGCTCAGTAACCGCTCAGTAACCCCTCA
>CM040466.1:14015691-14040130 GCA_022758105.1 Pangasianodon gigas
AGATAGATAGATAGATAGATAGATAGATGGATGGATGGACAAATGTTTTATAAATTCTTTGCCAGAGAAATCCCTAACATTTACTTCTGGATTGCAGAATAATTGTATAAGCAAATGTGTTGAACACTCTGACATTTACTCTCTCTGTCATTCCTAACATTTACTTAGACATGAAAAAGAAAGAAGAACAAATATTTACAGAGTAAAAGCCACACTTTTTGGCCTGCTGTAAGTCTGAGGATGATTCAGGTGTCAGTTTGGTGGTGTTGCTGCTGTTATAGCTTATATGATGGGATATTAAAATGAATAAATGTTGTGTGTCGCCACCTGGTGGAATATTCTCTTCTTGTTTAGATATTGTAAAAACCCTTAGCATCACACTCAGGCTCCCTCACAGTTATCTCAATATTTAATTTGATCATATCTATTCAGTGTACTTATTTCTAGATCTTAGTTCTGGATCCTACATTTATTTCAGAAACCTCCTTCAGACAACAAGGGAATATTTCTCTAAAAATGAAGATTCTCCATCTACTACTGTTACAGAAGAGTCACACGAATGTACACCTGGTTTTCAGACACTTGACATGTTGTTTCACTTTTTTTTCACATGTGAATTTTTCACATGATATCACATCATTTCACATGGTGTCACATGTCTTTACTTGAATTCACATGTACAGTGTCAGGGAATAAGGGCATGCTGAAATGCATTATCACGTTTTTCACGTGTGATTATACATTACTCACATAATCACACATGAAATGTATATTATTTATGGTAATCATATGCATATACATGAGAAAAAAATGTCATTTAAACATATGAATCACAAATGAGGTCAAATCTCTCAATACAGATACAATAAATAGATTACAATAAATAACATTTATCCTGTGTATTCTGTAAACACTCCTTTCCTGTCAATTAACACAGCTCCTAGTCCCATGTCTAGTAACAAGCCATGAAACACTTCCATATTGAATGTTGTTTAAATGTTGACACCTCTTTAAGAAAGCTCAAAGATACTGTCCAAACTGGGTTTTTTTTGTCCTTCATCCTTAGGTATATGTTGTGAACATTGTCTGTTAGTGCTCAAGAGTGTCAAGAGTCAAGAGTGTTTCCAAGGGAAAGCACCTCTTTCTTGAATCTGTAAGCTCATTACAAAAAAAAAGAGTAGAACTTCCCTGTGTGTACAGCCAAAAACTGAGAACAGCACTACCTTGTTTTTATAACTTGTTCTAACTGCAAGCCCTTCCCTGAACCTCACCCTAATTTTTTTAAAAAAATTTTTATCTTGGTTATTAAGCTTCTCAGTTTGGAGCATTAAAACTGGACTGTTAAAGAAAAACTAGTTTCTTGTTTGGACAAATCAAGGCTCCTTTTGCATCATGCTAAAGAAAGTAACAGAAATTGGCACAAACAACATGAGTCCATGGAGCCTTCCTGTTTGGTGTCAGCAGTACAGACTGGTGGTTGGAGTGTGACAAATGTTTTCCTGGCACATGTTCGCTACTTGCTGAAAACTGGATGAGGAAGAAGGGGCTGTTTGCAGTAAGACTGCAGCAGTCCAGTGCAACACAATCATTGTAAAATCACTCCTGCACAACACATGCAGCATCTTATAGAGTTCAGGCTCGAAGCAAAATTCAAGCTGTTCTGAAGGCCAATAGAGCCACAACATTTAGTGATTAGCTAGGTTCCTAATAAAATGACACCAGAATATTTGAATATTTTTGAAAGACTGGTGATATAGTGGTGTTCTCGAGCTCAGTATACACAGATAGCTTGCTACAAATCATTCTGAATCTCACAGCTTTTATATTGTTGCTCATCATGGGTTCATAGCTGATTTTGAATGTTAAATGTCCAGATCTACAGCACACAAAAATCCAAGAATAGCAATTCCTGGGGCTGAATAAATGCACAAATGGGTCGCTGTTAAGGAGTGGATATAAATAGCTGAATTAAATAGAGCAGAATAAGGTCAAAGCTCACAGGATTCAGAATGGTCTTTACAATGTATCGTCCTCTCAGCTGTGCTCTGAGCCATGGGAAACCCTGGAAGGCCAGGACATTCAGTATTTTATCTCTGAGCTGGGTATAGTGTAGTCCATAAGAAGGGAAGTGAAGAAAGGCTTGGAATATAGCTGTTTTATCTGCACCCAGGGAGGATCTGATGGCACAAGAAATAGCATAAATCTAGCAGCAAAGAACTCAAGTTGTTACTCAGCACTTTGGACAAAAAAAGCCTGGAGCCTATCTCAGGGAACTCAGGGCACAAGGCGGGGGACACTCTGGATGGGGTGCCAACCCAACACAGGGCACAATCACACACACATTCACACACCATGGACAATCTGGAAACTTCAATCAGCCTACAACGCATGTCTTTAGACTGGGGGAGGAAACCAGAATACCCGGAGGAAACCCCTGATCATGCAAACTCCATGCACACAGGGCAGAGGCGGGATTCGTACCCCCAACCCCAGAGGTGCAAAGCAACTGTGCGTCTGGAATCTTGAATATATTTTATATAAATAGCCTATTAGTTAGTTGTCTTGAAAATAGGCATTAAAAATACTACAGTTAACGGCAGAACTATGGATACACATCAGAATGATCTGTTTTTAAAAATGATTGCCCCCCAAATAATACTTGGTGTAACCTCCCATGGACGGAAGAACAGCATAATATGTTACTGCAACCCATTCCTGTCCAATTTTATGATGCTCTTATTGTGCTTAATGGTACTTTTAACCATTTATGTATTTTTGGGGGAGGCACACTGGCGGGAGGCACGCTGATGCAGCAGGTAGTGTTCCTGTCTTACAGCTCCAGGGTCCCTGGTTTGATCCTGAGCTTGGCTTATTGTCTGTGTGGAGTTTCTGTGCATGTACTCTCAATGTTCCCAGGATAAGCTCCAGATCCACCACAACCCTGACCAGAGACTAGTGATTACTGAAGATGAATTAATTATCTGACTCTTTTGTATTGAGAGCTTTTTTGGTTTTCCCCAATATAATGGATTGCAAAGGGAGTTTACACATATGTGATTATATATTTATAGCTTGAGGAAACAGGAAGTGGTCAAAAGGAACAACAGAGCTCCTGGAGACTGAGTTTAAATAGTTTAAAGGTTGTGGATTTGTTTGCATTTTAATATGATTTTTGCATTTTGCCACATATGTTTTAAGGGAAAATATTAAGTTCATATGAGGATGATTTAGGTTAGAGTAAAATAGATATTTCCTCCGGCTGTTTGTGGCCAGTACAATCATTTTGCACATCCTTTTAAAGGGTGACAATAATTCTATAGCTGACTGTTAAAAGTGAAGTTAATTATTCATGTAATTCTCACTGGCTATTCTGTCTCCTGTTTTCTCAATGTCATCTTTGTATATTGATATGAAAGCCAAGTGAGCTTCCGAATATCAGTAAAGTGAGCTCCCCAGAAAATCAGGTTTGTCTTTGTCCTAACACAGTCTGTTCTGATCAGGAAAAAAAAGCAATTTCAGAGCTGATATATACTTTCTAAATCAATAATTAAATCAATAACACCTAATTAGTGGAAATTCCCTTTGAACAGAGGCAACATTCACAGATTGCACCCGGTTTATAACCTGATGTTGAGATCTGGCCTCAGTGAAGGTGAAGGTAAAGACCTTCATTAAATGAGCAGAACAGCAGGACAGATATAACATTCCTTCCTTTCCTGCTATAACCTCTCCATTTCTCAAATGCTTTTACAGGCAAAGCTACCGCTCGCTCAAGAACGCTACCTGCATAATACAGTCTGCTGCTTTTCTGAAGGCTATGTGTGTGTCACCAAGTAACTCACACCCTGAAAGAGTGAAATATTTGAAAGAAAATCAATAAAGCAGACATTGAAAATACAGTCAAGTCATTTTATATCCTCCCAGTTTGGACTGGCAGGTTTGCTATTTATTTCCTGTATGGACTTCTATGTTTTTCTGTTGTTTTTAAGTCACGTGTTTGTGGATTTATAGTTGATTTTATATTCCAAAAACAATGGAAAAATGAAAACAGATGCTTTACATCCTATTTTGACACAGGCACAATATTTTTTCCCTCAGTCTAAAATGAGATTTTGTGTGCCTTGATTTCTCCTGTTGATGAACCAGCACTAAATAATACAATATTTCAGATATCTTTAAGGCCTCCAGTTCTCCATTGTCTTATTTCCAGCCACTATTATACCTCTTGAATAAGTGAGCTTGTGTAAGCCTTATTCCTGCTGGAGGAGGAGGACAAGGAGGAGGAGGAGGAGGAGCAGGAGGAAGAGGAGGAGGAGTAGAAGGAAGAGGTGGAGGAAGAGGAGGAGGTTAACCACAGCAGCCAGGGTTGCCAGATTGGATTGATTGTTTCCTTGTCAGATTTAAAAGCTCCCATTTTAGTGTTGGCCAATAAAGCCAATAAGGGGCTTTTTTTTTTTTTTTTTTAATTAAAAAATTTAAAATAAGTTTATCATGACTATATTTTATTCTTTACATGTATACAATATTTATGCAGTTCATCTTTTTTTTTTTCTAAAAACACCCTTAAATTGACTGTATATAAGTGCGGACACTATGCATGGAAGGGTTAAGTAAGAAATAACATACAGACCGTGCTGTTATATGAAAATAAGGCAAGGGGAGGGGAGTGATGTGGCCTGATGCGCAAGTGGAGTCTCTAACCCCTCAAGGACATTATTTTCATATAACAACATGGTCTGGAGTGTGTTATTCCATTTATACCACAGCGATTTGCCAATAACTACAATGTTTAATTTATTAATATACAAAATGTCACACATTTTAACTGTTTATAGTTTAATGATGTGGAACATCAGGACAAGTTAGGTTCTGTTCTCACCTATGTAACTGCTGCGATAAACAATTGTTCTTCATCAGCCTCTCTCTCTATCTTTAAAAATGCTGCCTGACATTTTACCCAGAAACAGGAAAGCATAAACTCCTCTGTCCTGAAAACTTTCCTGGGAAAGAGCTGGGAAACTTTGCCTGTTACAAAGCACTTACAACCAAGACTCCTGCCATAAATGTTAAATAATGTCTCTACATCAACGATTGCACATTTTACTTTGTTAAACAACACATTTAAAAAAAAACTGTTATTATTAGTTTTAGATTATGTGGAGAGTCTGCCATAGATGTCTCTGTGTATGAGCGGTTACTATAGAAACAATAATGTAATACAGGGTGTCCCGAAAGTCTCCATACATAGGGGACTATGTATGCCAGCACCACGTTGACTGTGCCTTCGTCAGTGGGTGTTCATGGAAGTCCACGTCTTGGTTGGTCCGCAACACTTCTAGTCTTTTTGAATTTGTTAATAAGTTCGGCAACAGTGTCGTGTGTGATGTGTTTGCCATGTTTCCTGTTAAAGTCCATCGCAACAGCTTCCTGATCCAGCCATGAGAATGATTGTCAAAAGCATTCTTAAAGGCTATCTATCTATCTATCTATCTATCTATTCGCTCCCCAGACGCATCAGTGAGCCTTGGGCGCCCATGACCCTGTCGCCGGTTCACCGGTTGTCCTTCCTTGGACCACTTTTGGTAGGTACTAACCACTGCATACAGGAAACACCCCACAAGACCTGCCGTTTTGGAGATGCTCTGACCAAGTCGTCTAACCATCACAATTTAGCCCTTGTCAAAGTCACTCAGATTCTTGCGCTTGCCCATTTTTCCTGCTTCCAACACATCAACTTCGAGAACTGACTGTTTACTTACTGCCTAATATTCCACTCCATGACAGGTGCCATTGTATTGAGATAATCAATGTTATTCACTTCACCTGTCAGTGGTTTTAATGTTATGGCTGATGGGTGTATATATGTGTGTGTATGTATGTATATATGTGTGTATATATATATATATATATATATATATATATATATATATATATATATATATATATATAAAAGCTAAATATTAAAAACCACATGTCGGAAGACATTTTGCTCAAAAGTGTTAATTTCCTCTATGTATGTGTAACGTCTGGGACACCCTGTAGAACCAGCGCATTAATATTAAACCTATCTTCTTTTTCCAGCCGGAACTACTTTCCGAGCTGTTATATAAAAATAAAGCACACCTTCTGACCAATCAGATTCGAGCATTCAACATGGCCGTGTAATTAATATAATTCCTTACTTTACCAACACTATTAAGTTTGGAGAATTCAGAAGCACTGTGGTATACATAGAAATGATCTAAATTCATTAGTTTTAATGGGAAAATGCATTCTGATATTGCTTGCAGAAACATGTCATTGTTCGCATTGAAACCAGCATTGAAACCAGCAATGATCCCCGCGTGCTTAAAAGCGGTCAATCTGGCAACACGTGCAGCAGCAGCAGTAGCAGCAGCGAGGACCGGAGCCAGCCACCTCACCATCTGCACGAGCCGAACGGGATGTCGGGAAGTCGACAAAGAGGACGGGGAGGTGATGTCGGCGCTTAGCACTGGAGTGGGAGGGGCTGAGTTTTGACAAAACTAGATGCCAAATGCAGAAGAATAGATTTGTTGCAAAAACAGTAGCGATGTGTGCACTTGACTGAGAAGCAGCACTGTTTGCTGTTGCATTATTATTAATAGTCTTAGTATTGTTATTATTTTTGCTGCAGATCAACGTGCTGATGTCAGTGTGCTAGCTGTCAGCTGCGGACAATTCGCCTGCTTTTGTCATCCATCGCTCTCTGGCGCTCATGAAGAGCTGATCAGACTCTTTCTGTTGTGCCATCACTACCATCACTGCTTTAAACAATGTCCAGGCTTTAAAAAAAAAAAAGTCCACATTGCTTGCTCCTCCAGCTTCATCCTGATCAGTGCAGAAGAAGCTGGTGAAGATCATCTGCTGCTGTAGGAGAAGTGCCTGATGCTCAGATCCAGCAGGATGGAGGAGTTTGTGACTGAAGAGGACGAGCCATGGTACGACCAGAGAGACCTGGAGCAGGGTGAGTCCATGATGCACCATCAAACAGCTGTCTAACAACAACAGCTGCATCAGACATTGAGTTAACAGCAATAGAAATAATAGTAGGATTATACAAAGGCTTTAATAATGGCCTGCTCTGATGATGTCATCGGATAAGGATGTATATGAGCTATGGAGCTGAAGTGAAGGTGGAAGATTGAGCCCATCTTTTAGGTCATGATATAATGAATACAGCTTATAATATGATTTTGACAATGTGTGAAAATGATCAGTAGTATGTCCTCTTCCCCAGCGCCAGCTGGTCACTTGCTTGTATCTGATTCATGGGAATAAAGTGCTGCGTAAGCCATTTTAAGTGAATGTACTAATACTGGGTTTAATCCTGTAACAACCCTAAATGATTTCTTCACAAAACATATAAAACCAAAATTAATTACACGTGTTCCCTGATCTTAAATCTTTTAACGTGTTTTCCGAGATTCACTTGTCACATTGGCGTATTTTCTTTGTCTTTGAATTCTCGAATCTGATTGGTCAGACTGTGGAAGGAGTCTCCAGTGTCAACGCTTTGTAACAGTAAGTGTTCCTCCATGGGAAAGTCTTCAGGACTGAGCACTTTGTGCTTGAAATACAGTTGAATGCAGTTGAAAAACTGCATTTTTTTTGTCTTATTAATTTCGAAACAGAAATAAAAGAGGCTGTTAAGAGAACAGCTATTTATAGTTGCTATAACATAAGTGATAACTTGCCTCGTGGACGTTCTACAACAATAAATGTAACTATAAATGGTCAAAAACCATGACGTTCATTAATGAAATGAAAATATTAATAGTTGGCAAATCACTGTGGTACTGTATAAGTGGAATAAATGACTTCTGGGCTTGCTGTTATAGGAAAATAATCCACTCCAGGGTGGTAATGACATCACAGCAGCCCATCGTTACTTTTTTTTTTTCCATGACAGCACACCCTATTGTGATTTTTTTCCTTACTTATTCATTCTTCATTCACACTTTCAGTTATTTTCATTTTTATCTACAGTATATGCATCTCTTTGTTCACCCTTCTTTTCCTCATCATGGCTCTGAGTGTAGACAATTCATTTTCAATCATCTCTGCAGAGAGGAACAAATCCACAAATTCAGCCCTGTGTGTGTGTAATAGTGCTTAGTATGATGTTTTTGCCCTTTTCTGACCTTTGAGCAAGTATTTTTGGCACTATGTATATTGTTGAGTGGAATATTGTGCATTTGCAGGCATTTTCCAAGGTCTTCTTCAACACCATTTAATGAAATGGTCAGTTTAGTTAATCTAACAGTGTGTTAGGAACTTGAAGCATGAAACTGATCTGTGGGAAGTGAGAAGGAATGTGCAGGGAGGGAATTCTCACCATTTGTGGCTGAATGGTGACGTGGAACTTGGATTTGCACAGAGAGTTCTTGGCTCAGAGTGTGTTGTAAAGGAGTTGAGAGCGGTCTCAAGTTGCTTCCAACAATGATAACAATTCAAGAACAATCAAACGGACCTTAATGCTATTCATTGCTATATGCTATCTTTACCTACATTTTTTAGCAGAGACAATTACACCAACAATTTAATTTTCTTTCTTTCACTTCCTCAGTATTGATTGTATTGATGTAACTGCAGTGACTTCAGGTCAGGAATAAAGACGCTACAGCATTTACAGGTCTGACACGTAAAAGTAAGAAGCTAGTTTTGCGACATGATGAAACTGCACATTTAGATGTTGAGTAGAGCCAGATCTTATCAGTTCCGTTGTATTTGACGCACACTGCTGCAAAGGCTTTGTGACTGCTGCACATACACACAAATGGTTTCCTATTACGAGAATTTCTTATTGATCTGCCTCTGTAAACAGTCAATCAAGAGAGGATTGGTGGTTCTAGTGCCTACAGAGAAAAGCCAGGAAATTACAGATCAAAACCCACTGGTGCTGGATATCAGGGATTTCTCTCAGTTAGTAGCCTGAAACTCCCATCCCTGGTGCTGTAGTACCCATAAACCTATTATTTTCACCTGATCCAACTAATCAGCAAATTGACAGGTGCTTCCTGAGTGGACATGGGCATCTTAGTTCAAGGAACACACTAACGTTCAGGGCAGGAGTACTCCAGGGTTAGATTTCGTAGACTCTCAGAGGATGATCTGAAACATGGGCCAGTTCATAGAATTATACTGGAGCTGCATTCAACTTAGCGTAAGCGGGAAGTCTAAACTTGGAATTATCAATTTTCAAGCTTGCCGCATTCAAGCGACAAAGTAAGGAAAAACAAGGTGTGTGTTTTGTTAGCAACCAGCTAGCCAGCTTTCATGAGTTTATGATGTATTTACGTTCTCAAAACAGCAAGCTGTATGGTCAGCGTTAACGTAAACAGTATTATAATAGTCATTTAAAGTAGTGAAGTGATATTTATTTACTGTTGGCGGTGTAAGCAGCCTTGTAGACACAATGTCATTTGCTGAACTCAGGGTTGAGGACACCTTCCTGACTATCCAAATATGAATTCCAAGTTTTATTATTTTTTTTAGGTGGAGTTCAGAAATTCTGAGTTACGAGCTTTACGAGCTCGAACACAGCATTATCCAGTGACCTACTAGAACTGTGCGATAGGGACTAAAATACAATATTGCACTTATATAGCTAGTTATTGTAATTGCGATAGCAAAAACACACTTGATGTAAAATCGGCGTGTGTTATTTAGACTAGGCTTGTTTGCAGTGGCCAGGCTGGCCTGAATCATTTGAATACATTGCGTCATCTTTACCTTTACCTTTACTCCTTATATAAGTGCACTGTATAGGCAATGAAATAATGCTTTCTCCACCCTATGTAGTGCAAATTGTGAGCCATTTGACATTCACAGAAACACAGATAACTTCCAGGTTGTAATGTAACCTAAATGTGGTACTTTATCATGATAACTGTTTATCAGAAACACAAGTCTGTTGACATGTATCCCTCATGGTCAATCTACAGGGTGACCCAAAAGTCTCTATTCTCTATAGGGGAAATAAACATTTTTTAGCGAAATGTCTTCTGAAATTTTTCAGTTTATAGTTTATATTATTTTTTTCAGATAGCCTTTAAGAATGCCTTTGACAAAAGAAGAACGTTGCGATGGACATGCAATTACATGCATAACACCAGATGTGTTAACACATGTTCATCATGAGTGGTAGAGACGACTCCGTGTGTGTTTACAAAGAAATGGCAATCATGTAGAGGATGTTTTGTATATAAAGTTAGCTAAAAAGTGTTAATTTCCCCTATGTATTGAGACTTTTGAGACACTCCGTAATACATCTTGTATACTACCCCAAAATTAAATGCATAATTATTTAGAAAAGACAGCATAAAAGTATAATTTGGGGATCTGAAGTTGTCATTGTCGTCAACAACGAAGAGTGTCGTTATTTCACAGCTACTGAAATGGGTATGATTTCTTAAGGCCTTCCCCAAACTGCATTTGGGATTCTTTTTTATAAAATAATGTTCACAAGGGCTGTGAGAAGCCAAAAAAAACTCCAAACTTACAAGCTTTCATACTCTCTGTGGTTTGGTTACGACTTCAATTATGAATGCTCCAGTCACAAGCTTTAATGCGTACATTGTTTGTCCATGGAGTTTGACAAGCTTGCATGTGCATGAAAGGATAAGAAAAGCCTCTGCTTTTCTTGAAATATCTGTGGTGGTTCATTTTCTCTCCGCAATTACACCATATCGAAACCACACAAACGTCATGTCCACAAGAGGTTTACCATCACCTGTAGGCTATTTTTTAAGTTACCTGAAAGTAAACAGGCCATATATATATATATATATGTGTGTACAAACATCATGTCCACAAGACAATATATATATATATATACACATACACACACATATATATAATTTTAACCACGATTTATATATTACATCACAGATGCAGTATTTGTTTAGACTTGTATGTTATTGACTTTACGTGTGATAAAAGTTGTTGCAAAAATACCTCTTGGTGTTATTTCATATGCATAGCTGATTACAGTTCATCACTGGTGTACACTCTTAATACATCGTAACTGCAAATATATTTTGAACTGCAGTAGCAAATATAAAATTAAAACTGCATTTAATTGAAAGTAAATATCATTGTTTAAAGGGGAGGGTGAGTACTGGGGTACGTGCCTGGAAACGCCAACAAATATTCAAAGCCTATAAATTGCTGTTCGGGTCAGCCCTACAGGATACTCACCACACAAAGACACATTTGCATATTGTAGCGTTGCTACTGCGCAGGCCAGTAATATGACAGTAGAGCATGTGTAGCCCCATGACCACCACGCAAATGTTTCCTGAGGTTTGTTCAGGGGAGGAAAGAGAGATAGAAGATGGATTATGTAGTTGCCATTGGTGTAGCCTCCATCTTCTCCCACTTCCTCTCTGGCTGCACTATATTTGATTAACTGTTATTAAGCCTGGGATGATGATGATCTAGATGGTGAGGGGGAAGTGTTATAGCTCCGTTTGTAACCAGCAGACACTCCAACAGCCCTCTCAGTAAGAGCTCAAGAACATGAGATGTATACTGATGTCTGAAGACTAAATATATGAGCGTATATGATGTATATTCTTGCATTCTTTTTTTTTTTTTTATACATGTACTTTGGTTGTAGAAGAAGACCAAGCTCACAGTACATTTCCTACTAGATGTTTTACAATGAGGTCTTTAATATGGGTTAATTAATTGAACTGTATGCAGAACTTTATATTTATACTTTTCTGTTATAAGGTTCTATCTCCCACTGATTCTTAACCCAGATAGACCCTTATTTATACTAAGGTCATGATATGTCTGTTGAGCAATAGCTAAAATATTCTAAACTTGTAGAATGTTCTTTTGTTGTTGTTGGGTTTTCACAGTGAATATGTATGTGCTTGTTCTGCTTTTATTGCGGTGCTTTGCTGTATACACACACTCACAGTCCACTTTATTAGGAACACCTGCACATTCATGCAGTTAGCTAATCAGCCAATCATGTGGCAGCAGCACAATGCAAAAAAAATCATGCAGATACAAGTCAAGAGGTTCTGTTAATGTTCACGTCAAACATCAGAATGAAGACAAAGTGTGATCTCTGTGACTTTGACTGTGGCATGGGTGTTGGTGCCAGAAGGGCTGGTTTGAGTATTTCAGAAACTGCTGATCTCCTGGGATTTTCACACACAACATTCTCTACAGTTTACACAGAATGGTGCAAAAAGGGGGAAACGCCTTTTTGATAAGAGAAGGCAGAGGCACAGGCTCATCGAAACAGGACAGTTGAAGACTGGAAAAAGATCAAGTGATTTTTTCCCCCCTAATTTTCAATTGTCCAGTTTCGGTGAGTCTGTGCTCATGATAGCCTCAGATTCTTGTTCTTGGCTGACAGGAGTGGAACCTGATGTGGTCATCTGCTGTTGAAGCCCATCCACCTCAAAGTTTTATGTGTTGTGCGTACTGAGATTCTTTTCTGCTCACCACGGTTGTAAAGAGTGATTATTTGAGTTACTATAGACTTCCTGTCAGCTCAGACCAGTCTGGTCATTCTCCTCTGATCTCTCTTATCAACAAGGTGTTTCAGCCTGCAGACCCTCCGCTCACAGGATGTTTTTTGTTTTTTCGCACCATTCTGTGGAAATTCTAGAGACTGTTGTGTGTGAAAATCCCAGGAGGTTAACAGTATCAACCAGCCCGTCTGGCCCCAGCGACCATGCCACAGTTAAAGTCACAGAGATCACACTTTTTACCCATTCACATGTTTGCATTGCGCTGCTGCCACATGGTTGGCTGATTAGATAACTGCATGAGGTGTTCCTAATAAAGTGGACGTTGCATGTATATGCATAAGCGTTTGGTGTAAATCATGCCTAAATGTGGCACTTGGGCTACGTGGACATGCAGTGCTTTTTTCCTAACTCAAAAATGACTTATGAAAGGTATTTTTTTTAGGCGAAATCACTTTTTAAAATTTTCAACGCATTATTCTAATAATATTTGAATATTCAAACTGCCACCTACAAACATGTAAAATGATATGCATGGTACAAAATATTAAACACTGTGTGCTAGGCAGAATAAGTACACTTTAAACACGTTACACCACCACAAACCATCACATTCCACTTTTAAATTTTATCGGATTTCACAATATCCTTGTGAGGTGGGGAGTTAACAAGCTAACTGTCTCCATAATATACACCCACAAAGCGTTTGTTCCTGCTCTGTATTTCAAGCTTTGCAGCTGTAATTAAAGTTTAATCAAATGCAAATATGACCTTGGTTGCTGCTTCCCTTTCAAAGCTCAACCACTGAGACAAACCGCTGTATGAGAGGTAGCAAGAAGTCTCAGTTTTTACAGGCATGCAGGAAAAATTCTCTTATTTTCACAGCAACAATACTGAATGGCAGCGTGATAGCAATGACACAGTGGTACACGATGAATTTAACTTGCGCAGTAATCATCAGTGTTGTCGTTCATTGTAATTCTTACTGAAAATGTGACGTTTTAAGCAAACATCCTGCTAGTATCCAGTGTTTTGAGTTATAACAAAACTCACATATCACTCTTGTTCGTGTGTAACATTACAGGCCTACTGCATTGATGAATCATTTAAAAGCAAATTTCTATATAGAAGATGACCTACATAGTCTCCTTCTTCACATGATGACTTGAATAAATGTTTCTTGAGAGTCTACATCCTGAGGCCAAAGATGTGCTGCTGCTGCTGTCAGATATCCGCTAAAATACGGATATGAAAACTGGTGAATGTGTCCAAGTCAAATTTATTTTTTAAAGATACGTACACACTTGGGCGGCACAGTGGTGTTGAACTCTGGTTACTGAGTTTTGCATGTACTGTAGGTACACTGGTTTCCCAGAAACCTGCATGTAGGTAAATATGATTTGGTAGTTGGATTGATAGTGCCCTGTGATGGATCCTGGATGTATTCCTGCCTTGTGCCCAGTCTTTCCAGGATAGGCTCCAGATCCACCACAGCCTTGAGCAGGATAATGCGGTTACTGAAGAGGAATGAATGAGTAAACAGTGTGGCCTCCTCTGTGTGTTTTTACAGATAACTGGCTAGAAGATTTGGTTTTCACAAGCCTGCCTGAAAACTCAAACTTCTGTCACTGTATACTAGCCTCTAGCTGTTTGTCATGTGATATTGATGGTCTCTAAAACTCTTCCACCCCTCTCACTCTGTCCCAGCAGTTTGCCAATATCTTTATGCCTTTGTGAGGAATTTAAAAAATGACAGAACAAAAGAGCTGTGTCTTCATTGAAAAGAGAGGGGGAAGGGAGAAGACTTTTTCTTCCTTGTGTGTGCAATGAATTGTCTCCTTGGTAAGACGTATCCTGCTTGGTCTCCAGCCTGGAGACCTCAGGGAACCTTTCAGCAAACAAACAGCTGTTATGTTGTGTCCCTGTTCTCATGTATGATTTATATTTGGATACGTTACTGTATGGTGCCATGTTACCATATGTTTGCAGTATTGCTGACACCAATGGTTTCATGATTCATTGTTGCATTCATACCCATGCAATGGAGGTCAATGTTTCTGACCCTGTTAAGTTTCCCCTATACAGTACATATTTATCTCCTTCACACTCCCTGTGGATGCTAGCAAACCAGCAGAAGTGTGTTCTGTGTAGTCTATGTTGTGTAGGGAGGGACTGCTGTAGGTTTATGTTAGATGGTCTCCAGTGACAGAGAGAGAAAATTGATTTGAAAAAAAAAAACAAAAAAACAGCCAGAGCGCAGCTTATAATGGTACAAATACAACGGTATTGATGTATATCATCATATAATTAAATACCCCAATATTTATTGACTGATAGTTTTAACAAAATAAATAACGAAACCAAATAGACTATCACATTTACATTGTCCTTGGAATCCGATTTCTTGGATTTAAAGGACATTATACATGTGGACGAACCAAAAAGAAACTTAAGTTGCTGTTTAGCAAACCACACCAACACTGAATGAACACCTCTTCTATTTTTATGAATTAAAACATATCACATTTTGCACTGTTTTTGCATTGAATTAAAACATATCACATTTTGCATTGTTTGTGATAAGCGCTAATACCTTCTCCACACATGCTGCGAGTATCCTTCAGTGCCGACATAGGACAGGTCCACACAGTCATTAGTATTATCATATTGACAAATTTTTTTCTCTGTAACACTGGTTACATATGTAACCTTCATTCTATGAACCCGGATTTACATTTTTTACATTTACAACAAAAGTATCCAGGTGACTCTGTTGGTCCCTGGCAGTTAGAAGGGGTGATACAGAACACCTCATCCATTGACTCATGTGCGGATATGTTGTGTCCTCACTGTACTGGTATAATGGTAAGGACAAAATTCTTACCGTAAGAATTACAATTAGTGTATCGGATCAACCGTACCTCCCCCATCACTCGTTTTTACCCGTGTAGTACGTTCTACATGTTCGTCTGCAAACGTTGAAAAAATGTTGAAAATGATTTTACAGTGACAACAAGTAAATACAAAAAAGCTACTGTGGTCAACAGTGTGTCATGCTAGTAGGGTCTGCTAGTAATCTTATCTTTAGCAAGATCATTTCTACTCTCATTGAGCTTCACATTTTATGGTTTCCTGAGCTACTGCAGCTGCCCCTTTCCTTTATGTTCATGGTTCCCTCATGTCGTCTGTCTTTGTTTGCTCTCTCTCAGATCTGCACTTGGCAGCAGAGCTAGGGAAGACCCTTCTGGAACGCAATAAGGAGCTGGAGGACTCGCTGCAGCAGATGTACATCACCAATGAAGAGCAGGTGCAGGAGATTGAGGTACGGCCCCCATCCATTTGATGTGAAGATACCTCACGCTGTGTGCGTAAGACACTTTATACATGGACTTGGCCACAAAATGTCCGCAGACTTTGAGAGGATTTCTCCCAACAGTGACCATTGTTGGGTCTTGGCATGAGGCCAGCAGAGAGTAGTGTAAGCTATGCTGGGAAATAAGAGTATTGTGGGAGTGTGTGGGTGTTGGGGAGAGCCTGCTGCTTGCCTGTCACGTTGCCAGATTTGCCAGTCTCTGCTGTACAAAGACGATTACAGAGAAGAAGACAATAGAGTGTACTGTTTTAAGGATGAATTTAGTCAGTTGTTCACACTTTATATGGTATTTTACAGTGACGTGCATAGTCCCATCACCCTCTGTTTATGTGTACTCTACTCCCTCCATCAGTCATGCAGCGGCATTGCAGATCTACCAGACTTTACGCATATGCTTATAAAAGTATCAGTGAAATATGCCAAAAGAGCAGTCTTCTTTTCTTCCCCCAATAAAAATGGCAGATTTACCGATTGACATACAAATCTGGAATAATTGAAAATTGTGTATATGTTTTGAGCTCTGCAGTTAATAACTGACACTCCTGGAAGCCCCACCCCCTTCCCCCAGATCACATCAGTAATGTTATGACCTGTGCATTCTTCTCAACTTGAAAAGTGCATTTTTAGTTCATATCAATGTAAATTTGACTTGGCTAGCATTACACAAGTACATGTACAGTCCCTCCGAAAGTATTGGAACGGCAAGGTTGTTTTTGCTATAAACTGAAGACATTTGGGTTTGAGATAAAAAGACGAATATGAGACGATAGATCAGAATTTCAGTGAAATTTCAAAATTTCCTGATATTTACATCTAGATGTGTTAAACAACTTAGAACATGGCAACTTTGGTGGCAGACCACCCAATTTTTGGGTGAGCAAAAGTATAGGATAGTCAGATAGTCTTAAAGTAAAATAAAGTAAATGACACTTAATATTTGGTTGCATATCCCTTGCTTGTAACAACTGCATCAAACCGGCTACCCACTGACATTACCATGGATTCCACAAGCTGAAGTTCTGATCTATCCTCTCATATTCATCTTTTTTTATCTCAAACCCAAATGTCTTCAGTGTATAGCAGAAAAGAAAGAATTGGCCTTGCTATTCCAATACTTTCGGTAGAGACTGTATGTAGTTAATATTAGTTAACTATATTTATTAGGGATGCACCAGAAACTTGGCCACTGATTATTTCTCTTTGAGGTTGGCAGGTCTGCCATTGTGAGAGTTTTAAAAATGGTGTACACTTACTAGTCTATGGAGATAGAATAGTCTCAAAATGAATGCAGTTATAAAATCCGATTCACAAACGCGTAAGCTAATTCACATTCACAAAAAACGTTAATATATTCGCAAACAGTAATCCACACATTCATAACCTAATTCATATTCACAAAATACGATTTACAAATGCATAAATAAATTTACATTCACAAAGTACGATTCAGAAATGCAAAACACAATTCATAAATACACAAGTTATTTCTGAATGTTTTTATATTTATGAATTAATTGTTGAATCTGCATTTGCAAATCATCACATGTGTATATCGCTTTGGATTTGTGTGTGCCTAAACTGAGACTTTCCTGCCAGGCTCCAATTCACAAATTAGTGTTTTGTTTGTTTTTTTTTTTTAAAAAGGATGTTCGCTTTAGCCAATCAGATGTGAGTTTTCAGTCCAGCCAATCATAATACGCTTTGCTCAATGCTTTGACTCAAGAAGCATAACTTTGCGTGTCTGTTGCGCAGCGTGCCTTAATTAGTGCACAGAAGGTAAGTTCTGTAACACAACTTCACATGTAAGTTATGCAGTTTTTTGATGATGAAGTGTGGCATTTGTAAGGCTAGATATTGTAAAAACCAGGGTAGGAAAGTTACACGTTAACTTTATGTTAGTAGCTTGGTAATGAAAACATAATGATAAATCTTTCAGGTTATCATTTAATGATAGATTCCTTGCCATATTTCATGTTACAATATCTAGCCTTGCAAATGCCATGCTTCATTATCAAAAGCTGCATCACTTACACGTGAAGTCCGTTATCAGCCACCATCAGGCCTTTAAAAAAAAAACAAAACATTAATTTGTGAATTGGAGCCTGGCAGGAAAGTCTCAGTATAGGCACACACAAATCCAAAGCGATATACACACGTGATGATTTGCAAATGCAGATTCAACAATTAATTCATAAATGTAAAAACATTCAGAAATTTACAAACACACTTGCATATTTATGAATTGTGTTTAGAATTTGTGAATCATACTTTGTGAATGTAAATTTATTTATGCATTTGTAAATCGTATTTTGTGAATATGGATTAGGTTATGAATGTGTGAAATGCTGTTTGTGAATATATTCACGTTTTTTGTGAATGTGAATTAGTGTATACATGTGTGAATCGGATTTAATAAATATATCCATTTTGAGACTACTCTCTTTATTAGATACACCTACTCTGTTGATGTACTTTTCACAACCTAACAGTGACTATTGCAGTGTTTAAGAATCCCAGCAATGTAACGGCACCACATACACTACCACTGCATGCCTCTGTGGTCCTGTGCTGTCCCTTTCTACTGTAGGACAGAATACAGGGGAAAATTGTGCCCACTGAGTATATATATATTTCACTGTTAAAAAATATTGATCTTATTTTCATAATATTAAGTATATAGTATAGACTATGATATTAAGAATTGAAAGTAGTAAATTTAAAAGGCAAAGAAAGGATTAAACACATTGCAGTTTCCCTTTCTTGGACAGGCAGAAGGAATTGGTAAGGCAGAGTGTTTTATCATATGTATCGTCCCCGCCAGTACTTGTCCAAGCAAGTGGAGATGTTACGGGAGATGAATGAGCAGCATGCGAAAGTCTATGAGCAGTTGGACGTGACAGCTCGAGAGCTTGAGATCACCAATGAGAAGCTGGTGTTGGAAAGCAAGGCTTCACATCAGAAAATAGACAGGTGAGTACCTGTAATTTGTGAAATTCATTGCGGGTGCACATAACAACCTACAAATCCATCACCTCATACAATTTCATAATCATATTCTGACCCTCAAATATAAATAATTACATGGCTAGAGGCTTATCCTGCTACTTTGACAGAGTACATTTTCTTCTCAGAGCACTACTCCTGGTTAGGTGAATGTTTTTAACAGTTGCTTTGCCAGCTGGTTGCAGTTGCTAGTATGCAATTTGGGACGTAGCCTTTCAATTGTCAGCTCTCCTGGAATATGAATGACTTTTGACCACTCATTGCATTGTGTTGTGTCACTGCAATTGTGTAATGAATTGTGCACAACAGAGAAATTGTCACTACCACTGCTATTGTACTACTACATGTGCCATTCTTACCAAAGCCTGGCATTTAATATATTTAAATTTAGCTCCAGAGCACATACGGAGCTGGCACCCATGTCCTTCTTGTATACTCAATATCAGTGGCCAGGATCAAACTTCAGGCACCCATTTGCCATCTACAGCACACGCTGCATTATTTAGCTTGGCAGTTTACACTGGGCTATGAATAGACAACATCCAACAGAACCCACTGCTGATACGGTACATGCAGGTTAATACAGAAATTGACAAATGAATCAAATGAATATTGTGTTTATAGTATATAAAATGGATTATTCTGCCATTTGATTGTAGCCAAACCCTACCTAACTGTTGACTTGTTGACCATTTTTTACTCCCCAGCTATGGTATTCTTTCATTTCTACAAAATCAATGAGAATATATTAAAATTGATTATTTTGTTGGTTTACCTAAGTATGAAAAGTATGACTTGTCTATAAAAGTCTAAATATGACATTCTGTTAAGTTTTGTGAAGATACAGTGAGTTGCTCTAAGCAGACAGATTAAACTTGCTACTGGTTTACATCAAGGTACTATGTGTATCTACTATTTAACCTACAGCACACACACATCCCTGACTTAGTCATTAAAAATTAGCAGTCAGTAGGTAGTAAATGGAGATAAACTATGGGCACACAGGTTGACGAGCACCATGGAGATGCTGCAGGGCCAGGTGGACACACTGACTGCCCGTGTAGAGGAACTGCGCACACTTGAAGAGCTCAGGGTTCGCAGGGAGAAGAAAGAGAGACGAAAAACTGTGCACTCCTTCCCTTGCCTCAAGGAGCTCTGCACCGCACCCAGGTATTACGTCATCTCTGGTTACATGTCTGATTAGATTACAGATATCTAATTTAATTTGCCAGACATTTAGTGGTCAAATTGGCACTGAAACACAACCTAAAAATGTAGAAAACCATTTCTGTAATTTTAGAATGCAGGTATTCTTGTAGTCTTGTAATAAATGGCTGTTTGAACATGGTACAAAGTCTGTAGTTACAGTTCACCCAAGAGGGTGAAGGCTAACACTTGCTTCGTGCTCTATTAGAAAGCACCCTAAATGGTTCCTTGTTTTGTCCCTCTGGGGAACTCTTAATGGTATAGTGGAGGTTTTTCCTTTAAAAAAAAAAAAAAAGTAGAACCTATTTATAAAGTTTACCATCCACACTTAAGGAAACACATTTTCAACACGTTGGGCTTTACTGTAACAATTTATACATCAAATTAAGAGTGTTGAACTTTGGAAAACTGTACTGTAATATGGTCATGTATGGTTTTTGTACCAATTACACTTGTTCCCTTTTCAGGTATGAGGATGGATTCAGGGTGTCTGACCCAGGTAGCGGTGACCTGCAAGAGCGGCGGCCGGCAGATGAAGAAAACGAGCACCTGCGTGCACTGGTTGCGTCTCTCCGTGCAGCTGTATCAGCCGAACGTGGGCGACGGGAGAATGCAGAGCGTGAGTGCACCGCCGTGCTGCAGGAGTTTGAGCGCTTGGAGCAGCGACTTCTGGGTGCCGAGGGTTGCCAACAACGTGTCCATGAGCTGGAGGCAGAGCTGCAGGAGCTACAGCAGCTACGCAAGTCGCGTGCCTGCTTACTGGTTGCTGAGGATGGCCTGGAGCAGACGCTGCTCAGCAGTGCCCCGGAAACAGATACGGTGGAGGATGTTGCAGGTGCAACACAAGAGAGCTCTAGTGAGCCCCCAGTACGCAAGAGCTGTAGTGACACAGCACTGGACGTCATCTCAGCGGTAGATGCCTCTGGACGACGCAAGGGCAGCTACGCACTCCATGCCAATGGTGTGCGCAAGCGTGGCATGTCCATCTTGCGTGAAGTGGACGAGCAGTACCATGCATTGCTCGAGAGGTATGAGGAGCTGCTGGGCAAGTGCCGGCGCCATGAAGAGAGTCTGCGCCATGCCGAGGTACAAACTTCACGGCCTGTCTCCAGAGACCCGTCCATGAAGGAGTGTCGTGCAGCAGAGGCTGCAACACAGCCAGGCACGCCACCGCAAACACCCTCGACACCTGAGGCCATGGAGGGCATCAGCCGGCAGGTGGAGGCTGTGGACAAGCGGCTGAGCCAGAACACACCTGAGTACAAGGCTCTGTTCAAAGAGATCTTCTCACGCCTGCAGAAGACCAAGACCGACATCAACTCCACCAAAGGGAGGAAAAGTGGGAAATAGCTCTTGGCTTTTTTTGCTCAGAGGAATGCATGGTAGGATCTATTGTTCTACCTCAATTAAGACCACAGTCTTAATTGTTTAATTGGCCAGATTCAGTAAGCTGGCGTCTGAAAAGGCTTCATGCTAGTGCAGAGCTAATGGGTAGAGTAGAATATCGGGGCTTACTTGCCACGTTAGTGCACCTCAGATGAGGACGAGCATTGACAAAGCAGGTCATGTCTGATGGATCTTTCTTTGGTTGTTTGTGTTTTAAGGAAGATTTAAGATTGTTTCTCACTGTTGGTTTTCCTGGAACTTAACCTACTACCAGGGTACCTGTATTTAAAAAAAAAAAGAAAAAAAAAAGGGCACACCACTGCTTATTCTTCCTATTTCCATAACTGTATGTAACAACCTCTATTCTGTAATCATCTCTTTCCAATATTAAAGACGCTTTGCTTATAAGGTGGTTTACACATTTATTACTTTGAGAATGGATGAATGAGTGAGTTGATAACAGGATGGTCCTTATGACTTCAACCAAAAATAAATTATAAAATGGTATGTCCACACCAATAAATGGAAAAAAAGAGAAAGAAACTAAGAAACAAATTCCATTTTGAACACTTTTAATGTTGACACAGATGAACAGTAATCTCCTTCCACAGTGATAGAATGACATAAGTACATAGAGACCAAATGAAAGGAAGAAGCAAGTGCTAAAAATCTCCACGCAACATTACAGGCAACGTTGTCGATGAAAAAGTGTGTACAATAGTGGACGCATTCGCTATTCTGAGATTAAACCTTGAGGTGAAAACGGCTACACTGGAGGACTGAAGAGAAAGACGGCTACACTGCATCCAGATTGAAAGAACACCCCCCCAGACCAATACTGTCCATCTCACCTACGCACACCTCAGTTAGAGTTTTGTGTTTATGTTTCAGAGGTCTTCATAAAGCAGCTTGTGATGGTAAATAGTGGAGGCACAGCCAGTGATGTTGAACTTTTTAGCTGAAGCATTTAATAGAGGAGGTCTGCAAGCGAAAACAGCCCTTTCTGCTTCGAGAAATCTCTTTAGCACTCAATGACAACTTGCGTAGACCACAATGCAAAGGGCACATTTCACAAAGTAAACACTGACCCTCTTTAGAAATGGACACATTTGGGAGAGAGGATTTCACTGGACAGAAACTAGAAATGAATAAAGCAAGATACAGGGGGGCCAAAATTGAGTTGGTTTTTTTCAGCATAATTCACCTACTTCTACTGGCCTTCATATTTTGAATCCTGAATCAAACCAAGTGGATGAGGCACCAGATGAAACGATCCTTCCCAAGAGGAAGCAGCGGTAAGCAGAGCGAGCACCTTTGGCTCCAGCCATGGGGGAATGATTTGATAATATTTAAAACTGTTACACAAAAGGCAACAACTTCCTCAACATCGTGCTACAGGAATAACTTCTTAAGGCCACATGTTTAAAAAAAAAAAAAAAAAAAAAAAAAAAAAAAAAGGTAAAGAAAACACACAGGCCACTACCAGGAAGGCTGATCAGTGGAGCTCCTCGAGTGGATAGGAGGTCACATTTGCAATAAAGACAGCTACATCTTTGAAATACTACATTACCCACATGCAAACACATCCCTGCTAGGAACAGATTTTCAATGTCAGCTATAACCAGCCACGCCAACCACTGCACACAGATTATCTCAAAAAGGTACACACATCACTTTCCCACATGTACAGGGTTGAGGAAAACCACTAGCTCTGCCAGTGGCAAAACATTATTAAGTGGCACCACTTCCCATTACTTTTATCAAGGCAGATTATGGTCATTTAAAAAAAAAAAAAAAAGAAGAAAGAGAAAAGGAATGTAAGGAAATCTGCACGCAGGACACACACATGGGTAGGGTAAAGGACACAGAAGGATAAGCATGGGGGATGTGAAGATTACCAACAACAGCCATGTCAAAAGCATTCATGTTTTTGAACATTTTTTCCTCTCTTTTTTTGTACTTTTATATACAAACAAAACAAAAACACAAAATTTGGATTGTGCACATTTTTGTTTGTTTTCACATATATATTTTTCATGAAAATCCTCAATACTCATTCATTGGAAGGGAGTGAAGGGGAGGAGCAATTGCAAAGAATGACAAATGGTAGGAAGATGGACGGAGTGAGAACCTTTTTGTTTGTTGATTAACCAGTTATTCCATGATGATAGTACTTATGAAGGAAATGGGGAGGAAAGAGAGGGAGGAAGAATGGAAAATGATGGAGAGGAAAAGCAGCTGAGGTTCGGGAGCAGCTTAGTCTTTCCAGTCCTTCTTGATGTTGAGGTTCCACTCCCAGGACAGGTGGTCGTGCTTGTCGTCGTCAGTAAACTTGGACTTTATGTTGTAGGTGCCGCGGGCCAGCATTCCCTTCGGCGCCTCCTCTAGTGGGGTGAGGAACTCGTACTCGGTTGGCCGAGGCCCATAACTGCCCACCATGTAGTCAGACTTGTCAACTGTATACAGAGAGAATGAATTAAGGCAGTTCTGATAAAAGCAAGCTACGCTGAGCCAGTTTATTAGGTACACCTACAATAAACATGTGCTTTGCAGGGATGCAGTTATTGACTATGCTTTTAATCCACAATTTATCAGCACCTTCTATCGTATTCATCAGTGAAAATGGACCACCACTGAGCAGATAGTATTTTGGTGCTGAAGCACTGTGTTTCAACAAGGTATCTGTGTAATCAACTGCCCAATATGTGTATAGGGCATCAAAACGAAAAAAAATATAAAATCCCCTAATTGTTCTTTGAAAGCCATTTCTGAGAATGATTTTTCCATAAAATCTCTTATAAAGTGAGAGAGAGTGGCTGTGAGCAAAAGCGACAAGTTGAGCCAAAAGTAAACAAACAAATCTCAGTAGCGCTGCAGTGCTACTTAGCCAAAAACAGATTGTTGTTTTATCCACTTCAGATTCTGTGTGTTTGATAGTCGCCATGTATGATGAAGTTAG
>CM040466.1:14040230-14058014 GCA_022758105.1 Pangasianodon gigas
AAAAAAAAAAAAAAAAAAAAAAAAAAAAAGATGGTAATAGATGGAAGTGGCACTGTAATGATCCCTATATGTATATAGCTTTTTTTAAATGCTTCAATAAATAAAGATAAATGTTTAAAAATGGTGTCTTTCCATTAACTGACAAGGTAAAACTAATTATGTACCTACCAAGCAAATCTATAGAGTATGTTTACCTACTAAACTGGCAACTCCGGTATTATACCGGTGTGCTTTCATGATTGCCTCGATTATTTGAAAACATGATCATACTTACGCTTCACCCCTTTCCTGAAGGTCTGTTGTACATACTTCAGTCCTGAGACGATCTCCTTGTTTACCTGCAAAGAGTTTAATAGAAAACTGCATCAGTCAGCTTTGCTGAGCCCCTGAAGCATGACAGTCCGAGTCCAGTTTTCTTTAACAGTGTAGCTCACCATTAGAAGTGACATGGAAATGTTAGACATGATATAATATACCCAGACACAGCTGTCCTGTTCAGGATCCCATTCCTTGGCAAATGTATTAAGACAGGTACAAATGACTGCAGTAAGAAATCTCTTGGCTACGGAAATGTCAGAATGGCAACTGGCTGTTTAGATCATATTTAAATGGCTTTAAAAAAGGAAGGATTCAATTATAGAAAATAAGGCAGATGGGATGTTATGCTGCAAATTGGTTATAAGCTACTTACACTGATCACTACTAATTACTGATTTCATGCCACACTTAGCAATAATTCCCATAATCAGTGTGCATTTTTGACTATTCTCATGAAAAACTCTACAGGCATAAACAAATATTGTAACCACTAATCCTCTTTTTGCAGATTGCAAGAAATTGTGCAGAAGATCAAAACATCACAAGCTGGGGCCTTTGATATTCTGGAAACACGGAGTATAACAGAAACTGTGGGCAAAATTCCCACTAGTATACTTTAATGAAAGCCTATAGCAGAAAGCCATCTGTGATAAACTGTTAGCAGGACTGCTAGTGTCCATTTGGAGGAAATCTGACAGAAATTGCTAACATTGCTACCAACTAGTACAAGCTATTGCAGTGTAGATTGTATGACTGCTATAAGCTATAAAAAGATATAAAATCTCAAAAAATATATATATATAAAAGCTTTGAACCCAGGTAAGGTAAAAATTTGGGCAAATGACAAAAAAAAAATACAGATAGATAAATGACTGGCTCACCTTGAAGCTGATCTTTATCCTGTACTCCACTCCTTCTTTAAGTATAAACGACTGCTTTTTGAAGCTCTCCAGATCTCCTGAGGGAACACAAGCCCAGACAAAAACAGTAAGTACACATACCAAAGGTTATATAAGGATGTCCTTAATCAGTCCTTCAGACTGCTGTTTATAGTCATGAAATACTGACTGACATCACTGAGAGCTAATAAATGACCCAGGAGCTGTGAAATAACTATTAAACTAGAGATAAATGGAAAAAAGCATAGTTCTTTTCTCTCTAAATACTTGGGAAGGACAGTGCTAGACTATTGTTAGCCTTTGTATATGTAATATGACAATTAAAAAAAAAAAAAAAAAAAATTAGAGCATTTGGAAAGAGGCTTGATTAATTGAAAGAAAGAAAAAAAAAAGCAACAATTCCAGTGACATGAGACTGCAGTGCAAGTCTCTATCCAGCAGATGGCTTTGTGCAATCTGTTCTTCTGTACTTTCTCCTCTACCTCAAGCCCAAAGCCCTGCATTATCTCTTAGCCACTTTTAGTTGTGGTTAAGTCCTTCTTTGAAGGTTGAATCACCCAGTGCAACTGAGATGAAACTGAAAATGTATGGTTTGACAATTCGCTGTATGGCTGTTTAATAGTTTTTTTGGGCAAGTACTGTTTTGACCATTTTTGGCCAAAAATCTTCAGCAGCATCTCTAATGAATATAGTTAACAGATAGAACAGATGTTATTCTGACAAACATACAATGATAGGTTTTATTTCATGTTAAAGAATGCAAAACATTCTCGATTTACCTTGACAAAAAGCAAAAGCTCTGCATCACTGCATCTTTCAAGTGAGAAAAAAATTCAAGTTGAGAGAGAGCACTGGCCGAAAGAATACTAATGTGAGATGAGGGAAGGGGGCGGGGCTTTCAAGGGCTTGTCAGTTAATATTGGAGAGTTATTGGAGAGACACATCTGTGCAACTGTCAGTCATTCAAGATTCATATGTCGACTGGCTCATCTGTAGTTCTTTATTGGGGAGGGGAAAAAAAGAAGAGTGTACTACATAAAAGTTGGCAGGTCTGTAAATATTTAGTCTCTTATGAGCCTTGGTGGGGGTGCTGACGTATGAAAATAGTCAGCAACAGTGGCTAATGCGGCATATGCCATTCTTAGGACTGTGGAGCCTTTTTAGTCAGACATCACTTCCAACGAAACACACTACGTCTATTCAAACTCAGATCTAACTCATTGACAATAAAAATGCAAATGGGATTGCAAAGGCATGCAAGTTGTAGCGTGACTATTAAACAGAAATATAAAATGGAGAGATTGCTATTACTTTTTGAACATGGCACAATCATACCAGTTTAGACACTGCCAAAATTGAAATGCAAAGTCCATTTGACATTTAATTTTTATCCACTCCATGTTGCTACGCACAAACATACAAACGCACATACACTTTTTGCAGTTGAATTGTAATTACATCACCAATTGTGCATTCTCTTAAGGGAACTGAAACTGCAGTTGTGGGTTTGAATTAGCTTTTTTCGAATTAGCATTTGAATAAATTTGAGGAAATGTTATATGCTATATGGTTGGGTCGTGAGGTTTCATTAACTCCCATTCATCTGATTTCAGTCTGTTCTAGAAACTACAAATAATGCTATTCAGTTTATTAGGTTTTGGAAAGCCCAAAGTCAGCGCTTTTATACAAAATAGGTTTTGTGTAACATCAGGAAACTTTATGCAGAATGTGTATTTGTATAAAATGCATTATGTGTAAAGTACCCTAGTAATCAATAAGCATTATCGGTTACCCATGCTGCTTAATCAGAAGTGCACATGCTCGCCAAGTACGCAGCCAGAGTCTCGTTCTAAATTGAGCACCTCTCAAATACATTAGGCATGCTGTCTATCCACTTTAAGATAACCGTGTGCTTGTCTGGTTGGCTTCACTCACCTTGAAGGTCAAGGGTCAGAGGAGCAGGGGCCGTGTCACACATTAAAGTTAGCCGTGTCACTTGGACGTTGGGAGCGTTGGGATCTGGGGGACAAAAGAAAACAAGACAAAAAAAAAAAAAATCTTGGTTTAAAACCATAACAAAGTGACATGAAACACCCAATGAACCAATAATGCTGGACGGATTTTTGTGGGAAATGACTCTGAACAACTCGACCAGCTGTGTTTTGACAACTGCTCTCATATGTGGACTGAAGCTATTCCATAAAAAGAGATTCATGCTGGATTTAGATTCAGAGAAATGATTAAATGCCACCAGACAAAAATAAAAAGCTGGAAAAGGAACTGAAACTGTCTGTAGCTTATTTGGGTGCTCTGTTAGGACACTGAACAGAAAGCTGGGCCTCTTGGGATGTGACCTCATTTCTGCCCATTCATCTCAAGACCTGCCATCTACAAAGTCAGACGCTTGGATGCGCAAAAGACTTTCAGAAGTAACAATTTTTCAGAATCAGGTCGTGTAAAGAGCACTGCAGCCGTCCTGCTTCCCCGAGCACAAAACATTCCACAACACACAACATTTTTTTGTCGGCATATGAAAGAGTTTGTTGGTTGTGATTGTCATTTTTTTTTTGCTAGTTAGCTTTTTAAAAATAATAGTTTACATTTAAGTGGAAGTAAATTCCTGTCACTAAAACTACAATTTGAGCTATAATTTTCCATAAACACACTGAAGTTTATATATCACTGTAACAAGCAAAACATGTTTAAGGAGTCATTAATAATCTACAGACCTCACCCCATTAAATGGCTGAATTTGAGATGAGAAAGAATATTAAAATACACTGAATATTGTGTTTATGTAACAGAAATATGAGTATGTCATTATAAAAACCAAACATGTTTATCAAAAATATTGTTTTATACTTATCCATGCAACTTTGCCTGACAGTCCATAAAGTAAGTGAAAACAAAATGTTGACAAAATTAACTTAAAGTTATCTATGACAAAGACCTGACTACAGATGTACACACAGTTTGTGTTATTAGAAACCATGCAAGAGAATTCAATTTGAAATATTCCCTCAGCACACTCGCTCTCTTCCTGCCAGCCTCCATTTTCCACACTTAGCTAGAACTCAACACAAACAAATCTTATTGAGGGGAAAAAACAAAACAAAAAAAACAACACGACCATGGATTCCCAACTTTATCTTTTGTTTTCACTTAGTTTTGGCAACATTTTTAGTTTTGTTTAGTTGTAGTGCTTGATTTCATTTTGACAGTCTTATTTCAATTTAGAAAAATGTTTTTGTAGTTTCAGTTTTAGTTATGCAAAAATAACCCTGGGCGACAGACACACACACACACACACGCGCGCGCTCACACACCTATGGCCACGGCGGCTGAGCCGAGCAAAGCCTCTTTGTACTTGCGCAGGCTTTCATCGTCCTTGTCCAGTTCCTGGATCTCCTGCAGGCTCTTCTGCGCTGGCGGCTTGTAGTTCACAACCTCGCCCTCCTCGTTCTCGGCAGCGATGGCTGCTAGCTGCTCCGGAGTGGGTTCATGCTCTGCCATGATCTACTGCTGCAGAGACAAATACACACAATTTTATTGTTGCATGTTGGTCTTATTTATGCTTAAAGAAACTTACATCTGAGACAGGATACAACTCATGGATACAACACCTTAATCATGGAGCCACCACTTGCCTCTCCTATTACTCATCTTTGTGAAGACTCTCTAGACAGTCTCTCAAGTTTACAAAGAATGGTGCAAAAAACAAAATACAACCAGTGAGCAGCAGTTCTGGAGTTGGAAACACCTGGATGATGAGAGAGGTCAGAAGAGAAATAGCCAGACTGGTTCGAGCTGACAGTAAGGCTACAGTAACTCAAATAACCACTCTTTACAACCGTGGTGAGCAGAAAAGCATCTCAGAATGTATAACATGCCGAACCTTGAGGCAGATGGGCTACAACAGCAGAAGACCACACTGAATTCCACTCATGTCATCAAAGAAAAGGAATCTGAGGCTTTAGTGGGCTTAGAAAAGGTGCTTACAATTTGAATGCATTTTGTTAGCTCTGTATACAAGACTACAAATCCGTTGTAACAAGATTACCCAAAAAAAACAACAACATAGCAGTTCCCATTTTCTAACCAGTGATATAAAAGTGTACTTTGACACTGGCAAACTAGTGGCATGCATGAACCGCTCTGAGCCGGAGTGTGTGACTCGGACACAAAGGCTTGGCAGCAGCCCAATAAGGAAGACGTAATCAGGGCTGTTATGGTAAAAGAGAGGAAAAGGGAGGAGGCCTGCCCTAAGGACAGCAAGCTCTCGGTGAAAGGCTGTAACTGAGAGGCCAGAGTGAAGGGGAAGAGAGAAAAAGAAAGCAAGCGTTAACATGCACAGCTGCCTTCAACTCTAGTGCAATACAGGTCAGTGCCAATTACTGCTGAAGATCAGGGATGCTCCACAGCGCATAGACTGTGCACGTTCACAACACATGCCCCCCATTTCAAATAAAAATATCTCACAGGCCATGCAGGTTCTTTAGTTTGGCATGTAGATTCCTTCTCCCTAACAGGAAGTTGCAACATGAATGCACACTACTGCAACACTTTTTTTTTTCTGCTGCAATGCAGTGGCACAGATTCTTCTCTAGATTTTGAAAGCAGCGAACAAGTGCCAGTAGTCTGCTGATGAAAGTCGCTCTGCTCTGCTTCTGCAGCACCTTCTCTGTGTCTGCTGCAGCTTCCTGTTCCTGTAAGGCTACGAGCACTTTTGCTCTGAGGCGCTTTGCCTTACATGGTATGCGAGTTTGATTCACAAGAACACATGCTCAAAACAAAACTAAATAACTTTCAAGTGGGGCTTTGCTCACAGAATGTGTAGAGGCAGCAGTCTGGTGAAATTCAAATAAAGCAGGCTAGTGTTAATTATTTTTACACTTGTGACATTGTCCAGAAATACTTAGAAGTACAATGGGCCTCATTTATCAAGTTGGATATAAATAGATTTATCTGTAAATCATTTGTACGAGCATTTACGCAAGAAATTTGGTATTTGGAAAAACATATGCATCCTACCCATGCTCCTGAGTGTGTACAAATTTACGCACAAGACTAACTAATGTAAACATCGATTGCTTGGCTTCAAATCATATAATCTGCAATGAGTTATTGCACTTTTATATATGGATTAGGCTGTCAATTTTAAATAGCTTATGCGTACAATATACAAATTTAATGAATTTTTAACTCAGTCATTTCAATTTAAATGCATTAACTAAGGAAATATTGAATATAAAAAAAACAAAGAGCGCATGTAAACATAAATCAATAAATTATAAGAAATAAGACCAGTCATTCAATTAAGAATGATGCTGTATAAAAGGAGGACACGCTGTAATAGCTCAGGTGGTGTATAAATTGGTTCCATTTTTGACAGTATCTTCTTGTAATGCTGTGTAACACTTTATTAGAGCAAACACTAAATGACTGATAAGTAACCGATCTGGTATGTCTCAAGCTACAACGTGCTGTATACTCCCTAATGTGCCATCATTAGGCTTCCTATGACACTCGCAAGCCCAACATGGCATTGGGGAGGTTGCATTGGCGCATTCTGGCTAACATGCAGAGACACTTTGCTTTGAATAAAAATAGAAGTTTCCCTGCATGCATGTGCTGGGTGTCCAACTTCTGCTTCTACCTCCGAGAGGTTTTTTTTTTTGCAATTTACTTGTCATTTTGGCTCTGTGAGATTTGCCTTTTATGGGGTTTTGTGGGCGTCACCAAATGCAAATCGTGGTTTGGGGGGAGGAGTTGGAACAGTGTTTCTGAAACTTTTTCAATCTGGTAGAAATATTTAGTTAGGTTTGGCAAATGTAAACATTTACACACAACTTTACTAAAAGACTGATAATTGAGGCTCAATATAAAATACATACAAATGACTCAGATAACAATATAGCAAATATCCAACTTAATAATTGAACGCTATATTCGTTATGGTGTATTATTATTTATCCATGTCCAGTAGGGTTGTTGAAACTGTATTGTTAGTGATATTTTTAGGTTCTAGATTATACTGTGAAAATTTCAAACTGTAAGACCTCTAATGCCCAACAGACTAAAGAAATACACTTTCTGACTGCAACACTGACCATGTTACATAAGCACACACACCACTTAGCTACAAGTCTTCCAAGGTACACAGCTGCCTCCAAGTGAATAAATTTTAAGAATCTAGTGAGCAAAACACACCACTAATCAACCCCATCACACATCATACAGGGCACTCAGCCATGCAGGCACATGTTACAAACAGATGTGATGACTAGTGCAGAAGAACACTCTGGAAGAAGGCACATGCCAGGAAATGAACCCAAATCGTTACATAACATCTCCAACATCCACTACAGATGCTGCTTTCATAAACACAGCAAACTCGCACAGCAAGCATTATAATCAGAGCATAATCATAATGATGTGTCACCTAAAAACACTAGAATGTGGATGAGTTAGGGCTTTGGAAAGGATGAAAACAGGAAATATTAGCACACTGCACCATTTTTCCATTCAGGGCCTCTGCATTCCCATAAAAGCAGAAAATCCAGTTCTGCCAACAGCGCATTTTGGCAGGTCAGCCCTTGGGGTGCACTTTCAGAGCCGAGCAGCTTGGAGGTGGGGAATGTTTGAGGAAGTTGAAAAACTGGGGCAAAAACATCAGAAGTAGAGAAAGAGATGCGTATCCATTTCATAATGGTATGAGAAGATGGAATTTGCTGAATGTTTTCTGACCTTATGCTAGTAACCTAAAGCCTCTGGAGGGTGACTCAGTGTAGAGAGTAACAGCTGGCAGCCTGGCACTGCTAAAGGACGGGCAGGAGCAGCAAGAGGACAGAAAGCATGCCCAGAATGAAAACAATCCATACACGCTCTAATAAAAGACCTCATCAAGAACATGGCCAGAGAAGTCATTTCACAACCACAAAGTGAGGGCAAAGCGACCATCACTATATGAACTCAGGTCGATGCACTGAATTTACTACTTCACCTTGAAGAAAATGAAGCCTAGAAGTGACATTTGGGTTAAACGCCCACGTGCACTTTCAGCTGTGGTTCATAACTCTGACCAAGGAGAGAGCCAGTCCAGCCACACCATTCCTCAGAAGATTTTACTGGCTGGGTAAAAAAACTTGGAGACAGCATTTATTCACAGTGACACTGATGCTATGATGAGCAAAAATGAAGAGAGATAGAATTATCTGTAATTACTTCATGGCATCTTCCAAGCCGCTAGGGATGGAACAGAATAATACAGATAACAGATAATGTGTTCTCAACAGACACAAATACAGATACGAATAGAAGACGCACTATTGTTTGTTTTAAGAAAGCTCGTCATAAAGGTTTACTGGGCATTTGGCTGCGACTAATGGTGTGCATCGTGACTGGAATCTATCAAAATTATTAAAATTTGTTAGAAAATATTGCACACAGATACAAACAAAAATAATTTAAAAAAATTATCATGCACATCTCTAGATGAAACCAATTATGAAGTAGTGATATAGCTGAGCTTGAGGAACTGACCGTTCACAGACCGTTCTGACGGTGCTTGCATTTCTAACTGGGTTTTCCCAGAGTTTTTTTTTTTTTTTAAAGTATTTCCGGAGGCATAGTGGCAGGGTCCATATTTAATTCCAGAAAAAAATCCTGACATCTGTTGAAATCTGAATACAGTCATTGCAGTCATTTGAAGCACTAAACCGATACAGATACAGACAACGGCATGGTGTTACACCAAAACAAGGCACACTCAAGCATGACAATAAATAAACAGACTATATTTTCTGACATCTAGTTTGGGGTAGGGGGGTGGAGGGGTCTTGATGCAAGCAAAGCAGAGCAAACACCCTGCCCACTTGAGCCATTCTGACAGAGCTGTCACACACAGTTCACACTTGCCAACTTGAACATGACGTTAGCTCCTCCACCCCGCTGTACCGTCAGTCACACTACCTTACCATCAAACCGTCACTGTACAAGTCCAGTGCCTGGGCCACACTGCAAGACTTGCACACAAAAGCCACAACTGGACTGCAAAGGATGAGAGGGGTTAAGATTGGATTTTACACATCCCACGCTATGGAATAATCTGTGAAGATAATCATTTAAGATCTGCCTAATACCAGGGCTCCTGTTAAGATCACAGGGAGGAGGGCAATGATGCTCAAGTGTGATCCAGGCATTATGTAGATAATCACCTTTAACGAATACAAATCCGACCTGACCTCAGGTATCGTGGCCTACAGGCTGTTTCTAAGCAACAATATCCCAGTAAGACTACTGCATTTGTGATTACTGCTAATGAGGCTTCACAAGGGGACAAAGTGTCACACAGCAAGACTCCCCTATGAGCCTAATCAACGTCCTCGAGAGATACAATTATCCTCACCAAGTAAGGTGGGAGGACTCACCTCATCGTCTCTAAATACAGAACGTCAGTTTTGCAGCAGCACCTTCACCACTTGCACTCACCTCACATTGGATACCAACAAAGAATAATGCTATTTAAACTGAACAGAAGTGAGGGGTGATGTTAGAGGTGGACAGATCAGCATTCTCTGGCGCCAATACCAATTGCCAATTGCTTTTAAGCACAAAGAAGAAGAAAGAAGAAAGGTCGACTGATCACGATCGACTGATACCGAATGGGAGCGAGGCTAGATACAGTGATACTTGCCTCTTCAGGCAGAAACACCAAAACTGGTTTAAAGTGGTGTACTGTTGATTAAAACATTTAAGTTTTAGCTTCTGTGATCAAGCTACTTGCCTTAAATATCTTTTAAAAATAGGATTTCAGTCAAAAATAGCAGCAAGTTAAATGACTGTTGCAATGTAGGCATACTGCAATCTCACAGGTGTGGTATTAAACCCAACTGCCCTGAATTAAAAAAAAAAAAAAAAAAAAAAGCAGCAAGATAAAACAGGAACATTTTAAAATGAACTGGACAAACAAAGTACGATAAGGGCTTAGTGTTAAACACTGATGGGAGATCGCTCCACTGAGCTAGTAAAGCTTAACATGGTCATGGAACTCTATATATCTCTTGTAAAAGTAAATGAGGTGGTGGTCTAAGCGGACATACGCTGTTTGTTAGAGCTCAGGAAACACAACATCAGAAAAGTATTTCCGACTGGGAAGAACACAGCGCATCTCCCAGATGAAATCCCACATCCTCAAGAAACGAGCATGGCTGGTTATCTCATGCAGTAAATGCCTTCACTTTGCTCGTGACTCCTTTAGGCCTCAGACGGCGATTGTGAAATGTGCTCTGCATAGTTTCTTCTTGTTGGTGTTGCGCAATCCGTCTCCACTAGTTCTGCTTTTGATACTCACAATACTTGGACGCATGATGTTCTCTTAAGTGTTATATCAGGTTAGTGGTGTTAAGATTCGGTACTGTGCTTCCTCCACAAGGCACATTGCTGTTTACAGGCTGGTTCGAGAGTAGCACTGGCTTGGGATCAACTGCCAGACTGACGGCGTGTTCCACTTAATGCATGCTGTTTTTATTCCCTTCTGTGAACATAGCAAGGTGCTTTGCGTCACTGATTAGCTGAGGCCAAAACCTGTCTGATTTTGAACTATAGCCAATCAATCCTATGTGATATGGATACAAATCAAATGGTAGACAGCATGTAACATTAAAAATGTAGAACTAGATAACTGTTGTAACAATGAGATAAATGTAAGTCGCTCTGGATAAGGGCATCTGCCAAATGCCATAAATGTTGCAAGTGATAAGCTGACCAGTTTTTAACACCAGAGCTGTTTTTAGTTCACTGAAGAGGTTAAAAAAAAAAAAAGAAACCATATGCATCAGCATCTCTAAATTCATCCCCCTTCTGCTTTTGCCGTCTGATCGCAAGCTGTACATAAAACTGACTCACACCAATGTCAGTATATCTGGTCTCTGCTCTAGATCCAAACTATTGTTATGAAGACTTATGTACACGTCACTAAGGTTTTGGAGACTTAGATAATGTTATTGCCACATGCAACTGCCTGCTTACAAAGAACCTGCAACCTAATTTCCTCTAGTATATTGCAATGCAAATGACAAAGCAACTAATAAATTTGGGGACTAATAGAATCCAGCTCTGAGCTGACTACACCAGCATGAATACATTGTTTTTAGAAGAAGGTAAGCTGGACCGCTTAAATTCTCTGATTAAGCAAAGCTTAGCAATGCAACTAACAAAACTACACTGCAATGCGACATAATTGAATTTAATCAATCCCTGCATAGTCACAAATGAAGGTAAAGATAAACGTGTACGTCTTGTATGTTCGTAAATAAATACTTGGAAAAGAAAAGGGGGGGGGGGGGGGGGGAGCAAAAACAAGCCTTGGTTCAACTTTTTCTCTTTCCAATATGATACTGATATCAGAGCTACTGACTGATAGCAAATACTGAGAACAAGGTTATGGAAATATAACACAATGTGATAGTGATACACAATCAAACAAATTGTGTTCTGTGTTTGTGTGTGGGATTCGAGGGATAAAAATTCATCAGTGGATCATGTGAAACTGTATCCAATATGGATCTAGCATTTCAGGAGGATATTAACCCCAATATGTATACTCCGATTAGCTTGTGCGATTGACTTTTCCCAGTACGTGATTTGTCATTTGTGTGATTTACCATTCGTGCTGTTACTTTACCATTGTGATTTGATGTTTAAAAAAAAAAAAAAATCTCGATTAATGGTTTAATGAACCTGGAAAAAAAAAAGAGACACAAAAAGTAAAGCCTAAAGTGATGGCATGGAGCTGTTGAGTGTCATCAGGTTTAAAGGTGAAGACTTGGACATCACCACGTTTTCTGTGGGGTGATTCACCTCACCACAGAGAGTAAGCCAAGCATCCCTGCAGAGGAACCTTTTTTAGGCTATTCTAAAAATTCTGAGATTTACAATCTTTTGTGACGCCTTTTACAGATTTCACTTCGTTCAGATTGAGGAGTTATTGGATTTGAGTCCAAAAAATTGCCAGACTGGAGCATTTTCTTTTGCACAAGGTCTGCCATTTTCTTCCTTATTTTCCTAGTGTCTAAAAGCCACGCCCCTAAATTTTATGCACGGCTAGATTAATGCGTTTTGGTGAAAAGTGGCTAGCTTAACCACTGTCAATTACAGCACATCTGATGGGTTCATAACAAGGTTGCAGCACACATTTGCAAATGTATTGTAACAAATTATTTAACAGTAAATGCAAAACTAACAAGAAAAAAATTAATTGAGAGTAAAAAAAAAAAAATCATGCATTGTACAACTTGCACCATTATTAATATGATCAAGTAAATGCCACTGATGTCGTGGCAGTGGATCAGGACATCCTGATTTAAAATGGTAAGCAAACAAGCCAAGGCCTTTAAATTTATTTCTAGTCTACTGCAATGTTCACATATTCTATATTAGCTCTAAATCAGACCCACAACAGCTCGAAACCTGTAACTGTATACCTAAACCTCCTGTACATGACACATCCTCCAAAGATTCTTTCATTTTTTCTCCATTAATGGTCTTTTAAAGAGTTCTTGTTTGTTATGACCCATTAGGGATGTAATCAAATATGAATACATCATTTGGAATTAACAGATAATGTGGTTAAACAGATATAAAGAAAGGGCATACTATTCTGGGTTTTTTTTTGTTTTTTTTTTTAAGCCAGAAAGGTTCACAGGGCATTTAGTTTAGACTAGAGGTGTGCATCGGGACTGGGATCCCACAAAAAACAAGAACATGCAGCGCTAACCGATCCATTTACGGCATACTTGGTAACCTTCTGGTCAGGATTGCAGCGATTTAGATTATAACTGCATTTGCAGGATAAACAAAAAAGGTCCCACACACATCTTTAGTTGAGATTAATTATGAACATGAATAATGATGTACCAGGTTTTAAAAAAACAAACAAACAAACAAACAAACAAAAAACCTTCTGCTTTAGGCCACACCCACTTCGAGTTTAAATCCAAATTACAGATACGGCTATCTGGAGCACTAAACAGATAAACATACAGATGGTGGCACTGCGTTACACCACTAGAATCCATAAAGCCCATCAGGACATGTTTGGGATTTAAACTTGACCTGATTAGGGACTCAGATGGAACAGTTTCTGACTCAGAGCCAGGTAGTTTGATATACAGCTGGGATGGAGGACAAATCATGACTGCATGATCAATATAGGCACAGTACAGTTACAGTACCTGGGCCAGGGTCATTTATACAAGAATCACAAAGCTAGAACTGTTTTATGACTTTGCCATTAATTAAGCAACATTTCCCATTGCTATTTCTGAAAAAGAGGAAGCAACTTGCTGAATTATAGCTATGTGCTTCCTCTTCCTCTGAACTAATTTTGGAGCTTCATTTGAGTTCACAGACTACAGAAATCAGAGCACTATGGTCTTAACTAGTCAAAAATAGAACACAACTGACACATTCTTGAGCTTTCCATCCCAAAACAGTGTTCACAATGAGAAATTCACAAAGTACAGACCGTTACACTGACCTTTCATCCAACACCCCCTCCCTGTGTGTCACCTTTTGAAAAATGAATCACAGTCGAGGGGAAACGGTTCAAAAGAGCACCACAACTCACAAAGACAGATAACACGAGGACGAAGACAGAGGACAGGGTGTGAGTGTGCACGAAAAAAATTACGTATATTCAAAACACATACACATACAGTACACAGTTAGGAGTGGGTGATATGACAAAAATATCTTGAAGGCATTTCGGAGTTAAATGATATGTATCACAAACAGGTTTGCTCACAAACTGACAGCAATTCAGTAGTGTTGCATTAAAAAAAATTGTCTGATGATTTACAGAATGTCAGAAAAGATTTACAGAAAAGTTATTTTATTTTTTATGTTTAAATTTTTTTTTTATTTATATTAAGATCACAAGTTCGAATCCTAACTGAATCCAACTCAGAAATTGAGAATTCACCAAGACTAAATTAGGGAGAAAAATCAGGGAGAAAATAAATAAACAAAAATAAACAAATAAATTCCTAGACGCAATTTCTAATTGTACTGATATGCAAGTTGTTCAGAGTGGAATTTTCCCTCTAGTAGAACTCAAAGCAGAAAGCATAGCCTTACCTGAAGCTTGAGCTGATATTTAATATTATTGGCCTAACACAAGATTTTAGCATTCTTGTTTAACCTTTACTGTTGGGGTTAAATATGAGCTGTCTTGAAGTCTACCTAACCTGAAAGACAATGTATGTTCACTTTAGATTTTGCACACAAGCACACACACGCATACACACACTCTTACTTTTGACCACAGTTTTGACAATGCTTGCTAGTCTTGCTAAAAAAAAAAAAAAAAAAAATCTGTGGGCTCCTGCTCACAGATTAACCTATTGTCACCGAGATTATGGTTACCCCATTAGTGATTCAATCGTCTAATGATAAGTGACTTTTTTTTTTTTTTTTGCATGTAAAAGCAAGCCTGATGGTAAATTGAAAGAGAATACAGAATCTGTTTTAGTGAGACAGAAGAGAAGCTTTGTCAGGTGATTCAATATAATTCAAACAGTTTGATGCATTTCCTCGGGAAGTTCTACTTCTCAGATCACTGTGTACTTCTCAGTTTTGCTTTAAAAGTATTCCCAGCCTTTCCTTGGTACTGTTTTTCCTTTCACCTTTGTAGCTTCCTTTGTTTACAATCTTCCATTTGTTCTTTTGGACCTGCCTACTACACACATGCTCATATTTTTAGGCATTGAGCTCCTCTGGGCCCACAGTAAGAAAACCAGCACAGACACACAGCTCATGACTCATCTCTGTGAAGAACAAACAGCATGGACAGGCCTACTTGTGTTCTCTCTTTAGCGCCATCAGCTTCTCGCCAAATGCTGCGACTTCTGACTCAAATGGTATCACGCAAAACTTTTTTCTCCAATTTGGTCACATACCAATTCCCACCCTCCAGCCAGCTTACCGCTGTTATACCACAGCTACCAACCAGTGAGAGTGAAGGCTGACACATGCTTCCTCCAAGACACATGAATCCAGCCACAAGATCTTTTTTCAAACTGCTGCTCATGATGCGTCACAGCCACATGCATAACGCACTTGGAGGAAAGTGCTATTGACCCTCTTCCGCATACGTGATCTCACAGATGCGCATGATTGGCTAGTGTTGCTGTGATTGACAGGAGAGAGAAAGTATGACATCCCTCCCACCGGCCAAACTGGCTCTCTTGGCTTCTGGCCACAAATGTCTGCGGCATATTCACAGGGTGAACGCTTTTCTCTTGCACCACTCGAGAGCCCCAAACTTAGTAATTAAACCCTGCGGCAAAGCTGCAGTTACTACTGATCATGAGTTTTGTATGAATATGTTGGTTTGTATTTTATGGTTATGCAACTCCTGTTAAATGAAGGAAACTAAACAATGAACAATCCTCAAAACAGGAAGTATCCAAGAAACTGGAAAGACTGGAAAGGCCAAACATAAGCATAACTACATTATGTAACTAATTAGATAAATTATAAACTATGAACAGGCCTACATTACTTTAAAAAATTTTTAAGCACTTGAAGACAATTTCTACTAATATCCCGACACTTAACATTCATGAAAAGCACAATTTCACCTTTATCACTGCCAGAATTTTTTGGACTCTCACAAGGTCTCAACAGATTTTAAAGCAAAGTCCACAGTTTGGTGACAACCTTAACTGAAGCTTATTTCCTTTTTCTTTTCTGCACTAACATTTAGGGCTGACAAAGGCAGCTGCCTCATTGTGAATAGAGACCGGCCTGCCTGTGCCAGCCAAGACACCACAGAACAGCTCCTTTCCCTTAATGGAAACAGGCGACTTAGAGCAAGGTTATCATGGTCACTGCCTAGTCAATAACGCTTATGCCATGAGGAGTGAGTAAGTGATGCAGTCAGCAGTGCCCAGCATTATCAATAGTGATAAGGTAAATGCAGTAAATTTCCAGGCAGAAGATGACTGCACAGAGGAACAGTAAGTGAGGTAAGAGTACAGCGTGGCCAAAGAACACACTGAAAGACACTCGCCCTGGGAAGATGAGAGCTGCTCTTTTGTTCAGCTTGAGGCCCACCGCCCCTGGAACAGGCTTAGGTCTGAAACAGCTATCTGTGTACAGATTCTTAAAAAATCCCAGTTTTATACTGAAAAAATCCTTGCCTTAGTGAGCCATGGCTAATGGCTTAGTTATGGTTAAGCAAATGGGTGTGTGAGAGAAAAGTCAGGAACAGATAACACTGGCTCATCTGTTTAGAGGTTCTATTTCACCCCTTATAAGCACCAGAGGCTGTGAGAATCACCTGGATACCCTCTGGTGTGTGTACACATGCATGCCAAGACCTTCAGCAAAGGCCACAGTATTTTACATAAGCAGCACTGTCAATACGGCCACTCTTCTCGCTTTGCTCACTTTGTACATATGTCCTACCTCATGCACACCTTGGAGCTATCTGCCTAACAGCTTGTGATTAAAACTGGAGCTAGAGGTAACCTGTCCTCAGAAGCTGGCGTCAGACTCCCAACACCTACTTTCACCTCCACACGGCTGCGGTTAGTGAGTGTACTTTACACTACATTCAGAGCTCTTAGCTTGATGAGGATTCCCTTGTTAGCTTGCTAGTCTTGTTATTCATTACTCCCTTGATGCTTCGGGCTCAATCCCGCACCTTCCCAGCCTCAACATGCAGCTGACCAGCGGGCCTGGGACAGTTTTTTTCTCTTTCTCCCTCCGCCAGGCTGCTGATTTCATCCTTTAGTGTTTCATTCTTCACTGTGAGACTGTGACTTCGTTCTGCTAGCATATTCAAGTTTCTAGCATATTCTTTCTCCACCATAACAAGCCCTTGTCATGTTTAGCTACCAAGTTAGTTGGGCTCCATAATACACAGCTTCAGCAATAAACCGACAGACAACCATGATGTTCAGCTTTGGCTCAAACAGCATCCTGAATCAGCTTCTGCAAAGGCAGGCTCCAAATAGGCCGCGACAGCCACCCTCAAAATGGCAGCAGCCGGGGTTGGACTGGATGCTGAAGTGCAGCTCATTGCACAGATTGTGCTCTTCTGCAAAAAGATTTCACTGTGACACAGTGTAAAAACTATACTGAGAGCATTAAAGGAGGTTTTAGAGTCAGTGCCCAGGGATCAGGGCATCGCTGATTTCCGACCCCAAGTTTGCTCCGTCTTTGATAGAGGCAAGATCGAAGTTTAGACCCAACGGCTCAGAACAAGGGGTTCTACTCAACCTCCTTTCTAGCACAGAAGGATGACGCTTTCCATTTGATTCTAGATTTGATAGTGCTGAAGTGGTTCCTAAAAGCCCCCCTGAGACCAGTGGGTGATATTCATGCAGTGTAGCCACAAGGCTGGTTCACATCAGTGGATCTTTGTGATGCACGTTTTCATATTCCAATTACGGTTATCTGGTGTGCACAGAACCATAGTTACGTGAATAACTGTCATTTCTCTAGCTCTGGCTTTTGTCAGAAACATGCGACAACAGAAAAAAAAGGAAGAGAGGGATGG
>CM040466.1:14067478-14083643 GCA_022758105.1 Pangasianodon gigas
ATATATATATATATATATATATATATATATATATATACACACACACTATATCCACTACAAAATAACGTGTGTATATAACATATGGTCAATGCCAGGGACTCCTTTAATTTTCTGTCTGTTTTAACTGTTTGTCTATTTATCAGAGCCATAGAGGTTTTTATTCCTGAACTTTCCACCGACAGTACACAATAGGTCCAAGTTTCCATTATTTACAGGCCCACTTGTTTTTGAGTTGTTGAGTTTTAGATTAAACCCATTGAATTCAAGGGACCAGTCAAACAGGCTAATAATAATAATAGTAAATATAATAACTTTTATAATTGTGGGTTGTGATTTCCAGCACTGTAGCAAAGTTAAAAAATAAAAAAAAAAAAATCACAGACCCCACTTTGAGAACCACTGGTCTATGCAGCAAACATAGAAATTAGTAACGCACTCCATGTCGAATTGATTGATTGATTGATTGATTGATTTAATTTTGTACTTCATTATATAACTATGAAGTGCAGTAGTAAAAATGTTCAACAACAACAAAAAAAACTTCAACAACCCTAATAGAGGTGGAAGAAATATAAACATGCTTTTGTAATATGCAAATTTTTTTCGGCCTGATTTTGCTGGAGCAGATATAAAATTGCACAATGTAAAAGAATTCTTTGGTCAGGAGTTGAGATTGTTGGTCTTAGGACGCATAATGTAATGTGCTCACTGGTGGTCAAATTAATGCCATTGCAAAAAAAACAAACAAAAAAAACCAGCCAACATCAAAGTTCTGGTTGATATTTTTATTAAAATCTCAAAGTATGACTGTCGCTACAATATTTGGCTAAAAGCCATCAATAGGACTATGGCATAGGATTACACAAAAGGGGACAGCTCCAAATACAGTAATGGCAATCGTGAAATGAAATGGTAAACGAAACATGCAAATAGGCAGAAAGAATATCCTTATTACCTCAAGCTCACTTACAAATGTCTCTGTGACCCTGATTTTTGTATGAGCCTGGATTGCACTGATTGATGACATAAGCAGAATGTAGTCATTTTCTTTAATCACAGGTCTACCATTAGAGGAACTTGACTGTATACACTAACAGAGAGAACACAGAATTTGGCCAAGATATTACTGGGATCATATCATATAGTATGACAAGTAATAATCTTAAAAGACTGATAAAGTTGCTCAACATTGTAAAAACAGGCTTAACTCAAGTTTCTACATCTGTTTCATGGTGTCTGACCACTCAGAATGGAGTGAATACCTCTTTGATCAGTTTGGTCAGAAAAAAAGCATTTTGCATGTCCCTAGTTTCCTCTTGATTTCTACCTTTGACCTGATTCCCTTGAAATAAAGTAAGCCAGTTTACTTTTGAAAGCCATTTATGATAGTTTACATGCTCACACTGAAAGAAAATAAATATTGACAAGTCCCTCCCTATGGTGGTTGGTAAACCACAGAATAACTTGGCTGCATCAGTTTGTCTGGAGATAGCTGTATTCTAAAGTGTAGGTGAGGTATGTCAATGACAAATCATGGCTTTCAGCTGAACTTGGACAGCTTGACTGAGAAAAAGAGAGAGAGCATTCAAGAATAGAGATAACATCATTTACAAGAAGAAGAAGAGGATTAAAGTGGCAAAAAGAAAGTATTCAGACAAGCCTTATCAGATAATGATAAAGCTTGAAGGAAACAAAGAATGAGTACCTGGAGAAAAAAATACTAAGTCACACCCGCACGCAAACTCAGATACGTCAAACGTCATCACGCCCTAAACTTCAGGCACGAAAGAAGTCTAGCTATGTGGCGACTGGCAGGAGCCACAGCCAATTGGAAGAGAAAGAGAGTGAGGACCTGTTGACACCTGGCATTAACATGCATCCTGGGTGATTCAATCAAATGGACAGAGCCAAGCACAGGTGTGAATGGGGTGAAATGTTTCTTGAAGGCGCATTGTTATCCGATCACTCAAACCGCATTCGGAGGTGGTCTGGGGGTCTGGGGCGCATATAATCATTTCGAGACCATGTAGAAATTGCTCTGAACTGATAACTCTCCGCTGCGCTTCTAGTGCGCACCCATAGCATTCTGCAGGGTCTTGTGGCTAAAACAGTAGAAATGAAAGCAGCTGCTTTTCATAGCTTCTTTCCTCCCATTCATTGCTAAGTTTCATTAGCAGATCACATGAGTGAAGTGTTCGAAACAGCCTGTACATGTAGATTTCGGCCTGAAAACAAATGCAGCGGAAGGCCGCCGTAATAAATGTGTGCGACACACCCTGCTGAATAGACATTTATTTGTTCTCTAATTTGATTTGTTCTTTAATTTAATTGGAACTGAATGAATGATAGTGATCATTGTGGAGTTGTGAAGTGGTTTTGTTATATAACTCATGATACCCAGTAGTGACTAACAGGAGGTTGATGATTTTTCCTGTATGTTTATATTTCAAACTCAGTTATATTGCGCGAGTGAGTGATTCAAGCCCGTTACTCAACTGATATGTGTATGTTTTATCCTCTGCTGAGGGTTTTAGCTGTTTAGATAAAATACACAGAGACCATAGACTGTGTTACAAAAACACTGGAAATGACAAGATGTTACAGTTTTGTTCTCTACTCTATATTTGAAATTTCGAAAATGGTACATGCTGTAGCTTAAAAACACAAACAGGCAATGATTTTCTGGGGCTGAATCTCAAATATCTTTTTACACTAGGTAGAGCATTCAGCTCTATTCTTGTTATGTACTTTGTATGGGGCAAACACAGTGACATTTGCCTCAACTAGTTGCTTTTATTTGGATAATGGGGAAGAAACGTAAGATCAGGAAATGTCACTCTGGGTAAACAAGTAAAAATCAATCGGAAACATGCTGTTTAAAACTACTTAAATTGCTGACCTCTTAAAGCCACTGGAAAAGGACTTTTGAAAAGAGTGAGAAACTTTGGCAGACATTACACAAGCTTACTACTCGAGACAGTAGAGAAGCAATTGCAGCCAGGTATATTAATCAGGATGCCTGAGTTTGATCAATCAATGGTCTGCACTATTTTTGTCTCAGCTCAGCAGATAAAGTACCTCAGTAAGAAGGGTAACCAAATTTGGTATGGGTGCTTAAGTACAGCAAAGCTTGCCTGGAGCGAATAGTGACAACATGGAGGGTTATGTGAAATTTGTCACACCATACATTGGAAAAGCACCAGTAATGTGCTGGACCTAAACTCCTTCTACAATCACAGGTCTAGTTTTGCAATGGGAAAGCAACGCTTGGCCTGCATGTGGGTAGCTCGGGGATTGGTTTCTAATTGGTATTCTAAAGTGTAGGTGAGGTATGTCAATGACAAATCATGGCTTTCAGCTGAACTTGGACAGCTTGACTGAGAAAAAGAGAGAGAGCATTCAAGAATAGAGATAACATCATTTAAAAGAAGAAGAAGAGGATTAAAGTGGCTCAGCAGATAAAGTACCTCAGTAAGAAGGGTAACCAAATTTGGTATGGGTACTTAAGTACAGCAAAGCTTGCCTGGAGCGAATAGTGACAACATGGAGGGTTATGTGAAATTTGTCACACCATACATTGGAAAAGCACCAGTAATGTGCTGGACCTAAACTCCTTCTACAATCACAGGTCTAGTTTTGCAATGGGAAAGCAACGCTTGGCCTGGTTACCCTTCTTACCGAGGTACTAATTGGTCACAAAGGATTTCATAATTTTATTACATGTCTAATGCCCATAGATTCATTTTAAAAAGTACATTAATTATGACGGATGTAGAAGTAGCTGTCCTAAATCAACAATCTATATCAGTAGTTCTTGATGTGCATTCATAAAGCATAGAGAGGTCTGTGATTGTCTTTATTACAGTGGTGGAAATCACAATCAATAATTAACAATCTTATAGTTATTAGCTGATTTGACTGGACACATGAATTGAATGGGTTTAATCCAAACCTTAATAACAAAACTTGGACCTAATGCTTTCTGGTATGTTCAGGAGTAATAGCCAGAATTTTATTCTACACATCTGAATAGCTGGATTATGTTTATAAAATAAATCTGTGCTGAGGGGGTCAGTGACATTTATTTTACAGTTGAAGGGGTCCCTGGCCTAAAGAGCACTTTCAACTTACATTTTAGTGATGTGCATTTTGACAGCTTGAGTACTTGAATTCTAGGTGGGGATTCCACAATGACTCTACACGGCATATCATATTTCCTTCCTCAACAAAATTAACAGCAGCAAATCTTTGTCAACCATTCAAGCATCTTCACGTTCGCTCGACATGTGTTTGCAAAATATTCATTCATCTTCAGTAACTGCTCAGTAACCTGGTCAGGGTCACGGTTGGGCCAGAGCCAATCACAGGAACACTGGGTGCAAGGCAAGTGAGTTCACCCTGGATGCCAGTCCATCACAGGGCACCATGCACACTCACACTCACACTCATTCACACCTAGGTACAAACTCAGGATCAAGCCAGGGACCCTGGAGGTGTGAGGCAGCAAAGCTACCCACTGCACCCCCATGCCACCCTTTGCAAAATAAAATTATTAACAATCATTTTCACATTTATTCTTTTGTCATAACTGATCAATGGTGTCATATGTACTTCCCAGATATATTTAGGTTTGGACTTAAAGCTGTCCTGAACCAGCATGTATGAACAGCAGTAGTTTTTGTCACGCCGCAGTCATATACAATCATGTCTTATGGTAATACCGTTCCAGTTAGTGAGGGTAAACATGCAGGGGGATGAAATGAGCACAATGCAATTGTGAGCTGTAGGTTGAGATACCATAAAAGACAATTTTATTTCAATTTCAAGGCTTAAAAGACACAAAAATGTAATTACATTCTTTTGAAAGTATTTCTTTTTTTTTAAAAAAAAGAAGAAGAATGTGGTATCTCTGTTAAAAATATTTGGCCTGCCTTTACTATTCCAATATCTTATTCTATCAAACTAACCTAAAAACAAACAAACAAAAAAAAAACAGCCTTTCGGCACTTTCCTAGAAAGTGCCTTGTTTTGAATGTTGTAGCACATCATGTTTTTCAGAGTGCGAGTCCTTCCCTCAGTCACCGCATGCCAACTTCTTCCTGCCATTTTCTTCTGTTGGGTTATGATCTTTATAATAAACAATGCATATGAAAAAAGAATCCAGAATACAAAATGAAAAGAAAAACAAAGTGACAACAAATTCCCTGAAATCTGTTAATACGAGGTGCACAGATTCGGCATGAGAATCAGGGATACGACGGGTCTTGAACATACATCAGCCAGTTTGTCCAGACCAGAGTTCGATGAGGCAGAGAAGGAAGAGGCTTTCTGGACTAATGTGGCTGACAGAAGGATGCTGGCATAAAAAAGGTCCCAAAGAGAATGAGTGGGGAGAAAAAAGCTGCTGGACCAAGATGAGAGAGGAAATTCACTAAGACTTCTTGCAGTCCTGTGTGCTTGGCCTCCTGAGTTCACTCAGGTCCACTGGGGTGAAGGCTGAAACAGATTAAACACATGCTTCATCAGGACTTTAAAAATCATGGTGTCTATACAAGATTAGCCACAATAACCCTGGGTGAGAACTGGCAGGGGGTGGGGGTGAACACTATACCTGCCTCTGCTCTTGATTTCCCACTCTCTGCTCATTCATTTTTACCCCTGCTCCATCAGACCAAATGAAATAAATGCATTTCCTATATCCAACAGTAGATGGTGCAATTTAGCCTGTCTAGCTACCAGTATGTCAAAAAAGAAGTTAACGCATCCTCCCTAGCGGAACAAATCAGTGGGCCTACGCAAGTACATCATAGTGATAGTTCGATGACAGCGACTCGCACTATGAATGACAAGATTAATCCTAGTTTGTCACTGCCAACCATTTTTAATAACCAAGGAGGCATACTCTTATTAGAAAACATTAATGCTGGCTAGCTAAGGAATGTTATGTGTAATGTGATTGTACAAATATTTTATTATAATACAGATACTGTTGTTGATAAGTGGCCAGTCATCCAGCATTCTCATCCTCAATATTAGATGACATTTAGTATTTTTAGTTTTAGCCTACAGTTTGGGACTTGTAGACTGTACATTTGATGTGCGTTTAATATGAGTACAGTGTCAATAAAATCCCAATGTAGAAATTTAAATTGAAATGTCCCACCACTCTGTTTTTTTTTTTTTAACCAAATCACGCCCTGCAATAACCTACAATAATAACTGAGTAATAACCATAAAGTAAAAGGAGACTGCACATAAATATGGAGCTGTTTGAAAACTCACAAAGCAAGTTTGGATTTGGGTTTTTCTCCACATATTCTTGTGGTCCTCGTTCACTGTTTTGCGGTGATTTAATATCTCTTAGAACACACAGCCATGCTGGAAGGAGAGCACAGGAAACATTATAAACATCTATGAAGGATTTCAGTCATTAAGCTCATTTTAGAACATGTAGTGTAGTAAGTCTATGCATCTGGACTGCATCTGGACTGCATCTGGATGCTTTGTCACTCATTTGAAGTGACAGAAATGCATTCAACTTCATACTGCAAACCTGGCTGCTGGCCTTGACTTACTACTGCTAATATTAAAGAAGTTGTTAAAAAAAACCAAAAGACAATAGTTTTCACAAGAGATATTAATGTAAATGTACTTGAAAATGAAAAAAGCATAAAATGGAGATTAAGAGCACGCATAGCGAAAGAGACTCACTGTCATGGATAAAGCGCACATTTTCTTCATGTGCAGGGGTGTAGAGCTCCCCAGTATTAGTCGGAGACCGAGGACTAGAGGTCCTTTTGTATGTGTGCATTCTGGGAGTAGAGGAGCTGGAGGAAATAAACAGGACTTATTAGTTACAGTCCCTTTTCTCAGAGACCAGTTTCATTTCCTCAAAACCTTGTGAAATACAAAATCACGTGGAACATTAAATCATGCATATTTCCAAATTATTCAAGACGACTGCCCAGAAGAGGATTTGATCAGCAGCTCAAAAATCTGCTATACCTCAAATCTGTCTCCTCTGTGTATTGGTGGTTCTTCTCCCTTCTTGCAAACCAGCCAATGGACACCATCCTATCTGTTCTTGTCATCATCTATATTATTTCTGCCTAAGTTTGTGGCCTGGCTTTGTTGTTATTGTTGTCCTGCAGCGTTCAGCTCCAACCCTTTATAGTACACTTAATAAGACCTGAATTTCACTATTTCCTTTAAGGACATTTGTACAAATATTGGCTCGTTTGCTGAATCTGTAAATGATGCTTTTCTTTTGGGGTCACACAGCACATAATAATTAACCAGACCAACACGCAAAAAAAAAAATAAAATAAAATAAAAAAAAAAAAATTAAAAAAAAAAAATGGCTGATGGATGTGTGGGAAGAAAACATACTCATAAGTTTTCTATTCATTGGGCAGCACTACAACAAACAAAAGTGCATGTAGAAATTATGGAAAATAATTGAGCACAGAGAACACAGAGCTGTGTGAAATATATTATTAAAATATAATAACCACTTTAAAACACTTTGTGCATGTTGTTATTTGGTCTTGAGATACACATTGTATTTCTGCAGCACATCAGCTATCCTTTGGTTCAGTTTATGACTTGCAGTACTCTTAAAAAAATGCTGCCCAAAAGACAAGGCATATTTGGTTTATGTCCTGCTGTTGGGCAAATTCATAGTCGGCTTCTTTTCTCAGTGTGATCAAACCACACTGCAGCGCACTCAAAACGTTTGACTCATGCATCACCTACTTCACATGACTGACCTCTAACAGCACAAGGGAAGGAGGAGGAGTAACAGGAGCACATTTTTCAATAGGAATGTGCTTGTAGTCAGCAACAAAAACAGTGTCTCCCTCAAAACATGTACAGAGTCATACACACTTGCTAAAAAAAATGGTTATTTTGAAATAAAGTATTTCTTAACAGTTTTATCTGCTATTATTTAACCATTTTGGAAAAAAAAAAGCAACCACATCAGAATCAAATGTAGACACCTACAACCTACAGCTTTGTTTATGACACCTTAGCCCTCATCTAACAAACTTCATTCAGAAGCACTGTCAAAGCTCTTACTATGGGGACAAGGATTCTCAAAAAGATTCTAGACAAAGTTAAAAAGAATGTCTGTTAGTAACAAGCGTTTTACATTGGGATTGTAAGAAACCTTTTTCCACCAAAAACCAAGTGGTTTTTTTTTTTGGTAGCATCCCTAATAAATATAGCCTACTATATTCCAATTAACCAAACCTAGATTTTACATTAATGAACTCCATTTCTCCAAGGGCACTGTGTCAGAGCCTCTTTTAAGCAGGAAAATGAATCGAGACGAGAGCACCAGCAAAAAAAAAAACTTTAGTAAAGTGAGATGGGGAAGTGGGTGGGGCTTCCAGGGTGACAGACAGTGTTGGAGAGTTCAAAACCCCTACACAACTGTCAGTCATGTCTGCATCTCCCTAAACCCCAGGTCTATATAGCACCAATAGTGAACATCATAGAATAGAACTATATTTCCCATATATGTCACATACATTCTGACATACACCATTATACACTTAGCTGCCATTTTATTATATTTTACATTTACATTTACAGCATTTTAGCAGACACCCTTATCCAGAGCGTCTTACATTTATCTCGTTTATACAACTGAGCAGTTGAGGGATAAGGGCCTTGCTCAAGGGCCCAGCAGTGGCAGTACACCTAGCGTATAGCACAGTCGTACAGTTACTGATTCACAATTTTTAACCCCCTCTACCCCACCTAATCACAAGCGGACATTCACACCTCCCCCCATTTTCTCCCTAAATGGTCTCAGCCAATTCCCATCCACCAGCCAGCTCTCCTCTCTCATACAACAGCTACCAACTTTGGAGGTTGAAGGCTAAAAATGTGCTTCCCCTGAGACATGTGAAGACAAGCATAACACACTTGAAGGAATGCGATATCCGCCCCCTTCCGCATACATGAGCTCACAGATGCCCAGGATTGGCTAGTGTCGCTGTGATTGACAGAGGTGAGAGAGTAACGCCATTCCTCCCCCCCAGAGAGCACAAGCAATTTTGTTCCGAAGACTCCCGGCCACAGATGGCTGTGGCATTGTCGAGATTCAAACTTGCAATTTCTGAATGATAGGCCGAACGCTTTTCTGTTGCGCCATCTGGTACTTTCATGTGTCTTGAATGCGTCTTGTGATCATATTTCGTCAAGTACCAGGGCTGCCAATTCTGTCAAAAGCAAGTTGTCCCCCAAAACTCAAATGAAGTGTAGCCTATATTTAGCCGTCGGATGGCAATTTTTAATTTAAATGTTGGCCACTCAGATTGAAAAAAGCTACACAGCATACCTGAATGAGTGTAAATATAGCAACAACATAGTACTAAACAGCTAGCTCAGTGTGTGAACTATTCTGCTTTGCTAAGCAACTGCGTTTCTGAAAAAGGTACATAAATAAGATTTAATTAAATACAGTGTAGCACTCAGCTAATGTCCAACTAAACAAACAGTAAATAAAATTAAAATTACAATTCATTTAAAGCTTCACCTGGTCATTGTGTAATAAATAGGCTTATGTCTCCCCTTCTCGGTCCTGGATGATAACTTTCAGAGAATTCCTCTGTGGAGCTCAATACCTACGAACAGATGCAATATAAATATTACTACTGAGGAAAAACAGAAGAAGCAAAACGGACGGTTAAAATGCAGATTCAAATTGATGAGCTGGTAGTTCATGCATGAAGCTAGCACATGGGTGAGTAATATTACACTTGGTTGCACATTCAGCAAAAACTGTGTTTGCAACAGGACACAATCTAAAAGCTGCTGTTTATCAGTTACGTTAAGGGTAATTCCAGCCATATGGAGGACTTCTGAACTCAAGTGCCTGTACAAGATTAGCATCAGTGTGACAGTTAGCAAAAAGTGTACCAAAGTAATCTTTCTAGGAGAATGCAGAAAAGTATTCAAAAATAAGATTTAATTACTCAACTGTAGTGCTATGGGTGTGACATCACATGGATTTTAAAGAAATTTGCACGAAAAAGGATTATTATAACACTTAGAAAAATGGTTCTTTAGGGGTTCATTGGATAAATCAGGGTTCTTAACTTCCTAATAGTGTTCTACATGGAACCCTTTCAAATAGAGACACCCTCCACTGTAAGGTTCTACACTGAACCTTTAAGGGTTTCCCCAAGAGGGACAACTGAACAGTACTGAAGTTTACTGTGGACAATTGAGCATTACAAATGTGATGGGTTTTGTTACAAATTCTACAAAGCTGATGTAAAAAAAAAAAAAAAAAAAAAAATTGGAATAGAAATTAGAAAAAGTAAACAGAAATACTCTCCTCCTCCTGAGACCCCACTGTCCTCACATGGGAAAATCACTTTTTTTTTTTTTTTTTTTTTTAAACAAACTACTTTGTGCATATATCTTCATAAGTGCACAAAAGCACACAAAATAAAACCCTTAGGGTCCTTTGGTTGACCCTCTAAGGGACGGAGTGTTTCCTGATTAGAAAGAGTTCCAGCTAGAACCAGTTTAGGAAGCTAACTAAGAAATAAAACACGACCGGGTGTGCTGTTACAGGAAAATAATCAAGGTGTCATGACAAGGCCATTACTGCTACAAAGTGGATTATTATATATATCCTGACATCCTGAAGTGTTTTATTCACTGATACCACAGCAATTTGCCAAAGATTAGGCCTTACAACTTTTAATTTATTGATGAATGCCATGCCATGCCATGCTTTTTAACCATTTATAGTTACATTTCACGTTGTGGAACGTCCGTGAGACAGGTTAGTTCCTGTTATCGGTTACGTTATAGCAGCTGTAAACAGCTGTTTACAGAAGCACAAAAGACTGTCCAGTGGCATAAAACTTACTGACTGTTATAAAGCACCATCACCAAAGACTCCTTCCGTAAAGAAGGAGTTTAAGTCTTTTTTTCTTTGTTAAATAACAATACACTTTGTAAATCAACTTATTATTAGGATTAGATTATGTTGCTCATCTGCTGTACAAACCCCTGTGGATGAGTTACTATGGAGACGATAACATCCATCCATCCATTTTCTGTACCGCTTATCCTAGACAGGGTCACGGGGAAGCCTGGAGCCTATCCCAGGGAACTCAGGGCACAAGGCGGGGGACACCCTGGATAGAGTGCCAACCACACAATCACAGGGCACAATCACACACACACCCATTCATACACTATGGACAATTTAGAGATGCCAATCAGCCTACAGCGCGTGTCTTTGGACTGGGGGAGGAAACAGGAGTACCCGGAGGAAACCCCTGAAGCACAGGGAGGACATGTAAACTCCACACACACAGGGCGGAGGCGGGATTCGAACCCCCAACCCTGAAGGTGTGAGGCAAACGTACTAAACCACCCTGCCCCCTGGAAACGATAATTTATTAGAACAATGTGGAATACAGCTGGAATTACTGTCAGAGCTGCTGTTATAGAAAATTAATCAACACCTTCTGACCAATCAGAACTGAGATTTCAACAGTGACGCGGTACAAGACGACTGTGAACAGGTTATACCATCTTTATCGTCTTGAGACCCAAACTTGTTCATATTTGAAAGAATTTCCATAATTATCATGTGCTAATAAATATAAATAATGAGGAGAAATTACAGGGCACGCTTTATAACTTTCACAACATCCTGAATAAGGGTTGATGTTTGAGTGGAATTTTCCTTAACTACTGAAAACAACAACAACAACAACAAAAAAATGGTGGTATTTTAGCTAGCTTGGAAAATGGCAGAAACTATAAATCCACCTTTGACCAGAAATATCCCTAGAGATTAATTTAAAGGAAATGCGTTATATACGCTATACGTTGTGTTTGTTATTGTTTGTAGCTAACGAGCTAATTCTGTCTGTGTAGCTAAAGCAAACGACCAGAAGTGTTTAATATTTAAAATATTTAACAGCTCAATGTGACTTCAGAGTCGTCAATGTAATGTATGAAGCCCAATTTAAGATTATTTTAGGGTTTCTAGCTAATGCTTGAATAAGCGGTTCATAAGCAACACTGGTTTCCTCTCGACGCTAACTGGCTATCAAGCATCTCCCACAAACAGCGCGTACACCTCAAGAAAAGCCTGAAGACGCCTCAGTGGAATAATATAGTTAGAGAAAGCGTCAACAAACCTGTATGCTCCTTTCTTTCCACTCTTTTTTTTTTTTTTTTTTTTTTTGAATATGAGAAACACAGGCTATCGTCAGCCGCAGTGCTGCTAATACAGCCCAAGTAGCTCCGGGTCGGCAAAACAAAAGCGGCACGGTGGCGCATGCGCAGTACACAGCTCCGGAGGAAACACATTGCTAACACAATCTTCTAAATTTCAGACCATCAGCATGAGCTCCAACCCAGCAAAGGAGTCAAAGCAAACAACATATAAAAAGTCAAATCCAAAATCAAATCATCATGTCGAATTGAATTAAAACATACTTTTGAGTGCCATTAATTTCAGATATAACTATGTAATGCACTTCACAAAGACTACATTTTCTAAACATGACTAGCATCCAGTACTCAACAAATTCAGCTAAAAACTCTAAATCAGGGGCTCTCAAATTTTTTGTAGCCCTATTGACTATAAAATAAGTTTCACAGATCCCCTAAGAACTGATTAATTTTATGAACATAATCCAACTATTCAAATATAAGGCTCATTATTCAAATATGAGAAAAAAAAAACTAGTGGAAGTGGGGATCATGGGGAAAAGGGTTGAATATGTCTGCCCTACAGCTTATTATTATTATTATTATTATTATTATTAATAATAATAATAATAATAATAATAATAATAATAATGATAATAATATTCCTGACCGTTCCGGTGAAAGTCCTTTACTTATTTTAGGCCTGCTTGGTTTTTGAGTTATTGAGGTTTGGATTAAACCCATTCAATTCAGTGGGACCAGACAAACAGGCTCAAAGAAATTAATATAATAACTTTGATAGATTATAGATTGTGATTTACACCACTGTAATAAAATATATAAAAAACATATCATGGACCCCTTGGCTATGCTTCATGGAACCCACACTGAGAACCACTGCTCTAACTATGCTATCTTAAGTTGGATTATTAGGTTAAATATATCTAACAAAGATGTCATATTTCAAAGTATACTGTGAGGCAAGCAAAGAAAAAGCTATCATAATCCTGCTATTCATATATTAGGCACATTATATAAATGTATACAATAATATTTTGCCTCTTTATTGGAGCTGTAGAGTTTTTTTAATTTATGAATTGAACTTTCCACTCATATAAAACATTTTTTATTAAAATAGTCATTGGATTCTAGTTGACATCATTCATTCATTCATTCATTCATTCATTCATTAACCGCTTTATCCTGGTCAGGGCTGCAGTGGATCCGGAGCATATTCCAGAAACAATGGGTGGGAAAGCGGATATCAGTCAGTCACAGAGCACTATGTCTCACACACACATTCACACTTCACACACATTCACCAGTCTACCTACTGGCATGTTTTTGGGAGTTGGAAGGAAACTGGAGAAACCAAAGGAAACCCATGTAGACACAGGGAGAACCTGTGAAATTCTGCAGACACAGTAACCAGATCTCAGGATGATGGTAAGGCAGTAATGTGAGGCAGGTGAGGAAGTAACGTTACGTTGCACTACTCTGCCACTCTGGTTGACATTATTTTGAATAACTTTAATTAAACTGTAACAATATCACAGACCCCTGGCTATGCTCCATGGACCCCTGGGCATCCCCAGACCTCACTTTGAGAACTATGAGTTTAAAATTTTCCCTTCTGTAATACAGGCATGTTGTCAACTAATTATCAACACTTAATGAGGTGGAAATGGTTTAAGTAGAAAATACTTGTAGAAGGTAGTGGTTGCCAGAAATAGAGTTCAGAACCCTTGGCTTATCTGCATCTGATAATATTGATTCGGAGCTGAATCATAGATAGGATATGTCCTTTAGGTGGTGCTGTAGACTAGCTGCTTCTGTCACTAGATACCAGGATCCTGTAGAACCCCAAATTAAAACTGTGTGATATTTTTACTCTCAAGTTTATAATATGATTCTAGATGGCATTTCTTTTCAGGCTGGTGATATACAGTAGCCCACTCACAATAATTTGCCTCATTTATCAAGCTGGACACTCATGAATTTATTAGGAAATCATTTGTAGGAACATTTACACAGGAAATGTGGTATTCACAAATATCCTGTTAATTCGCTAAAATATTTGCATCCTACGAGAGTTTCTGAATGTCACTAATGTGACCATCCATTGAAAGGCAAATTGTATAATAGGCATACAGGAATATACAAATTATATAATTGGTGAAGAGATGCTGCAATTTTATATACTGATTACATGGTCAAGTTTAAATTGCTTATTTATTTCAGTTGCACACATGGATTTAATAAAAACTTGTGAAAGTTGTTTTATATTAAAGGTATTAATTAAAGAAATATTAAATATGGCAAAAACAAACAAATAATTAAAGAAAGAAAGAAACAAAAATCCATAAATTAAGACTAGTTATTCAGTTAAGACAAAAGCAATGCTGCTGTGTTAAAGGAGGACGGGCTGGTCTGTGCCTGACATGCTGCAAGCCAGCACGCTGTAATGGCTCAGCTGGCATTAGGCTACTGGAATATATTGTGCATGCTGCGTTTAGGAGGGAAAGAAATATTTAGAGACCGGTATGACTTTTTTTGAGGGATGAAAGCTGGTTTATAAATTGGTTCCATTTGCCAAAATGTCTTCTTTTAATGCTGTGCAGCACTTTTGAACCAGCACTAATTTGACTGACAAAACCATCTTGTGCCATTCCTGTACATGTCCAGGTTTTGTCCAGGTGTTTGGATTTCTGGTTACTGGCACATTTCAAAGAGAGATAAGTGACCGATCTGGTACGTCTCAACCTAGTCATATACTCCAGAGTGTATTGCGTGCCATCATCAGGCTTCTTCTCGAATACTTCAGGTCTCCTTTTGACACATGCCATCCTGATTTTTTTCAACACAGTATCAAGGAGTGTGTACTGGTACAAGAGAGGCATCTGTGTTCTGTCGAGATTTCTGTCTGACAGTTGCCCTGCCACTTAAAAAAAAAAAAAAATGACTAAACATATCAGTTTCTCTGTGTGAAGTGCTTGGTGTCCATGATCACTTGGGTACAGGTAAATTTCTTTTTTCTCCATTTTCACGTCAAACCATTTCCTTTTCACCTCACTTAATTCACATCTCATTCACCTTTTCTTTTTAACTGGTGTAGACGTGAGTCAAAATAACTTCCACTTCTGCCTCTGAGAAATTCCTTTTCTTTGTCTGCTTTCAGCTCTCTGTGAGCTTTGCCTTTTATTGAGTTTTGTGAGTGTCATTAAATGCAAATCAACTCTAGCATGAACGTGCTTTGCATTTTGTGGGTTACGCACGTGAGCACGAAAAAATTTGGCAGGAATTTTTAGTTTACTGTTGAAACCTTTACGCTCAAGTTTATTAAAAGGTTGCTAAATGAGGCCCATAATAGATGTATAGTACAGTATATGTACACTAAAGTTCTAAATACTCTTACTATATCCATTGAAGATATGATTAATAGATGTTTGTGTTTCCCTAAACAAAAGCAAAACAAAACAAAGCGTTAAAAAGCACCTTTATTTATGAAAACCGTAAAAAAGAGAAAAACATAAGACTTTACATGAGAAATTCTACAAGTCTGTAGAAATAGTGCACTCACTTTTAGCAGTACAGAAAGGATAGTATTTTGCTCATATACAAATTCCATCATTAAAACGTACATGTTTTCAGTGTTGTCTCAAGCTGCCCTGCAGACAAGAGATACACTGCTGTCCTAAACAGTGTACAGGTCAAACACATGCCAGTACATATACCTTGTGTTAAACCAGGTTAAGCACTTATAGCACTCACAGAATTGTGATCTTAGCTACATTTTAGACATTATGCACAGATCTGTGAACAGCAATTCCTTGTGTGACTGTATATGAGCGTTGTCCTGATCTAAATTTAAGGCAGGCACTGGATGACGTACTCGCATTAATGAAATGATACGGCTGGGTTGGGCGTCAGGGTGCAATGTAATCCGAGCTCCAGAGAAGGTCGCACT